>VZRV01010117.1:0-103705 GCA_013398115.1 Falcunculus frontatus
CCTGCGCCGCCTGCCTCTTCGTCCTCCTCGCCCCCTCCCGCCTCGATTCCCGGCAACGCTGCCCGGAGCAGAACCGGCGCAGCTCCCTCCACGCCGCCCGCCGCTCCTTCTCTGCTTCCCCGGGCACCGGACCCGGCTCCAGCCCCCGCCCGGCGGAGGGAGGGGACAGGGGCCGGTCGGGAGGGGCGGGCGGGAGGGAGGGGGGGGGGAGGGGGACCCCCAGAGCCGCCGCGGGTTCCNGGGAGCGGGACCCCCAGAGCCGCCGCGGTTTCCCAGCTCGGCCCCTTCCCCGGGGCTGTCCCCTCCCCGGAGGCTGGAGCAGGGTCAGGCGTCCGGGACGTCGCTACCTGCACTCGGCGGTGGTTGGCGGAGGCTGGAGACAGCCGGACATCTCTCCGGGTTGCTCCTGCCCCGGTCCCGCCGCGGGGAGCACGATGCCCCAGGAGCTTTGTCGGCATCACGGCAGCAGGACTTCATCGGGAACAGAGGGATGGGGTCTGGGTGACCCGCAGCGGTGTTGGTGCCCCAAAACCCCGGGGATGCGCAGGGTTACCGGAGCCCTGCAGCCTGGAGCAGAGGGGTGACAGACAGGTTGGATGCAGGTCCTGGTCCAGGCATTGGCGATGATGGCGTGCCCCCTTCCCCATGCCTCATGCAGGGCACTGGGCAGGACTGCAACGCTGCTGCACAGTGTTGTGGTCCTGAAACCCAAAGTCATCCATGGCTCCATCCACCTGGGAGCTACCAGGACATTGAGCTCATGGTACCCAGCAGAACCTTGTCCTCAACAAACTGCCTTCTGAGCTCAGAACACAAGGAGAGTAGCGTGTGCTTTCTCTGTCTTAGGCTTAGATTCGCCTCCAACTCACAGATGTGTTACTATAACTGAGACTGGTACCACCTCAGCTACATTCAAGCTAAATTCCTAGTTGGCAGGGCAAAGAAAAAGGTGACCCAGGAGTTATTCTACTGCAAATGAGCACGGAGTCCTGGCTTCCCACAAGTGTGTGGCATGTTCTTGTCAATACGCCTTAAGTGTAAAATTGAAAAAAAAAATAGCACCCACGAGCTAGAGTAAACCATGCCAACATAATTTTTATCTGTGGATCAACGGAATAGAATTCCTCAGTTGCTGGGATATCTTGCAGAAGAATTTTTGGGTATCCATTGCCCCACCATTTCATGGACAGGGTGCACTGTGCCATGTGGCCGTGGGGTGACTTGCCAGAGACCACCACTGAGCCCAGCCTGTTTGTGTCTCACCAGTATGGACCTCGGGACACATGGACCGGGAAGCACAACCAGATGGGTAGTGCAAAGCTATTCACTGAAGGTTTGAGAAGTGTTAAGTTTTGTCTGCTGCAATGCAGAGGAAAACATTTGCGTATCCAAAGTCCTTTTCCTTTGTCAGACAGCTGGAGCACACACACAGCCCACTGAAGGGTGAGAGGTATCTCTGTTCGCTTAAGCAGTGCAACAGCATCAGTAGCACTGGTCTGGTCATCCCTAAAGACTGATATTTATCCAAGAGATTAATCAAATTATGTTAACTTCAAGAGTGATTGCTTGGAAACTTAACACGAGAGTGTCTTCTTTGCAGCTTTCCATCCCTGCAGTTTTGTTGTTTCTTCCATCGTTTCTCTCCATAACAGGCATCTACTATCCTTGGTGGCTGTAGAGGAGGCAGAGGGAAAGCAAAGCACACCTATATCTTTCTGCTCTTTCACCACTTTATGCCATCACCGAGGCCAGTAGGAGCAGAGCAGGAAGGCATGATTTGTTTTCCTCCTGGATTTTGGTCATATGGATTTCTGACCCACTTGTCATTTCGGGGAAGCTCAGCTGGGCATGAGATTTTCTTTCCTTGTGCCGTTGTTGTGTGGCTTTCGTGGAGCTACAGCAGTAGCAACAAGGGCTATTTTTAGCCTAAAGTAGGCCAGGCAGTTCCAGAAGATGTATTAATAGGAGGAACAGTTGAGAACAAAACAAGCAAACAAAAGAGAAAACAAACTGAGAAGTGTAAACAAGAATAATCTTTTACCAGAAGCAATTGCTAAATAGTAAATATGAGGAACTGCATCCTCTGTATCAGGGGACATGACCCCACCCCATAGCAAACAAACTAATGCAGTCTCTCATCAATACATGTTGCCTCCAGAACAATCAAAATATCTTGTTTTAGCGCCATGCACCTGGAGTGGGATTTTTAGAGATGCCCAGTTCATCAGATTGCAGTATGCATTTGTTTCCCAGGAAAAGCATACCTAGCTTGGAAGTTTGAATAGATATTAATCTCCTTCTTAGAGATCACTACACATTTATGTTTTGAATCAGAGTGTAGCTGGTACCCAAAATGTGTTGCCCAACTTGCTGGGAGGATTCACGCCCACGTTTGTAGTGAAATCTTGTGAGCAATGTGCAGCTCTCTCCAGTAGGCAGAAAAGAGACAAGGATGTGTACTACAGGAAGAAGATTCACATTCTGCTGCTGAAAGCAGCAAATCCTGGTTTTCGATCAATGATGATTCAGTGGGAGGCACAGGTATCTGTCAGCTCCTTTGTCCTTGTTGGAGTTTGAAGACTGGATTTCAACAGCTCACCAGTCTGTAAATCTTTGTGCAAGAATGAGTGCAGCAACGTTCATCAGAAACGTGTGCTTCCCCCACAGACTCACAGAGCTGGTGTTTATTTTTTTTCCCAAAAGCTCCTGGTTGGTTATCTTTTTTCCATCAGAAGTCCCAGTAAGGCATCTCACATTCTGACTCTTGTTAGAGTCATTCCATTGCAGCCAGTTGCAGAACACGGTCGATGCTGTTTACTTGCCTGAGTGTTTGGGTAGATGCAACCCAGAAATCCAGGACAGTCTGTGTCACCCTAATCATACATTACTCCATCAAGCATTGTAGTAGGATGCTTGTAGTGACAACATAAGTGTTTGCTATAGATAGAACACATTTGCTTGGTGCTAATTTTGTGACACAATTTCTTCAAAAAGCAGAAAGAATCAGCACTTTTTGCTTTATCTCTCTAATTGACAAGCGCGTCTCTGTGTCCCCATCTGACTTTTTTCCACAGCAGTGTGAATATATAAAAACTTTCAAATGAAGTGGCATCAGAGTTTAGTGCATAAGAATTCAACCTAAGGCCTCACTGTTATTATGTGTCCATGAATTTGCCCTGATGGTCTTTTCAGTTGCAAAAATGTAGACTTTTTGCACAGCTTTTTGAATCCAGATCAACTTCCAAGTGTTTCACTGCCCAGAACAGCCACACTTAATTCAGACCCACACCTCTTGATGCACAGAGCAAGAAAATGACAACATACATATGCATAGATCAAACTGCAGCCGTAGGATTTGTGTACAAGCCATAGAGGTGAAAGGTTTGCAACCAAAATAACAAAAAATAGCTTTAGGACTAATGTGGGGGTTTTTATTTTTTTTTTAGCTGAATATATTCTGCCTAAGAACACTGCGCTTACTTAATCATCTTTGCCACGTGCTTGTCAGGCTGCAGTGACGGGTTAGCAATCCTAGCCCTGCCTGAGTAAAATTAGGATACAAATCTGCAAAGAACCTAAAGCTAAGTGTGTGACCATGATGGCAAGTCAGGTGTCACTCTGGAGAGCAGGGGCTGACTGCTACAGAGCTGGCAGTGAATTCATGCTTGGCAGATTCGTTTTCACTGTGCTTTATTTTCTGCTGCTGTCTTGAAATGACATAACACGCACACCCCTTATTGCTAGCCAGAGGCTTAACCATACCCCTGTTTTGGTGACAGATGTTCCTGGTTAGGGAAATGCAGTACATTTAATTTTGTAAGTTGTTGTAGTCTCAGTAGCTGGGCACATTGCTGTGTCGTAGAATCACAGAATGGTTTGTGTTGTAAGAGACTTTAAAAACCATCTTGTTTCAACCCCAACACCATGGGCAGGAATACCTTTTACTAGACCACGTTTCTCTGCTGTAGTACTAAAGTCTCTTGAAATATAGATTTACATGTTTACCTTATATCACAGATAGAAAAATCAGTTTCTCTAATATCTGAGGGGGCCTCAGTAGGCCACCATCATATCTGGAAAATTCCCAAGGGGCTAGGAAGGAAGCAGCTTCCCTGATCTGGTGTGAAACTCCAAATCAGGCACTGGCCAGGCTGCAGGGGTGCCATAAGAGGTGGTGAATGTCCCATCCTTGGAAACATTCAAGGTCAGGTTGGGCACAATTCTGAAAAAACTGATCGAGTGGAGCGTGCATGGCAAGGGGCTTGGAATGACATGGCCCTCAAAGGTCCCTTCCAATCCAAACCACTCTGATTCTGTAAGCCTGTCTTCAAAGCAGCCAGGCTGGGAGGCCAAGTCCACCTGAGTTGAACAGCAGCCCGAGCAAGCCTCTCACGAGTAACTGTGAGTGACCTGTCAAATTGCCAAAGTCCTGAAATAGGTCAGGAACAATTTCTGCCGGACTCTGCCGGACCAACAGGCTCCCAACCACTACAGGCTGTGGTGGAATGCTGCTCAGGCCTGGGGGGAAGAGATAGTAGCAGAGAGGCATCAAGGATTTCCTCTCACTCTTTGCAGACGAGGCACTGCGTAGCTAATTAGTCACAGGAAAATGCACCATCTGTTATGCCAGTGTAAGATAACAGCGTTCCACTTCAGCTTCAGGGGAGCCCAGCTTCACAAACAATGCTGTACCCAAACCTTCCCTCAAATGGACTCTTTTGGCCACAGGAACCTGTGATGGGAGCTGCTGTTTCTCATTAAACACTCAGTAGGCTAAATGTAAGGACCAGTTTCTTATCTTACATCAAAGGATTCAAGCATAGTACGCAAGTTAAGGTCCACAGAGAGGGAATAGACTGGTTTCTAATATGTCACATTGCTGCTACAGGCATGAAAATCCTTTAGCTGCCACCGACACAGAAAAAGTCTTCAGCGTGGAGAAGATTCGCAGGGAATGGGAACAAAGAGGGGTGGGAATACAATGAGTAACACACCTTGCAATGCAGAGAATAATCCAAATTATTCACTCTATAAGGAGTGAGGGACCGGTTTTCTGCTTTTCAACATCAGATTGATGCTTTCTAGCAAAATAAAACCCAAACTACCTCTATATGTTTACACGTACACACACAAACAAGGCGGCTGACAGAGTATGATACACCTAAGTTTGGGAAAACAGTCTTGTAGCTTTCTGATAGCAAATTACATTTGCATAATGAAGTGTACTGGCAGGCAAGCTCGAGCTGAGTGGGTGTAGGCAGGTAGTACGCTTCAGCAGCAACTTAGAAAACTGCTCCCCTAGCATATTTGGGGAGTTTATGTGCCTCAAATCTTGGGGTGTTTTTAGCTCTTTTTTTTTTTTTTTCAGTTTTCTTAAAATTTCTGGCATCTTCCTGTTAACGAGAAAGGAGATATCATCTCCATATGGATAATGGCAAATTCTTAATTACTGCACAGGAATAGATGAACAAACCAGAATCTGCACCTAAATGGAGATACCCTGTATTTTTTCTGGTGTGTGCCTAAACTCAGCACCCTAGACAAACAGTCTACAATATCTGAGAGCAAGATGTGCGTTGCAGCCCAGTTTTCTCTACTGCCCTTTACCTCTTGGCCTAAAGTCTCAAATCAGGACGTACCCTCTATGTGGACATTATTTGAACCCAAATTTTTTACTGCTCAGGTATCTTAAGAATAAACTCTGCTTTTCTGCATAGCATTTGAAAGAATAAAAATAAAATTTAAAAAATTACAGGCAGTTTCAGATTTGGCTGTGTTGCAGGTCTAGGAAGAAGGGTTGTCCTACACGAAGGTGTACCAATTTAGCTAAATTTGTAACCCTGTTATTTATATATTTTTGTATCAACTCACAGGAGTTTAGCTTGCCTCCCTTACTTTGCTGAATTAGATTTTAGCTTCTAACCAAGCTACACGAGATTTTCTCTGGTGTATCTTGATGCATGTTTAATTTACATTAGTTTTCTTAATTCCTGTAAAAACGTTTTGAACTGCACTCTCTCTTCACGTAACATTCATACTCAGTGGGATGCCATTTTAGTTCTCAGAGCCAGTCATTCCTGTTCCATCGCTTGCTTTTTCTGGCTTTTGAATGTTGTTTTAAAAAACATATTCAGTTTTTGGAGGTTGATCAGAGGGTGAACAGACAGTGTGCCAAAAGGCAGCCAACTAATTCTGATGTATCAGTGAAATTTTAAAGCAAAGGTCATGAATCTTGTGGCCTGTGCAAGCCCCAGGTTGTACTTTGGTGGTGTTTTACTTGATTGGATGTGTTCATGTTGCAATTGCACCTTAAGCTGAAGTCCAGCAGCATCCATGACTTGAGTAAATCCTTCTGATCGCATAATCCATCAGTTTATTCATGGACCTTTTCATCCTAAAGGGAAAACACAAACTTCTAAGTGCATTTCAGTCTGATCACTAAGGATGAGCTGTCAAGTATCGTTATTGGGATATTTAGACCCATGCTACAAGACCTACTCTAAAAATCACGGTTAGACATGCAGGCAAATGGTGGGAGCACTGGCTGAAATCTGGCCAGAGGCTAACCAAGCTGATCAGGACATGGGACAACGTTTGACATGATGTGAGGGAACTGTAGGACATGTGGATGCCCCATCCCTGGAAACGTTCAAAGTCAGGTTGGTTGGGGCCCTGAGTAACCTGATCTAGTTGAGAATGCCCCTGCTTTTTGCAGGGTGGTCATACTAGATGGGTTTTAAAGGTCCCTTCCACCCAAGGATTGGGTGATTCCACAACAAATAACAGAGTGAGACACTGACAGGTGGTGCCACAAAGGATGGACGGACAGATGTCACAGGCAGCTGAGGGGGTGTTGTGTGAGACATGGCCAAACACAGATAACTGGGGGGAGCACTAAGGATCTTCGGGGAAAGACAGCCTTGAAAAACTGCCAGACCCACGTAACACTATCAGGTATATCACATCAGATAGGTAACAGAATCAGAAATATCAAATTTGGTGTCTGGGAGGAAAACTAATTTGAAGTTGTTGATTTGTGAGGAAACTGAGGTGGACATAAGAAGGTATGGGAGTGATGAAATGAAGCCTTAAGAGATGTGGAAAGGGATAATAAGGTCTGCAGATGACGTAAGTTGGGCTGTCTGGGGGCAGCTGGCAGTCTGCCCTGCGTGTGGGCACAGCAGCTGGAGCGAGAGAGTGGAAAAACCCACAGCTCCACTGTTGCCATTTGAGGGGTGTCTGGTTGTGGCCTCAGGAGAACAGAGAGAGAGCAGTCCACCCCTGCACCCAGAGGGACCAAATGGAGCATCCTTGTAACACCGTGAGGACGACCCTTCCAGGTCTGGTGGCTTTTGGGAGCTGAGTGCTGCTTCCTAACCAAAGTGGCCGTCCCAGTCCTTGCTGCTCTCAGGTGCTGCTCCAGGAAAGGGCCAAGAGATGCACATGGTGACATCTCACCATTCATGTCTCTGCCTCCCAACCCAGGTCCAGTGCCTGTCATCTCATGGTTACAGGTCCAAGCTATCAGTCATTCCCAGTAGTGATTTGCTGCAAAAAGTCCTTGAAAATCTCAGTTTACACAAGGCTTTGAAGGACTAGGAGAAGCTTTGCAAAACCTCACCTGCCAACATTAGGACACAAACAGTTGTCAGGGATATCAGCCAGTGTCTAACATTTTTAGTTTTCTCTGGTGTAGGAGTAATTTTAAAAGCCTTTTAGCAAGGAAATCACTTCCCACTAAGGGAAAATGAGTTGTCTTTATATCAGCCGAGGACTTGATCACCCCCTGCCCACTCTACTTCTTTCCTGCACAGGAACTTCCCCCTCTGTGCTCGTCTGCTTACTCATGACTCCACTACAGAGCTCAAAGGCTACTGTGATGCCTCTGAGCAGTGAGGTTTACGTCAGAACAAATGCCAAGATGAATTTCTCTGTTTCTGTGTGCTCAGCCTAACAAGATCAGCATGCAGAAGTACAGTGCCTGAAGTTTAAAATTAATTTGAAGTTTGTAGGACAGCTCTCTAGAAAGTAGGTTATTAAGAAGGGATTAAATTTTTGAGTTTAATTGCACTGTCATTTGTCATTTTTTTAAAGTCCAACAGCATCCTTGTGCAGTAGCTGAGAATTAGGTGCGGGAGTCATAATGGTGGGTCAGGAATCTAGGACCTGAACTAAGCTGGCAGTTGGGTAATCTTGCATCAAAGAGGTCATGTAGTTTGGTGGGGAAATGTGGCATTACACTCGCAAGAGCATTCAGGGTAACTGCTGCATTTACAGGTTTTGATATTAGCCTGCTCTCTCTTCTGGCAAAGCAGATTTTCCATCAGGCATGAGGAATGGAGCATCAGAAAGGTTGCTTGTGAAGTCTGGGGATTCAACAACTAGAAATGTAGCTGGAACAATAACTTCTTTAGAAGGTGTTGTTTGAGAATAACCTCATTCTGTCAGTGAGCGCTGATGACAGGACAGTAGGAAAGTCACCCCCAGTGCTTCCTTCCTGCTTCAAGGAATTATCTGAGTGATGGCTGAACCAGCATCGACTTTTCTTTTTTTTTTTTTTTTAATTTAAGTGACATTACAGTGGAAGGAAAGGGCTGGAAGAGGAGTTCCTACAGACCACTCCAGATTTACTGCCCATTGCACTGCTATCTGCAGCCCTGATATGTAGATCTGGGAAGGCTGTATTCCCAATCTTGTACCAGGGTAAGCCAGCTGCACAGCCTCTCTGGCTCTGCAGCCAGTCTTGCTCAGACTTAGGGCCAGGGCCATGGGAATTCCCTGGATGAGCAGAGCAATGTTATGGGGTCTTCACAGCACAGGGGTTCCCACATTTTTTTAACTATTTCATTTTCTGTGGAAAGGAAAGAGAACAGACAGCCTCGTCTAGCAAGAAGGATGGCTGCTTTGGTTAATCAGAGACAAGAAATAAGGAAAGTCACTGACTGTTGACTCTGACTTGGTTCAGCAGCTCTCATTAAATAAGGCATATGCATTTGACTGTCTCCCCTTTTGGGGAAAACGAGGATCAATCCAGCTCCTCACCAGGCGGGGACTCTGTACCACCCTGAACAACAGTGTGATGATAAATCACAGAATCATGGAATGGTTTGGATTGGAAGGCACCTTAGAGATCATCTCATTCCAAGCCCCTGACAGGGACCAGAACACCTTCCACTAGACCAAGTTGCTTGGAGCCCCATCCAACATGGCCTTGAACATTTCCAATTTTGGGGCATCCATAGCTCCTCTGGGCAACTTGTGGGAGTGTTTCTCTTCATAATGAGAAATATCCTTCTTATATCTAAATCAACCCTCTCTTAGTTTAAATCTATTAACCCTTATCCTACATTTACACACTCTTAAGTCCATCTCCAGGTCTGTTGTAACTCCCTTAGGTACCAGAAAGTGCTCTAAGGTCTCCCTAGATCCTTTTCTTCTCCAGGATGAACAACCCCAACTGTCTCAGTGTGTCTTTGTAAGAGAGGTGCTCCAGCCATTTGAGCATCTTTGTGGCCTCCTCTGGGCCCATTCCAACAGGTCCACGTCTTTCCATGAATGGAATTTTAAGAAAAACAGCAACAAACAACCCAGGGGTATTTATACACTCATTTGTGTAGATGTGGCAAGCCATCACTACCCAAGTCAAAGTGTAGGCAGAGCAAGAGCTGCCATCACAGCTGCAGACCACTTGGGATGGCAGCCAACAACCTCCCATTGCCCTGTGGAGGTGACTAATGCAGTCCAAAGTTGAAGAAGAGGGTGAATTATAAAGTCTTGACAGATTAGTTTAGCTGTCAACCAACAGGTATAAACAAAGATGTATTTCACGGGAGACTCAAGATTCGACACGAAGCAGAAAAGACTTTTCTCCTCCAGAAACAGCTTCAAATAGAAGGCCTCTCTAGGCTTTTTGTGATGCATTTGGTCCTACTGTGACTGGCCAAACTGTGCATTTAAAGAGGAGGATATACCTTTGACTTGGTTAGAGAGACTTCCAGGGGTATTTCCAAAGTGTAAACAGACCTGGTCTACCCACTCCAGTAATCTCATTGATTTAAGTGGGTCATTTACAATGTTTGGAAGGAGAGGAGAAAACAAAGAGAATTTGTCTCCACTGAAATTTGGTTCTTCAGTTAAAAAAATGTTTCCTCTGTGAAATATGTAGTAATTATGTACTGTCCCTGTCACTTCTTGCTGATGAGTGTTGGGGTATAAGACAGAGGAAGAAGGGTGGAGAAGAACCTACAGAGTTTTCATCCTCCCCTTGTGCCCCGCTAGGTTTAATACAAGATACAGTGGCATCAAGTAGCACAGTGTCGGACTTTTTTTCAGATACTCTTCTCCTTTGAATTGACTTCATAAGATTTAGAATACCCGGAAGAATTTAGAAATATTAGGGAAAATGCTCAGTTTATGCAGTTGTTATATACACATGGCTCCTTTTTCCATTCTCAAAAGGATCGCATTCAGTTCTACAAGCATCGTGGTGCTACACATTTATATTTCACAAGTAGGCACAACCCATTCTATGCTTCCTGAAGGGGCAGATGTACAGCTTGGCCCAGAGGACTTATAACCCTGTACATGGGCAGATGTGTCACAAGGGTGTGTGGAATCTCCTGTGGTAGCTCTTCCTCAATTAAGAGAAATTTAACACCCGCTACCCAACAGTCTGAGCAGAGCGGTTGCTTCTGAACGTTGGTTCTTACAACACTTTTGGCATAAACACAAAAACCTGACACCTAGCACTTTATAATACCTCAGGGCTTTAAAAGGAAGAGTCTAATTTCAGTCGTTGCAATCAGATTTGTCTGTGAATCTTCCAGAGACCCTGGCCATGGACAGGTATCTCATGACAGCAGGAATCAGTGACTCCTGATTCAGCAGAAGACTTGAGATGATCAGATCAAAGGATCAACAAAAACCCTACAGCTACCAGAGAGATAATAATTTACACAGATATTGTACTCTGCCACCAGAAAACCAGGGTCCAGTCAAGATATGAGTCCAGATTTTATGCCTTAAAAACCTGGAGGTCTTCAGTAGTTCCTGACTGGGAGAAGAAAGCCAGGAACTCGGAAGGACTGAAAGGAAATAGCCACCGGTCAAAGAGACAGTGGTGTTTCTGGGCAATATCAATGGGAGTAAAGAGTTCAGTGGTTCTAAGTGGTCCATTTTGGTCCTAAAGTACAATGAATATTAAATGCCAACTTAAAAAAAAAAAAAAAAAAAGAGAGAGAGAGAGAGAGATATAAAAAATAACAGTTAATAACAGAATAAAAAATAACAGTTAATACACACAGTGTTCCCTCAGAGCGTCTCCTCAGACCCTCAGGCACAGGTTCCCACAAACTCAACCTACATAGCTCCTCCAGGGTAAAGGAATTTGCGAGTGATGAATATAAAGAATATGGATATCAGGGTTGTTGCATGTTATCCTAAACCAAGTACTGACCAGATTTATTCACCCACTTTTTAGAGGTTCTGATTACAGATGAAAGAAGGGTAAAAGAACAGGCAAGGAATGGGAGAGAAAATGCAAAGCATTAACATTTAAGAAGGCAAGAGGAGTAGAAGCAGGTATCCCAGTTACTTTTTTCTTAGTTACTTAGTTACCCTAACTCCAGCCCTTTTTTTCTATTCCTCCTTACTGAAGAGCAAAGCTGAGCTTTTATCGTGAGTCAGAAGAGCTTTGCATTTACACAGGCAGCAGGAACACCCTGGACTTCAGGCAGCTCCCAAAAATCTCCAGCCGTTCTGCTGTGTAGCTACAAGGTCTCCTAGGTTAGTGACAAACACCTGGCTTACTGAAACGAGGAGAGGAAGAGGAAGGAAAAGTACCACAGCACCTGAGCTGCTTCAGGACTGGTGCAGCAGCTGGCATAACTCCTGCCACTGGGATGTATCCTCAGCACTGCTTTGACACCGATTAAATTTGTAAGACAAGATGAGCCAGAGCACAGAGATCTCCATCAGTCCAATACCTCAGCTGCAAACTGGCAACTGCTTATCAAATGAGATGTTGCTACCATCCACCTTCTTTGTAATCATGCCCTAATGGGATACCCACAACTTTCTGATGTCACAAGGGATACAAGGCAGGCAGGAAAGAAAGGTTCGTGACAATAGTTTCCTGCTAGTAAAAAGAAAATTAGTAGTGCTAGCATGATTACCCCCTAAATTTGTCAAAGAATATGAAAATTATGATCACCCAACTCAGGACTGTTACAGGAAGGTGATCAGGATTGCAGCCGTGTTATTTTATTTCCAGGAATGTGTCATCTTTTCTTAGAACCATTTTCACCTGGAAGGAATAGGAAGGCTCTACCCCTGCGCTTAATGACTGTCACTGAAGGGTGAGATACTGAGCATGATGAAACACTTGAGTTATGTCTGCTACTATGGCACGAATGCCAGATACATTTTTGCTATAAACTCACACTATCGTTCAACAATAAAACCTGTCAGTCAAGGTGAGTGTTTCTGCACCTCTCCAGAGCTCTCAGCAGGCACCACTGGTTATAGGTGGTAACAGCCCTGCACTAACTTTTGAGAGGGAAGTAAAGAATTTAATTTCTATCCGTGGTGGAAAATGAGGCAAAGGCGTGAATCTGGTTTTGGAGTGCCTCCATGTCTGCTTCTCTTCAAACTTTCCAAGTATGCATTTATTGACACTCCCCGCAAAATAGCATTATTTGCAAGACTCAGATTTTATTAAAAATGCAGGGATTTGAATTTCCCTTCACACAATTAGGTGTTGAAGGATTCAGATGTCAGTGGTTTCAAAAGAGAAAAGCTGCTGCCCAGCTTGGTAGATGTTTTTTAATGTCCACCAACAGATGATCTTTGTTAACACCCACCTTAACAGGACTAGAATCTAAATCATAGCAAAGGTTTTCTTTTCTTTATAAACTGTTAAACTGAGACTATTTTAAAAGTGAGGTGTTTATAATTCTGTGATGTATTTTTTAATCTAGAGACCTCAAATTTGAATTTGCTGGGAAAGATGCTTTGGAGAAAGCAGAATTGTTAATACATAATTTGTTTACACTGTACATGTAAGTTGAACAATAAAAGAAGATACAGACTGTAAGGTACATTGTTAAAGGCCGAAAGAAACCCCATATCTTTGTTTTGATATCAGTGAACCTACCCTTCTGGTTTTTATTCTGTTTTGGTTATTCGGCCAATTATTTACTTGCACGAAGTGTGACGTGAATGGCAAGCAGTAAGATTTTTTCTTTCTGCTACATGTACTTCGTTTATTCTTAAATATTTGTCCTCTGGCCAGGTCTCAGCAGTTATTACAGCTGTCAGTATTATTCCCATCCTACAAGTGTGGGGGAAAAAGCCCTGAACACAAAGAGATGCAGGAACTTGCTCAGTGTCATCTTATTCATGTAGCAGACGCATTCCCCTGCCCCAGGCCAGTCTCAAACTACTAGAACATGAGAAATACCACAGAACATATAATTTTCTGTCCCTGAAATACACAGATTCAGGAAAGAGAATTTATCTTTGATAATTTGTTTCTGCTTAAAGATCTGAACTTGGAGGCACCCAGAAAGCAGTGATAAAGCTATTTTGGTGAAGGGAATTTGTGGATTCAAATAACACTGAACATAGCATGCAAACCAAGACCCACCTGTCAAAGGAAAATCAAGTCAAGAGGAGTTCAAACAAAGCCCATGTCTTAATTCTTATTACTTATGGATATGCAAATACATTTATGTAGGCAACAAAGGTATTGCCATAAACGTGCTCAAATGACATTCACAGAGGACTGTTTTCTACCTCATCCTTTTCTTCCTTCCCCCACACCCCGACAGGAATTCAGCCTAAATGGGTCATGAATTGACTACCTTTGATGTGAATGGTAAACATTTCATCTCCTGCTCTACAAAGTCTGCCGGTTAATATTTATAGGGATTGAGGAATATTAAGTTATTTGAGAAGGAGCATATACATATTCCCACAAATACAGAGAAATAGTGGAAGGGAAGAGATTGTCGGGGTTTACAAAGACATCAGATCATGAAGAGTCTTGTGAAGACATCAGATGGTGAAGGAGCTAGTTATTTACAAAAGGAACTGAGTCGTTTTAATGAACACATTTCATGAAAGTTTAATATTGTCTTGTGTTGTGCATCTAAAATTCCAGGCTCCTGAAAGAAGGTGATTTCATGTGAATCTCCACTTTCCTTGTTCATTCAACATTCTTGTTAAAAGCATTAAGCCTAAAAGCCACCTGGAAAAGTAGAGAGCTTTCAGATGGAGACCTTCAAAATTTTGATTTATGCAAGCTTCCTGATTTTAGAAGGCTTCGCTTCATCTTCGTAAGTGGTGATACAGGGCTTCAGTGGAAGCCCTGACTGACATGAGAAATCATAAAGCTCATCAGAGGTCTGGGATTTCTTTCTCAAAAAAAGCCATGAATGTAGCTTGCAGACAGAGAGTGTAATTGTTAGGACTTCTTAGTCTGGCAGTGAGCAGAGGTCAGGCAACAGCAGCTCCACTTTCACTAAAGGAGGAAAGCTTTAGGATTTGCATTTTTCATCTCGCCCTCAGCCCTTTTCGACTCCATGACGTTATAGATATCAACGTGTTCCTTAAATTTCTCTTCTCCTCTATGTTGGGGTTTTGCTATTGCTCTTCACCTTTCCGTTTCGCCGCACTCCTCATACATGGGTTGTTTCCCTTTGAAGAGAAGATATATTCCACCTGTCACCTCACCTGACATTCTACTGCTTAATGCCCCATCATATCCTAGCTGGAGTAATTTGTGCTGCAGCAGCTTGGAAGATCTTCCTATGTTTTCCCATGCCAAATTAGTTTCCCTTTCTCATCACCTTTGGTCTCAGTCCTTCTCAGCTGTGCAGATGGAGATAAGGAAGAGCTGTATAATTAAACACTAAAGTGACAGCATATATCTTTGTCACTTGGTGAGGTGTGCCATGGACATGTGCCTGAGAGCACAGGATGTTCTCAGCAGCAGCTGCTGAGTACAGCACTGAGCAGTGCTACAAACTGCTTTGAAAGATACTGAAATGATAGTAAAAGCAATGTGAGGTGTGTGAGGGTAAAAGTAATCCAACTGATGTGTTTAGCTCAATTCTCTGCTTTGCTAGCATATCCAGGTGCCTTCTTCTAAGTACTTTGTGGCTCTAGGCCAGCGTGCCTGTAACTTATCTGCCCTCCAGGGCAATCAGGTTCATGAATTGCAAGGTGTAAGATGATCAGGATCCATTAGGGAATATACAGAGGCTGAACCTTGTTTTCTTCATAATCTGTGATGCGCCTAATGTCCAAGGTAGAGTATAAAGTGGGAAAAGTGGGGTTACAGGTACAGCACTGTGCTTTATTTCAAGAGACAGGTGGTCATATCAGCCCCTTCTCTAAACAAATGGTCTGGGTAGGCACCTGGTTAGAGGTGGGAACTTCCCGAATCCTCATATGAGTGAAAATCTCACTCAGAGCCAGTAGCTAACAGCTACCATAGCTAGTAGCTCAGGGTAGTAACTAGAAGTTTCTCAGGTAGTGTAGGCACAATTACCAGTTACAGAACCTCCATCACCAACAAGCCTTAATCCTTTGCAGTGACTACGAGGATTTCTGATAGTAACTCCATAATGCCTAGCAGGTCTGAGAGAGTTTGAAATCACGTGGGTTTCTGGATGTTTTGGTCTCTAGGAGTTGGAAGCAGGATACAAAATGCAGCTGGCAATAACTCCACAAGGACCTGGCAGAAGTACCGATTTCATCTGCAGAGAGCCCTCATTCAGCAAGCATACCTATTTTGTCACAGTTTAGTTTTAGTTTTTGAATGCTGTTGACTTGCAGAGCTCCCAAAACTGCCTAAACCCCCAACTGCAGTCACTAAGGAATAAACAGACGAGCAGACGGGTACATAGTTCAGTTCCCCTGTTATAATGCAACTTTAAATGAGAGCAAAATGCAGTGAGGCTATTTGTGCTGCCCTTGGGAGGAGAGGAATATTTCCCTTTAGCTCTACTGCAAATGGAACACTGGAAGTTTGCAAAAGGTGTTTTCCTTATGCATAAAATGCTCCTAAGACCTCAAAACAGCTTTGCTACTCGCGAATTTGAAATATTGATTATTTATCAGCAATTTTAACAAAACAGAAATAATATATATTGTAATCTAAATATATGATGCTATAAATAATATGTTTATAATAAAATATATGTGTATGTTTCTAATAAAAATATATGTTAAAAAAATTATGTTGTATATGATATATATAATGCATATATATATATATAATATTTTAAAAAGGCCCCAGTGTCCTCTGCTTGGAAATGTCTGGAATCTTCCCAGCTGAACCAGAGTTTCTGCTGCTCCTCAGTATGGACTGTTTGAAATATTTTCCTCAGTTACTCTTTGAGAACATAATATGCTTTGGCATGAAGCTTCTCATGTCCTTCAGGATAAGCCTGTCTCTCTATGTTAGTTAATTAGTTTGTACTTTTTAACTTAACTTTGAAATTCAGTGTCTGCTTCCAAACCAATAGTTTTGCCTTAATTCCTTCCTAGTTTATGCTGAGGGGCTTTAAGATAGAATGGAAATGGTTATGGCACTGTAAGTCCGAATTTCCAGATTCAGACGGCTTTGTACCATAGTAGGGATATGCAGAGGAGAAGCTAAGAAATAAATGAAGAAACTCTGTCTGTGAAACCTTTCCCAGCTGCTTGCATACCTCCTAAGGGCCAGGTAGGAAAAGTTATTTTCTTCATGAGAAGTATCAGGTAAAACAAACTGCCAATAGTAGGTGTTAAAAGGTACTCTCCAGCTCAACCCAAACTCTTCCCTTTGAACATTCAGTATAATTTCTCCAAGGAAAATAAATTCGCCATATCAAATCTCTTCCATCAGCCCATTCAATGGAAAGCTGCCTTCTCAACCACACCGTGCTCCACTGCTTGTTTTTCCAAAGTGTCTCCCCAAAAGAGCATCCTCACCACTCACTCTCCACTCTGAAAGGCTCCCAGGAGGACTGGGTGATCTTCCCCTTGTTGCTTAGTTGTTCACCCCATCTGGAAGAGAAGCAATTGTCCTCACTTGGGCCAAACCTGGTAGATCTTCCTGGGCCAGCTGTGATGGCTCTTGTCAGTAAACATCACATGATTTCCCAGCTGTAATGTGATCTCTGCTCAGAAAGCGGAACAACACAAGCTTTGAACAACAGACATGAGGCTAAAAGGAATGATCCCCAAGCAGTCATGTAAAAAACAGGAAGTCTCATTAGTACATCTGATCTCTAAGGATAATATTTTGCCGTTGAAAGTCAGACACGAAGCAGTGAAGATGTCGTTTCCGTGTAGTCTTCCTCCAGCTACAGGTAGAAGATAATTCATGTCATCTTCATCATACATGTCATCACCCTTGTGGCAGCACTGCATTTCTGTTCTTAATTGGATGTTTCTGATTTGTTGAATTGGTACTGCTTTATGCATTTGCCTTTTTCGGTTTCCATAATTAATTTGTTGCCACAGGCTGGATTGAATAGGGACAGGTTTTGAATGTTTGGCACTTGGCTTTGACCCAGCAAGTTGTCTGAAAATATGCACCACCTGAGTAGTCCCTCTTTATTAGAGCTCACATGGCTGTAGTGGAACAAAACTGTCATGCCCTTATTGATACTAAGGATATGCTTTTCCCAGTCAGTGCTGATTAGTTTCCCCTGGAAAAAAAGAGGATAACATGAAATGTGAATATTTCCTTCCTCCTATATAGTTTAATGCAAAGATTTTTAGAAGTGATTGGAGATTTTGCTGGCAGAACATGAAGCAGTGTAAAGGCATGGATTTATTTTTCTTCTAATTGCAGAATAAGACACCAGACTCTGGAATACCATTTCCTTTCAAATCAAAAAACTGACATCGTGAATGACTTCTGAAAAATGTGATCTGCTAGCAATGCCAGAGCTGGTATCTCAAGTTGTTTATACCAACAGTATTTGTTTTGCTCTGCAGTTCAGATTCATAAAGTCCATTTTTATTGATTCTGCATGATTTGTGGAATGTGAACATTTTATATTCCCATATAATACCAGACAAGCAGGTCCCTCATAAATGTATTTATAAAGTACTTTTATATGCAAATACTTATTTCTGCAGTCAACAGCAAGAAAACACTACAGAACTTCATCTGCTGCAGTGCTGGTTTAGAAGAGTGGTTCCCAGGCCAGAAGATGCCAAGATTAAATGAGAGCAAGGCAAAGAGACATGGTTGGGTGGTGGGCTTGGCAGTGCTGGATTTGTGGTTGGACACAGTGATGGTCTTTTCCAGCCTAAATGATTCTACAATTCGTACAATCAAGATTTATTCATGACTGGATAATGCCCCTGGATATTTTCTACCTCTTTGACACTGACCTTGTGCGTTGCTCTTGTTGATCTCTTATTATCACTGTGCCATCACCACTGCCAACAAAGAGCAGCCGGATGGATTCAGCACTGATTTATAGCAGCTACAGTTTTGCTCTAGGAATTTCAGACACACTGGCACCTTTCTATTGATCACTCTTCAAAGAAAGGCCCAGGAACTGAAGACAAATCTCTTCTGAGTTGTTTGAAGCAGATTTTCTCACTTTCTCAAATCTATCATTATGAGACCCTGTTTTTCCTAATGCAGCTGTAACTGGGTTGACTGTTAAACTGATGTTTTACACACTTCCCTTTGCTTTTACACTAAAACACACTCCAATTGTAATCATTTTTCTGGATTTTCTTCTCTTTTTTCTATGCTCTGGAGATAAGCAGGACAGCTCACAGCACTTATTATTTTTATCATTTTTCAATTCCAAGTTATCTATCTATGATTGCACATTTTCAGTGTCATCAAGGTGCAGAAATACCACTAGCCTATGACTTTTTGCATGCTTTTTCTAACCCTTACCATTTTTTACTAAGGAGTATTCATAGATCAGTGATCAGTTGGATAACCTGGATGACCAATTTATTAATGCTGATGCCCTTGGTTTCTCCCTCAGTTTGTCAAGAGTAGTTATTTTTGGAAATGAGACAGAGAAGATGTATTGTAATTTATGGTGTCTTCTTTTTAATGGATACAGCTGTGTGACATCTTTGTCAACGCAGTGGAAAAGAGAGAATGAATTAAAATTTCTGTGTTTGAGGTTTACTGTTTGAATGATACCAAAAGAAAATGTCATTTGTTTTCATTTTCAAAACTAAGAAAAAATTAAAATGTGTCAGCTGGTCAGTGAGTGACTCTTTTTGACTGCATTGCACGAGCCAGTTCTTCTCTTGTGTAGCAGCTTGGCATTGTATCTGGAAGCAGCATGTCTCTGTTGCTCAGGGACAAGACCAGAGGTGTAGGAGTAGGTGCTGCTTTACCTGTGAAGAGTCACTTTTGGACAGGATCAGTTCCTCCTCATTCTGCTGGAGTCACTGAACAGTGAACTCTTAATTTAAAAGCACAAATAGTAGCAGAAATGTCTGAAAAGTGAGTTGCGGTATGTCGAGAGACACCTGAGTTCACACTACATGTTTTTGGTGAGAAAATAACTGTTTTGCCTAAACTATGCTTACAGGGCTGTGTGTTTAGGCAAGGAAAGGAGACTGCTCATGCTACCTATATGATCAGCATTCAGCACAATGAGACCCAGTTTGAGCTGTGAATCTTGCGTGCACCTACACAAAGGCCTGACCTCGAAGCCGGATGGGAAAAGGACATTATTAATTCAGCCAGGAATGATATGTACGTTTTCAATTAATTAATGTACAGTTCTGGCTTCCCTCAAAACAACTTAAGGCAGGAGAGAGCTGAAGTGTAGAAGAAATTCATGACAGATGTGAATTTTCCCGTGATGAAGGCTTCATAATATCTCAGTGCTAAGATCAAAGCTCTGCTGCAGTCCAGTGCCTGTGCTCTGTTACTACGCACAAGGACAGCTCTAAACTTGTTCCAAAAAGCGACAATGAAAGTGCTAATCTGGACGCAATTCCTGAGCAGAAATTCCATACAGGGAAACTTTTTCAGAAAAGTGATGTGATCTTTTCACCCGTGACTCTGAATTTACCCTGTGAGTTGAACAGCGTAGGAAATTTGCTAAACCCCTTTGTTTATACCGCTAAAGTGATGACTTTATTATTTTTTAATTTTAGAGGATGAATGCAGAGCAAAACAAAGCCATCACTCTTTTCTGGGCAATACACATGGAGTGTGGCTGACAGAGGTCCTTGAAAGCTTCAGAATGATATTAAGTGATACTAAAGCCAAGAGCCATTTTCTATTATTTAGTATTAATTGCATGTTCTGTAACTGTACACAGTGCATCTTCTGTGCCATGGTTTACAGAGAGAATGAAACCCCTCTAGAATCAATCATTTACAATGAAAAGTCCTTCTGACAAGGACTTTGCCACTCTACAAAAATAGCTGTGAAATATTACTGTATTTTGGTTTTGACACTGTGGTTGTATTATTCCAGTACCAAGCAAAGCACAAGGCAAATTTGCCTAGAACAAAGAATAAAATATTTTGCTTATGCATACATGGAAAGAGTTGTCAATCAAGCAAGTAAAACTACAAGTTATCAGGAAATTCAAGGGTTATGCTACAAAGGGCAAATCTAAAAACTGCTTAGTAATCATAGACTTAATGTCTTGTGTGCGCTTAAACATCTGTAAATTGAATAGAGGAATAGAATGGATATTGATGTCTTGCCTTTATGGAAAAATATTGTTTTGATAATAAAGTATTTTCTAGTATGTGTTCAAAATTAAAACAGAATAAAACAGGATTTCCAAAAATACTTAATTCCTCTCAAATCCCAAAAAAATCTGCAAGATTTTTCAAGTGGAAGTTTCACTGCAATGAATGCTCTTTAAAAGCATTGGGTTTGAAATCTTCACCTAAATATTACATATGAATTCGCTACACATTTTTTTTGTTGAACACCAATGGACTTTAAAAAGCAGAAGGAAGCCATTAAAAATATCTCTGTGATGTATTTACACTTATCCAAACTAATCTCAAACTAATCTAGAATTTTACACTGCAGAGTGGCAAAAGCAAGCTATAAAAAGAAATAACAGCTCCAGACCAGAGGCTTCCGTTACCTCAAATCTCACATTGTTAAATCTGTGTTTAGGGAGGATGGGAGAGATCTATAGCCATTAAAAGCACATTAAATTATCCCATTAGGCTAAAGTGTAGAAATGTGACCTGTTACAATTTTATTTTTATTATGGCCACCCTTATGCCTGAGAGGTTGATGTGTGTGCTGCAGAAATACCAGGCTGCAAAGAACAATCGCAAAGGGGTTGATGAATTGCTAAGGAAGCTCTTAATAACAGCTTCTCTGCTAAATACAGTTTGGGCTCCTGTTTGGACGTCAATAACTGAGCTACCTGAAGAGTGGCTTTTTGGTGTGGATTACATGTGGCACTAGAAATGCCCCAAAATCTCTGTATCAAAGCTGCTATTTTTGTGTTTTGTTGATCAATAACCATGGCCAACACTCCTCCCTCGTGTGATTTATGAAAACAATCACAAAGGGACTACGGTATAGCTAGTGTCTCCTGCCAAGATACAAAGGCACGAAAATGTGGCATCAGCTGTGTCTGGCAGGATCAATGCCTTCCATCAATCCTAATGTGAAAAGAAAGGGAATCTCCTGAAGCTTTCTAGGCCACCCTTGTGCCCATGTCCCATTGCCAGTAATTGAAGAAAGGGCACTTGAATGTTGTACTTGGCATTGAAAATCTTAAGAAATAAGCACTCTAACCTTACAAGACAGGCTGTAACATCTTCTAATTATACCATGGCAGCAAGTCTGAGCAACAGGTGTTATTCCGTGTTGTTTGCCTTTTTTAAAAAAGGCAGATCACAGCTTTTTCATCCTCTGTACTTCTGAAGCAGGGCTTTTTAAGAATCTCATATTAAAAGAAATTGCACTGGAAAACAGAACCTTCCCAAAGCTTTTAATCAATATAATTTATTCCCTCAGTGCTGTAACAGTATCAATTAGGGTGGTCTAGGTTGTTTTTTTTTTTTTTTGCTGTTACTGAAGTACACTTTTACTTGGAAAAGAAAAGCATCTCTGCAGTAGAAGGCAGCTTCTGTTTTACTGGTAGCATGAAAATAACACCTAGAAGCTCCAAACAGAACTTGTGGCCCTGGGTAATTTTGACCCTTGTTGCTGCAAGTAGCATGGAAAAGGATTTTTCTATCTTGTGAACATTGCTGGGAGGACAAATATTTTTCCCTCTTCTGAATCGGGTAGTAATTGAGTTATTTGTGATTTCTACTTAAAGATATTCTATTTTTTTTATTTGGAATGGAGATAAACTTCCAGAACTTGATTTGTTTTACACATTTCTCTGCTATATTAAAGTCAAGGTTAGTACACGGAAATAAGTCCTCACAAAAGTACTTTGCAGTCATGTCATAGATCAGACTCCCTTTTGATAAGGGAATCTGGCAGATTCCTGTAAGTATATCATCTTAATGCATTTTCTGCAGCCCCTAAATATTATCTGATGTGTCCTTAATGTGACCTCTCCAGCTTTTCTACAAACTTCTTAATTAAAGCACAAATACTCAGAGAGCAGCACTCAAACCTAATATCAGAGTCTAGAGAAATGTGTGCCCCGTGGGTCTCAAGGATTCAATTTCCACCAATAAAAATGAAGGAAAGGGCGAAAAAAATTACTTTAGTGTACAGGTACCTTTGGGATGGCATGGATGTGGGTTGCAGCATGCACTTGCCAAAGAAGAAAGGAAAAAAAGTGTCTCCTCAAGGACTACTAGATCCCTACCAGAATTTGCATCCACCACTGCTATGCTTTGCTGGTTGGTAATTATCTGCCTAAATACTTTTTTTTTTAGGTGGAAAGCACGTCCTGTCAAAAATCAAAAATTTCCAAGAAAAACTACTTTGATGCACATCTCAGTCCCTCTGCAGCTGAAAGAGGTTTTGCAGTTTTTAAAGTCTTTTGGGTTTATGTTCCCGTTCAAACAGACTCTACATTTAGAACGTAAGTGAATTTCTATCAAAAAAAAAAAAGAGAATTCTGGCTTTGTTTGAGTTTTAAAAGGTCAAAAGCAAGTCCCAATTTTCAACTGGCCCTTTAAATTTATTTATATTCCTTCCAGATAATAATTTGCAAAAACTCCAGCTAAACCAGTTAGGTTCAGCAATGTTGTAGGGACCCCAGGTCAGACCCCATAATGTGGGTATAAATAAGTAGCAAAGGTGAGGAGAAAATTCACCACCCCAAAATACAGTGGGGAAACGCCTTCTCGTTTTGACACCTCTCACAAGTCAACTGAAGAATACACAGAGGTCTTCGTGCAGAGCACGAGTCCCTCCCAACCACGTGGCACATAGCAGCAATGTGACAGTTCATTTATTCCCCACTTCACTTCTAGCTTCTTAATTTCTGTGGCCACACCAGCTTTGAGAGTCCCGCCACGGAAACACTTTCTGCAGGTGAGTGTCTGAAGAGCAGGTGGAAAGAACAGATGCCTGGCTGTAACCTCATATTCAGCCCAATTCTCAATATTAGAATAAGTTCTTCGAATGACAGGCTTTTATAAACACAGGGCACACTAAGGTCATCAAGATAAACGCTGTCAAATGATGTTCTCTAAATGCTGGTCCTTGGCTTGGGCCCTGGTCCCTCTCCAGCGGCGATGACCAAATATTGGTGCAGCAGTTCCAGGTGAAGAAAATCTCCTCGCTCCTCAGCTTACCCCAGTGAGCGACTGCGTCCGTACTCGGGGTGAATGCTTAACACACACTTCCCTACCCTGGCATCCTGAAAACATAAATTCTGCAAACTGCAGCATAAGCATTCTTCTGACTTCTCCTGGTAATTGGTTTGATGGATACTAAGAGCCGGGGAAGCAATATAGCCCGCACAATTTATTGCTATAGCTAATTATGGAATGTGTGCACGTGCAGCACGGCACAAAGAAAGAAGGGTATACAAGTGCAGGCATGTACAAAGTATCTTTCTAATGAAAGCCCCAGACAAAATTTCCTGAAGTACTTCCAATCAACATCTTAGAAAATGCAATCCAATCTTAACATAGTTAGTAGCCTCACGAAGTAACCTTTTATGGCCGGCTTAAAAGTATTTGGGTAGGTGTCAGCACTTACATTTAAATACTCTGAACACTTTGAGCCACAAATTCTGAAATCCTTCAAACAAGGTGGAAACTTAATATTGTAATTGCTCGCTGTAGGAAATAAGGCAACTTCACCATCGGCTTGGTGAAAACCAGTCAGATTTCGTTATGTCAATCAGAAATTATTTATCTCTTGTGCTCCTCACTCAAGCACGAGTCCTCTTAAGGTTACCAAGCCTGCCTTCCTCCACTGAAAATGATGAAAACTCAGTGATCAGCAAAAGCCCATTTCATCCAAATGCTTTTTTTGACTACAGCCTGTTCCTCAATTAGCTTTTAAATTAAACATTTGTTTCCCCAATACCAACAGTTCCACAACACATAGAATTAGTCGAATTAATTAGTCAAATTAGCAACAGGCAAAATCATCATGCTAAGATGTAAAAGCTATTTATGGGCCAGATCGAGAGCTCAATTAACTTAATTACTGACTTAGCATTTACTTCAGCATGCCTTGGTCCACCCCTGCGTTTGGTTTGGGACCAGATTCCCCTCTGGGATTTGGCACTGGCTCAACAGCCACACAAAAAAGGGAGGGTCCCAGCCCCTGGGGAATGTGTGCTGAGCCTTTCCAAAGGAGCTGCAAGACAGACTCCTCTGTGTGTGCAGGTGAACCCACAGTGGAAGATGTGTTTTGGAAGTCAGTCCATGCTGGGAAAGGGGGGCAGCCACTGCTGGTGGCTGAGGGTGGCTTCCCCAACAAATTCTATTACTCTCATCAGGATGAATGGACCTTGGAAGCCCCTTCTACCGCAATGCCACAGACCTATGGGCCAGAGCAGGGTTATGTCTGAATGCCCTGGGATGTTTTCTGGATTTCATACATGTGCCCGAGGGAATCCTGCCTGCTTTCAGCAGTCCTTGGTGTGGCACAGCAGTGATTGGATCATTGTTTGGGAAGCAATACATTTACCACAGAATGGTGTGGGTTTGAAAGGACTTTCAAAGTTCATCCAGTCCAATCCCTGGGCCATGGTCAGGGACACCTTCCACTGGACCAGGCTGCTCAGAGCCCCATCCAATCTGGCCTTGAATGCTGCCAGGGATCAAACATCCACAACTTCTCTGGGCAATCAGTGCCTCTCTACCCTCACAGTCAATATTTTGTTACCAATATCCAGTCTAAACCCACCCTTTGTTGGTTTGAAACTATTTCCCCTTGTCCTGTCACTCCATGCACTTGCCTTTAATTGACTGCTGCTCTAGCAAAACCCAGTTCAGTCTCTTTGAACTTCAGAGGGACCTGAACTTTCCAGCTTGGTACCTACGTGGCTCACTAAGCTTTTGGAGCAACAAAAGGACACATGAGCCTATTTTCAAACTAACACTCTCAGTCTGGGCAAAACCAGCAACTAATGCCTTGTATTGCCTTGGATTCTCACCTGGATTTACTGCAGACCTGGGAAGATGGCTTGGCTGTGGCTTTGCTTTGTTACAGGTGATCCAGAGCTGTTGTGGGTATGCTCCAAGGGCTGTGCTGTAAGGACAGCAAGTATGAAAGGGAGCTGCCAGTCAGGGGGAGGAAGATTACAGATATGAGCAGCAAAACTTAGCTGAAGCTTGGGAAGAAAGAAAGGGATACATACAGTTGCTCTAAACGAATGAATTCATCCACCATCTGCTTTCTCCTCCTTTCCAAACTATTCATCTGTGTGCCCTTTTTTAGTTCTTTTCTCACTTTTCCTTCCATCTGTCTTCCTGGATCAAGTAAGTTTATTATGAAGATAATTATTATCATAAATATAGCGATGCTTCAGCACATATTAATTCCTGAGAAAGACCGAAGCAAAGTGTAATGGAGGGTCATGGAATAAGGTGTTCAGGCAAGGACTCACACAGTGTGAAACTGGTTCCTGGAGGCAATGCCCTGGGAAGCACGAAGCTCCTGCACACATCTCCCATCAGCATCCTGAGGTCCATAAAGCCCATGCAGAGAAGTTCCTTGTGCTTCACCTGCTGTGGCTGCAAAAAGTCCTGCCACTCTTTCCATAAGCCTCGTCCTTCACGGAAATGAGTTTGCTGTTTACAGCAGAGAGAAACAATCCTCCTCAAAGCCATGGGCAGATATTTTTCAGACATGCTGATTAGGTTGTTGAAAGGACCTTGGCTTCAGCAGATGTCAAGAAACACTTAGTACAATTCCAGAAGAAGAGCCACCCTTCAATAGGTACCTGAACACTTGTGAAAATCAAGTGCCTGTTTTCTGCTGGAGCCAAGTGGATCAAGATATGAATTGCTCAAAATTTGCATCTCCAGGACTAAACTGGCTTCTGCTGTGCCAAGTGTCGTGTGCAAGTGTTGTGTGTTGTGTGTCATGACCACACGACAAAATTCAGCCCCCACCAGAAATTTCCTTCAACATTAAAGTTTTCACCTAGCAGAATAATGACAAGTCTGAAGATGATGAGGGGCAGCTGCTGGGTGGCACAAACATAAAGGGATGTGTCCCAATCTATCAGATCAGGCCTCTTGCACCCAGATAATAAACATGCACTGCACCAGTCTATGCCAGCAGCTCATTAACATCAAAGAAAACATTTTGCTTGTTTGGGCAGTTGGAAGACCAGTTGTGAATCTTCTAATAGTGTTTCTTTCCAGCCTGGAATTCCCCTGATGTAAGTGAAAAAGTAGCAGGCCAAAGGTGGGGCAAGCTCAGGGTCCCTAACCAGGGGGTCAGTCACCCTTTTTGCCAGCTGCATACACTGGAGGGTAACACAGAATTTGCAAGCTACTTACCTCCGACAGTGGGCCCTTTGTAAACCTACTGCAACTACAAAGCGGGCTCCTAGAAGCCACTGAAAACAAGCAGCCACTGTTACAAATGCTTCACAGACAGTTGCACAATGAAGCAGGAACTTGGGGAATTGTAGATGAACCCAAATTTCCAGTCTGATTCTGTGGGAAGAGGAGAAAACAAAAATGTCATGAGCAATTATAATGCCTGACTGGAACCATAGAAATTGTGAGAGTGAAAGAAAAGATGCTCCACCACTGCTTTCTTGTCTTTCCCCCACTACTGGCAAGTTTTTCAGCCTCAGCCAGTGAAAATCAGCTGGGCAAGATCAGCTGAAAACAAGTGTAAGACTGGCTCTGCTTTTCAGGGAAATGTAACGGAAAGGGCCTGGAAAGTGGGTATATGAGGTCTTTTGGAAATGACCGTGCTCTTCTTTGTCCTGGCGTTGTTCACAGCGTCACACGTCACTCTGCTTTTGTCTGGAAGCAGGTTCCAAACTGTATGATGGAAAAAATTGCTCTGTGGCACAGAGGTTATGGTAGCACAGGTCCATGCTGTGAAGTTCAAGGGCATACTAGCATTTTCTCATAGGTAAAAATACTTGGAGATGTTCTGGTGCCAGAGTGAAAAAATCATGGAAGAGCCTGGCAGTTCAGTACTAGCAACAGGTCTGACAGCTGCCAAAGAAGGAAATTAAGGCTGTATGAAGGATGTCCCATCCCTAGAAACATTCAAGAGCAGGTTGGATGGGGTTCTGAACAGTCTTCTCTAGTGGAAGATGTGCCTGCCAATGGCAGGGGGGTCAGATTAGATGACCTTTAAAGGTCCCTTCCAACCCCAATCATTCTGTGATGCTGAGGTTCTACTTTCTCCATGGCTGAGGTCTAAGCCCACAAAGAGGCTCTAAATTCTTGACCAACAGACCCCAGGGCTGGCACTGCAGACAGAGGACTTTGCTGGCATCAGAAATCCTGCTGGAGCAAATGGGAAAATGGATAGCTGTAATGCTTCCCTGTGACTGCACGCGAGATCAAGGCTCGACATCTGCACAAAGCAGTTTCAGAGCTCTTATCGATCTC
This sequence comes from Falcunculus frontatus, assembly GCA_013398115.1. NCBI lineage: Eukaryota > Metazoa > Chordata > Aves > Passeriformes > Falcunculus > Falcunculus frontatus. Next base: position 27,994 of record VZRV01010117.1, read on the forward strand.
CTGCGTCATTGCACCTTTCTATGCCCTTGCTTATCAAGGAGAGCACGGTCATTTCAACTCCCCAGCGTGGTCTCATTGAAAATCTATAGCAATGGTTTCGGGTCACCAGGCTGATAAAGCGGGACTCTCGTGCTGTGCCGTGAATCTCACTGGCGGCACTTTGTCAGTTCAAGAGCGATCACTGCTGACAGATGGAGCCTGGGTGCTTGAGGTGGGCATTGCTGAACCTGCTTCCTGCTGAAGGCAGCAAAAAATCACAGAGGCAGTGTCTTCTCTGGAGGCAGCACACACGCCTCGTGCGTCGCTGGGAGACAAAAACATTTCTGCAGTGTAATTTGTGTAAGCTCAGACCTTCGTCAAGTCTCAAAGGAGTGGAAAGAAACAGTCTGACTCACATGGCTTCTCCCTCAGTGCTATGCATTTTAGTACACACACACAAAATATGTGCAAGCAGCCTTTTCTACTGGACCCACATTAATTTCCAGTCACAGAAAGCTTTCAGGTGATGCTGAGGTAAGGATAGGCGTGCTAATGGAAAAATAGCACAGAGCCTCTGGACTGACTCAAGAACATATCACAGATCTGTGGAAGGAATTTCTGAAACCCACTGAAGTTGGAGTCATCTTTCCAACGCCGCCATGGGCATGTGGACTTAGAAGCATCAGGAGTTCACAGCAGTTTGCATTTGCAGCGCAGCCACTCTGCACAACAGCTGAAACTTCCATATACCACTCATTGTTTCCTTCCTCAAATCCATTCCCGAGGGGCTGCCAACAAAGCCAAAACTATGGAACAGTGGTGCACCACTTTTTTCTCAGATGCCATCCCAAATCCTTCAGAGAGCTGCATAATTTTGCAGCATCTGTCTCTAAGTTGTCAGAGCTGGACTATCATTGGGAGAATGAAACAGTGGGACACATTCATATTTTTGTCCAAGCAGCATCCAGGAATTAGTACCAAATGCTCAGCTGGCAGACCATAGGTTTCCTCTCACTGAGGGTCATGGAACATGAGACATTTTACAGCCTTCCCCATGTCCAGCCACTGTCTAGAAATGCACACAATCCATTCTCTTTCCCTGCAGTGATGGGGACACAGACCTCACAAGGCTCTCTATCCAACTGCTTGCATGGAATGCCTCTGTGTTTACCTTGAAGACCTTCACGTCCCCTGCCGTAATTACCATTGTCCACGCTACTTAAGGAGAATGCTGGCCCATTCCCCACCAGTGGTCCCAGACATGTTGCAATACCTACCACTGCTTGAGACATCTCTGTAGACTTCGATATCAGTGTTCCCACAAGGGCAGAGTAATAAATCACAGAACCATGGAATCACAGAATCATGGAATCATAGCATGGAACAAACCTTTAAAAGTCATCCAGTTCCAACTTGCCTGCTGTGGGCAGGGACACCTTCCATTAGATCAGGTTGCTCAGTTATACATTATATTATATATATATATTTATAATGTAATTTGCTCTTTCATAGAGCCAGCCATAAGTTTATACTGCAGAAAACTACTTATTCTGCAAAACAGCTTATGACAAGAGATGCTGCAAAGCACTGGAACTCCCATGACAAAGTGGTCTGAAGGAAAGTTACGTCCAAACAAGTAACTGTGTTCGTCAGTCAACTGACAATATCATCACGGATTATATTCTGCAATTTTAAAGTAGCTTTTCATCATAATATAATTTATAGAGGAAGCTATTCCTAGTTTTCTATTTAAAATTCAAGTTTTGCCACAGTTGCATCATGATTTAGCAACCATGATTTCCTTGAAAAGCCCACGAAACTCCTAAACGTGGAGCTTCTGTTACATGTACGTGCAAAAAGAGCGACCACCTTACTAGACGTGAAGTTTTGGTTCCGAGTTTTCCAAAACCAAAGCCACATATTGTTCTTCAGCTGGGTGAAATGACAGCAGGGAGAAGCTCCCACGGACACAAAGGATGCCTGCGCTGTCACCACCACTGGCACAGCTCACAGGACAGATGTGTGGAGGTTGCAAGGAGAGACTACTCAGGCATCCACCCTGCTTCCCAGGCCAGGTTGTGCAGCCCACGATGAGCTTCTGTGATTGCAGGAGTAACGAGGGATGGGCAGGCACAGCTTTGCTGTGGTGAGAGGCAAGGGCACGCGGAGTGCTGTGGACTGGAGCTGCAGACCAGGGCTCACCCCCTCATAAATCGGTGTCCAGCTACTGCCCACAGGGCCTGTCCACGTGGATGGGGCTGGTTTGCTCCAGAGGCAGGGATGTGGAGGGATCTGAAAGCCACCTCTTCTTCACCTGCCAACTGTGTCAAAAGTTACTCCGGGGGAACTGAGCGGCTTCTTTTATTATATTGGTGTTAGCAGACCCTGGTTGAATCTTCTCTGAATTTCAGTTGCTGCATTTATTTTCAAGAAATTGAAACTTTCATATCCTGCCCAGCACAAAAGATCAGAATTGATCTATTTTATCTTTGCAGTGAATTGAACTATCCCTCACAGAGGGAGGCAGGACACATCAGCTGCAATGGATGGTGAGCAAGGACGGCTGCTCCTTTTATTTGAAAAGAAAAAGTTTTCTAAGCATCATTGCAATGAGCATCCAAAGAAGGTATCAATTTTCAAGCCTTCTTTGAAACAACAATTTATTTTTTAAAAAGGAAAAAAAAAATTATTCCACTTACTTGTTATGTATTTAAAAGGAGAAAAAATAATTTTGTCAGGTGAGAAATCCAAATCCCAAGAAGGGTAATTTTAAAGAGGACAGATCATCTGGCTGTAAAGTCAAGGGCAGCCTCCCATAAATCTTACACACATCTGTGTTTGAAGCCTACCAGTTACCATGGTTACCGTGACATTGCTAGTCTTATTTATAGCCCTGTGCTATATATATTGCTTTTCAGAAGGCATAAAAGGGAGAGCTGACTGTGAAGGAATCTGGGAACTGCACATTAAAACAGAGACGTAGAGGGAATAAAGCTAATTAAAGAGGGGCTGCCGGGGTTTGACGTTGGCTTTTGCAGTGCCAGACAGTGTCACCATCCTCACGTCACAGAGGCAGCGGGGACGGAGGTGGCCCTGCGGCTGCCCAAAGGACACCGGTGGCAGGGGACCGTAGTGGCACCCCTTGGCAGGATTTACAGTGCTGGTCCGTGTTCCCAAAGGACAGAAGGGAGCCCATGGGTGGCAGTGCGTGGGGAGCGGGGCTGGGAACGGAAAGCGGCCACCTCTGATGTCAGTGTCCCCCGGGGCTGCCCCCCAGGGACAGGCAGCTGCAGATGGATGCAGCAAGGCAGGGCTCACTGCACACTGCTCTCCCCCAAGAGGATCTTATCTGGCTTTTCTTTCTCTCTGAAACAGACTGCAACATACACGTGAGGAGTCATATGTGAGGGCACGCATACATGTGTGTATATGTATGTGTGTGTGCGCGCGTGTATATGCATGTATATTGCAAAGAATATATATTTTGTTATGAAGAATGAGAAAAAAATCAACTGAGTGACAACATTTGTGGAGTAACTGCCTTGTAATATAGGATAAAGAGAAGAAGGAAGGAAGGAAGGAAGGAAGGAAGGAAGGAAGGAAGGAAGGAAGGAAGGAAGGAAGGAAGGAGAGAAAAAAAGAGAAAAGGAGGAAGGGAGATAGGCAGAATGGAGGGTGGGAAGAAGGTAAGGGACAGAGGAAGGGCTGAATTTTTAATAAAATGCTTCCCCAGTTTTTAATCTAATTCCACTTCCAAGAATCAGGTTGCTGCCTAGGTCAGCTGCCAGCCCCAAAGGCAGTTTCAGCTGCCCAAGGGTAAATCAATAATATAAACATAAAATGTAAAGAAAGATCTTGAAAAAGGTAAACAGAAACTTTGGCATATGCATTGCAAGCCAAAAAAAAAAAAAAAAAAAAAAAGAAGAAAAAAAAAGGAAGGAAGTTTATTAAAAATAACAGACATGAGGGGCTTAAATGGTGTCTCAAAAAAAAAAAAAAAAATCAGGATTGATAATATCGGTGCAACTGCAAGCAGAAATCCTGAGGGAAGATTTGCTCAGACTGCAGCTGAGCTGAAACCTCTCTGGGAAGCAGCTGCAAAAAAGGCCAGATTATCTTACTTAAGAGCTTGCACCACTGTTTCAAGACCATCACTTTAACAGTGAGTGTTTTGCTGATTAAAGACCTGTGGGAATGAGTGGAAACTGATGCCTGTGGAAAAAATTGACTAAAGCCTGACCTAAACAAGAAAAGGGAGGTATTCTGTGACTCTGGCAATGACACTGAGATGTCCCTTTCAGTAATTGTATGGACCTTAACTGGCATTGATCCTGACATTGAAATATTTTAAAAATACATTATTTAAACTTGTTTTTGAAAGTTCAGTTACAAGTGCTATCCAGGTAGCTGCTTTTAGAACTGTAAAGACAGGTAATCCAAAACTCTGAGACTGTTTTGACAGGGAATGACAAGAAAGCAGACAAGTAAACCTCTTTGTGATCTGGGATTTAATAAGACAATCCCCACTCTGAGGTGTGCTTGGAAATAATTTCCACCTCATTTCCAATCCCCTTTCCCTCTTTGATGTCTGCAGGCTGAGATTGAATTGTTATATAATGTACCCATTAATATGGGTGCAGATAGGGCTAGGTAGGGAGTAGGGGAAAAAACCCCTGAAAACAACCCAAAGAAAAGATATTAACATGAAGAAGAGACTAAACCAGAACCAGTCCCTGTTATCCTTACTCAAAGATTTTTTTTTTCAAGAGCAGAAAATTTTCCCTCTTAAATCACACAATCCAGAAACTGAACATCCCAATAAAACAATGTGGGTGCACTGCTGCTGAGCTTCAGCATGAATTATGATGTCAGGGCTTTGCCTCCACACGGATTTTGCCCCTCAGCAGCTACTTATGCCACGTCCATACAGAAGCAGATATTACAGTGTCATTGCACCTTTGCTGCTGTCTGCAAATTACTAGATGGCCTAATGCCACTGCAAGCTTTTGTAGTACTGTTTTTTTTTTTTTTCTTATTGATTAAACATAAATTATTGAGGGAAGCAACTGAGGAAACTCCAAGGGAGCGGAGATGATGGTCTCTGTAACTAGAGGCTGTCTGTCACTGAATGTGATACTTCTGACCTGATAATTTGATATAATGCTTATAATCCAGGGTACTCCTCTAGGAGTCTATCCTTTGGAATCACAGAAGCATTGAATGGTTTGGGTAGGAAGGCTCTTCAAAGATCAATGGGTTCCAACTACCCCCACCACCCAGTGCCCCCCCATGGGCTCACCCACTAGATCAGGTTGCTCAGGGCCCCATCCAACCTGTTTTAGGATTTAGGATTCGGGATTTAGGATCTAATTTTGTTCAACGCCCAGCCAGACATACTAGAGAGGGAGTGGGAAAATCCATGTACCAAGAGGAGAACAGATAAATCTTGAGGTGGCAGCATCAAGGACAGTTTTTGCATTTAGTTGTACATGTGTAAGAAAAGGGAGGAGGGGAAATCACTGAAGCTGGAATTCAAATGGCTTTACACCAGTCTAAGTTCGTTTTATTTTTAATTTTTGTTTTTACAGGGAAATGCTACGAGAAGCAATATTCCAATAGTTTTCTATGGAAAAGTGATTCCTCCAGCAACTATTCTAAAACATACTGACTTTTTGATAATGAAGAGTGTTTTGCCTCATATTTTTGAGTTGCACATATATGAGCCCTCCTAATCTCCACAATTCTGGTTATAAATGAAAGTGGACTTTTCATGGAATCCTCGAGGATAAAAGGTGCCACACTCTCAGGAATTCAGTCAGAAAATCTCTGACCCTAATCCTGGAAAACATATTGCACTTTTCCTCCTGAGGCATAGGATTCTTCCTTTCACCCTAGTGTAACCCTCTGACCTTTTAAACTTGTCCACAAGAACATGCACTTTGAAAAATTAGGTGCTGCTGGGCATGATCTGGGATGCTGGGTCAGCTTCAGCAGCTGGAGACCATTAGCCACTATGGTTGACATTGTGTTTCTATTCCACTTTCACCCCTTTTTCACAGAATTCAGCATAAACAGAAATGAGGATGCAGCTGTCGCCAGCTGTTTGCAGCGCCAGCACAGGCTGTGTGCTCCAGGCACTTCCTGCCCTGCAGCTCAGACCTGGGTTTAAATGTTGGAGGCAGCAAGACAGAGAACAGCTTAGCTAGGTGGGCAATAAATTCTTGGTTTATTGAGGAGAATTTAGGAAGGTGCTGCTTTCCACAAAATCGAAAGTGTTAACTTAGGGCCTGAAATGAAATCTCATTAGATATTTGGGCTTGATGTTGAAAGGCTATTAATAAAATTTGTGACTTTTACTGTCTAGAATGAACAGCAATGTTTAGTGCCCATACTATAAAGCTACCTAAAATCTCCATTATTCAATGAAGACTTTATTATCAGACTGCTGAGATGTCTAGTAGTTCTACCGATTTTGACCAGGAGTCAGAAGAGGTGGCTTTCCGATGCAAAAGTTTAAATGCTAAAAAAAAGAGCATGCTCAAGTTTTCTAACACAGTAGCTATAGGTTATTAAACATATAACATACATGATTTGCCACTTCATTGCTTTGGAGTCAGAAGAATTTTCATCTAGTGCTATATTCTTCTCAGTATGATGTGCCAGAAAAGTAACATTACCTTCCCACTGTTCTTCAATAACTTCCCATCAATTCCTGCATGTTGAGCTCTCAGATTACCCAGACCAGCTCTGTTTTGCAGGCCCAAAGGTTTCCACTCAGTCCTCAGAGTGCAGCACTCAGGGTAATTCCAGCAGAAAACTTGTCCTCTTGCTCCCCAATGAAATCCTCTTAAAAGAGCATAACATAGTGCAAACAGAGAGCATCTGCCACGGGGAACTCTGAGACTGAAAAAAGGCAAGTGTGCACTATTCCAAACACTCAATCGTGTAGTGAAACCAGCAAATCTCAAATAAACCTTGAGATACTCAAACACTACTATAAACAAACAATAGCATGTGAAGCAAACCTGCATATGAATTTAATTTCTGCAGCTTAAATGGTTTAAACCAATGACTCAGAAGAAGTACCAGAAAGTGCCAAGGAGCTGAAAGAAAATGAAACACATTTCTCTCCTCTTGGAAGCCGCAGGAAATCCTTGCAATTAGCAGCTACAGGTCACAGTGGTTCTTCTTGTAGGACTTGATTTTTCTCTTGTAAGTGTTCCTCAGTGCGTGCTTTACTCTTGCAGAATCCCTGGATCTGCCATCATCCCTTTCACCAATGTCAACTCCTTAGCATTACCTACCCATTCAGAAGTGTTTGGACTTTTACAGTATTTATAATCTTTGTCAGAACAAATGAAAGAGACTCATTTACTTATGCAGTGGTTCTTTTCCATTTCTAGTCAACATCCCTTCCATGCTACTTGGCAAGCAGTCTTTTTGATCATTAGAAGCTGATATTGGACATCCAGAGTGGCTCCATCCAGCCTTTTATCCAGCCAGTCATACTCAGAGACTGATCTAACCTTTAGTGAAAATTAAACCTGCCTCAGGGCACGCAAATTTATGTTGTCAGAAAGGCTTCCCTACGGATCTGCCAAAGACTCCCAGGTCCCAGTTATGCTTCAGCTTTGCATCTGGTGAACATAAAACTTCTTCCATGACAATCTCTGCCGAAATTCTCCAAGGTGTCCTTTCTGCAAGATGGAGGAATTACACAAATCCATCTCTCTGCTGGCAACAGGGGTATCCTGTAAAACCTGTGACTTGGTAACCTGGGTTAGAAAATTACACATATGTTGATTTACTTGATTTTCCTAAACTGTTTCTTCCTTCCACTTTTAAAAATATATCTACCATTTAGTAATAGCCAGCATGGTAATAAAGACTCTTACCTTCACGGTAAGTTTTTGCCAGTATTGTTATCCTGAAAGCCAAAAGCAAAAGCCAGTGCTCTGGAGCTACTAAATGTTGACAGGCAGCACCAAAGCAAAAGTATCAAAAGTCTCTTTTCCAAAAGATTACTTTTTCTAACTGGATCTGGGAGAACAGCTTAGTGGTTTGATGGGTCAATACAGGCAGTTTGACAAACCTGTTTTTATTGATTTCAAAACCCAAATGGTGTATTTCGTAGGGGTAAAGGAGTGAGCAGCATGAAAACGTCATAGATTTTGGGAAGAGATGAAGAATTACTTTAAATATGTGTCATACCAAAGAAGAATCTCTTTCAAGTCCAGATTGAATGGGGCTTTGAGCAGCCTGGTCTAGTGGAAGTGCCCTTGCCAATGACAGGGTCTTTAGAATGAGTTGATCTTTAAGGTCCTTCCCTTTAAAGTCCGTTCAAGAATGAATCATTGAAATGCCATGTGTTAGCCTGGAGAAATACAGGTGCCCCATGTATGAAGCAGCCCTGGTCCTGTGTCTCCTCAAATTGACTTTCCTGATGAGAGGAATCTCTCTGAGCTGTCTTTCTCACACTGCCAAGTATCATTTTCCTTTTATCTTCGATGGAAATGTCTGCTTCTCACTCCTCTGTGCATAAAGTCAAACAGGAGCCTTGCTGTTCAAATACCTGACTAATGAAAACCCCAGTACTCACACGCAACCTTGACACCATGAAAAAGTCAGAGCAAGAAAAGAAAATTTTGGAAAGATAAAGACTGTCTTTTCGTTAGGACAGCAACGGTAAATAAGACTTCACCCCAAGAAAGGATAAAGGACAGTTGATAAAATCATAACAACTTGTTAGGCAGCAAAGTCATCAAAGGGCCTAGTTAACAACAGAAGTAATTGCTTTCTGTTTGTCTAAGCACAGGCTGTGTCTGCTATGTCCTATAAAGAGTAATTGCAACTGGCATAATTTTAACCTCCGGTCTCCCGAGACATCATTGAGAGTGAGATTGTATGGTGCAATACCCTTGACAAAAAAAGCACGTGTTTTAACTTGGGAGCTTTATACTGCAACTGCTGCCTGCCTCCCTGAAGGTCACTGGGAAGTGGTCGATTCATTTAGCAGGATAGTTTAAGTTCTCAGTGCAGTCCTCAGTTCTGCTTTCAAGATTTACCCAATACACCTGATACTATGAGCATGTGATTACCAGCCAGCAGAAAGGATGTATAGATATTGCAGCTGAGGGTCACGTATGCAGAGGAAGGTGCTTTCCTGAGCAAGTAGATTAATTCTTTATGCATCTTAATTATTTTAGGAGCATCAGTGACTTAATCCAGATGACCATGTAGGGTATTTCACCATATTTATGAAACAGAGACACTATTTTTTTTTCATGTTAAGTGTAGTGGTAAGCAGCTGAGAAAGGGAAAGAATCAAGTCCACTTTTACAACACCTCCTTCCCCAGTCTTTTGTCTGTGACCCATAGGGAATGAGCTACTCTGTGCTGCTGCTAGTATCTGACAGCTGCGCATTTGACAGAGGCAGAATCCCATTCTTTGTGTGTAGCGTGTCTCCCACTTTTATGAAAAAATTACTACCACATAGTGCATCCCTATGTGCACATATTAGGTCAAAGCGGCAAAACAAATTATGGTTTCTTGGAGCGCATGTAGGAAAAAGCAGGGATGAGATCAGTGTAGGAAGAAGAAAGATACAGGACAGTTATTCCCATATGAGATGCTGGTTAAAACTAATTTATGCTACTAGGAAAGGAGGGAAAGTCAAAAGTGTTATCTGGGACAAGCTGGGGAACGCTGGGTGTTGATCATACTCTAGGATGACATTTAAAATGAAACATTTTAATGCGAGAATATTATCTCTTCCTTGTGCTCTCTAGATTTTAATTCAGATTCTTCCTGACTCGCCTGCGCTCTGCTCATGTAAGATGAGGCTTCTGCTAGTGTACAGAACTTTTCTTGCCCTAACGTGTTCAGCTGCTGCTTTCATGCAAAAGGTGCACATCTGAAGCCCTTGCTCGTTTCTGACTTACTTCCCTGCTTACTGATTTATGTATTCTCCAGGCTACAGCTCGGCCTTACCAGTTTCTCAGGCATAGAAGTTTCCATGGTAACCTCGTGAGCAGAGGTAAAACCGTAGCGGAAATCAGCGTTCAGCCAAGGAGCCACTGATGTGCAGGAAAACTGCTCAGGAGCAGGTTACGAAACATTCTGGCATGGTAAGTGCAGACCCCACCTGGGGCATTCGTGGCTTTCTCAGCTGCCCTTTCATATTTCCTGCCTTTTTTCCCTGTTGCCCTGCCTCTTTGTCTCACCAGAGCTAGTGTAGCACCCCAAGTGCACTGTGGTGAGACACTGGCTGTGGGTGTCCTGAGGCTGCCCTGCTAAGCCAGCACCACAATCCCTAGAGGATTTACTGCTGTGTCCTTCCTCTGAGGGGAGCAGAAGTGGGGAGATGAGACCCTGAGCTGGCACTACCACCCCTGCTGAACTGCAGCTTGTCAGTTTAGCCCAAGCCTGGACTCTGGCTTCACTTTGGAGGTGAATACAGGTTCAGAGGTTGTGATCCATCCCCTTGTGGCAGTGTGCAACAGGAATCTAAGCCAGAGAGGAGCCAGTGGTCTTGTTTCGGGTGTTTGTACTCCTGCCAATAAACTTACCGAGTCATCTACTCTTTACAGATAGCCATGAGTGTTGAAAATTTTCTTATAGAATCATAAAACAGTTTGGGCTGGAAGGAACCCCTAAAGTCCTATCAGTCCAACCCCCCCACCATGGGACAGGGGACACTTTTTACTAGTTCAGGTTGCTCAGACTCCTGTCCAGCCTGACCTTGAATGTTTCCAGGGACTGGACACCCACAGTTTCTCTGACCAATCTGTGCAATGTTTTCACCATCCACATCATAAAAAAATGTCTTCCCCACATCGAGTCTAAATCTACTTTCTTTTAGTTTGAAATTAGTTCTTGTCCTATCCCTACAGGCCCTACTAAAAAGTCAGTCCTCATCTTTCTTACAAGTCCCCTTTACGTACTGAGAGGCTGCAAGAAGGCGTCCCTGGAGACTTCTCCAGGTTGAAGAATCCCAACTCCTTCTTCATAGCTTTGTCACAGCTTGAAGAGAAAGAGTATGTGGATTTAGAGCTGTATTTCCTTGTGCTTCTGCTCCCAAGAATCACTGCAGGCTGAGCACACACCCTTCCCAGTATGGTAGGACTTTCAAATACAAAAACAAGTTTCTGTTTTTGAAAGAGTTTTTTTTTTTTGAAAAATGCACTTGGCACCCAAAGGGATGGTAGAATTTATCAAAACATGAAAACAGCCCAGGCTGTCCAAGTGAAACTTGGTAGGTGCCCTGCAGCAAAACCTAACACAGTGACACCACCAATAGCAGAGAGACAAGAAACTGGTCATTATCCACTCTAGTCACAGTGCCAAGCAGGCCTACTCATTTACAGGATCACAGAATCATTTAGGTTGGAAAAGACCTTTGAGTCCATCAAGTCCAACCTATGACCCAACACCACCTTGTCAACCAGACCATGGCACTGAGTGTCACGTCCAGTCTTTTCTTAAACACCTCCTGGGACTGTGACTCCACCACCCCCCTGGGCAGCCCCTTCCAGCGTCTTATCATCCTTTCTGTAAAGAATTTCTTCCTAATGTTCGAACTAAACCTCCCATGGTGCAGCTTAAGGCTGTGACCTCTTACCCTGTCCCTTGTTCTCTGGGAGTAGAGCTGGACCCCTCCCTGGCTGCACCCTCCTGTCAGGGAGTTGTGAAGAGTGATGAGGTCTCTCCTGAGCCTCTTTTTCTCCAGGCTGAGCTTCCCCAGCTCCCTCAGCTGCTCCTCATTGGACTTGTGCTTCATCCCCCTCTCCAGCCTTGTTGCCCTTCTCTGGACACACTCCAACATCACAGTGTCCTTCCTATACTGAGGGGCCCAGAACTGGGTACTCAAAGTGTGGCCCAACCAGTGCCAAGTACAGGGGAAGAATGACTTCCCTTGTCCTGCTGGCCACACTATTCCTGATACAGGCCAGGATGCCATTGGCCTTCTTGGCCATGTGGGCACACTGCTGGCTCATGTCCAGCTGCTGTTTAGCCGCTGACAAGAAGGATGAGATCTAAAGAGAGCTGTTGGCTCTTTCCAAAATACACTTTTCCGCACTTTGGACAGTAGGTGGTGTCCTTAAAGCCCAGTGTGTCCCGACGAAGGTGGCTGCAGCTCCTCAGGGACACCGGTGCTGTTCCTAGCCCTGGCTTCCTTAATGCTTGTCTGTTACCAGTGACAGCATCAGTGGAATCAGTGCAATCAGTGGAACTGTGTTCAAACCTATTCTGAAATTTACTCTCTCATGAAACTCAGTTTCATTTTCTAGTAACAACACAAAGTCTTTTAGGCTTCTTCTGATTTTAAGAAGTTGTTCCTAAACTTCCTGAAATGCAGCAGCATTTTCAGCAGTTCGTTTTAAAGATTATTATCTGCTTGTTTGCTAATGCATGATCCGCTTAAATTCACAAATCTAGAATAATCTTAAGGAAAAAATATTAAGAATTTGTGGAACTCTAGGGAACATGTGGAGTCATGCAATTCAGATTTATTTTAACTGTAATTCTTATTTCTCTGTCTGCATGCTATGCCAAAGGCAAAAGCAAACCTAGCTTTGGAGCAGTCTAGGAATATCCTGGAATATCCCTGCCCCCGCTGCAGAGCTGGCTGCCAGCTACCGGCAGACATCACCAACACGCACACTTATTTTTTAAGATCTCTTTTGTTTTGGAAGCAAGTAAATGGACAGAAGAAAGAAGCTACAGAAGGACAAAAAGCTAAAGAAGGACAGTTTTCCTGTTCTGGAATGTACTGCTAGGAATAAAGCCCTCACCAAACTCCAAAAGTGGTACTTTCGCCTGATTTCTCAGTACAATAGGGTTCCTTCAGATTCAGTAATTGGCTAATCAGCTCTGAAGAGGGGTGGAGTATTAATAACTTTCAAACGTTCTCATCATTGGACCTGCTTCTTCTCAGAAAGGGAGATGTCAGACAGCTTCGATGTTCTGTAGCACACAGTAAAACATCTGACCACATGAGAGCAAGGCAGTGAGAAAGACTTGCTATGGTCAGTGAGAGAAAGCCTGGAGCAGAAGATCTCTAACAAGAATACACATAAATTGAAATAAAGTTATGCCTCTGAGGTGTTTTCTGAATGCTTTGTTATTCACTAGTTCTGTCCTACCAATGCATGATGTGTTTGCTCTGCATTTGATATCGCCACACAACTGACACAGTGAAGAATCAGTAATGCACTAAACTTGTGTCTCCGTCTGCCAGGGATTAGCCTCCAGAAAAGAGAATTATTTTTGCATTAAATACTAGAACAGCAATTACTTCTTACAATAAGGGCTTGAAAAATCAGCCTACATTTCACTCCTCTGATGAGTGACAAGTTTCTCCCTGTCATTCCCTTGACTACTTGACCACAGGCTGCATTTTCGGAGCTCCCTTGATCTCTGCCCTCGAGCCCTCTTGGCAAAAAATGTGCAAAACACTGTGTGATGCAACTTGGACAGTGCAAAGCAAGGATTTGATTTTAATTATTGTGAGTGTAGATTTATGCAACTGACAGGATGACAGAGAGAGAAATACACCAAAAGATCTGACAGAGAGGCGTGCCGTTGATGTAGGTGTACATCAGAGTACTCCTTTGTTTCTGTCTCCATCTTTACACTTCATGTTGCATTGGGAAGAGGTGTTTAGCACAGACACTCCTAGGAGCAGGGCTAAAGGACCACAGCCTTCGGTCTTCACTTGTGTTTGTAAAAAAGCAAGGTGCAAGCCACCATCATTCTGACTGCGTCATGTGTATCAGCGCTGGTAGAAAGTCACAGGTGTCAGGGTGAAGGGGAATTTGCCTACAGACTTGAATTGTTCTCCCTGGACACAGCCAGTGAAGGTTTCTCTTTTCAGATTCAGTGTCTCATGGATACCAGGTCACCCAAAGTAGCATTTTCTTCTCTGATCTCTCTGGCTGGATGCTAAAATTAGAGAAACAAAGCAGCCTGATGGAGTTCTGCCTTCTCAGAATGTTTCTTGGTTTGATCCAACATGCCCCAGCACTTAACCTCAGCAGTGGAAAATGCTAAGCAGTTTGTCAGAGTTGGCACAAAAGCTGCTTTAGACGATGTTCTAGGGTTTTTTCTTCTTTCTGGCCCCTTCTTGTGGAAGTATGCTGTAATAGTCTGTAAATAAACGTGCAGTTAGAGCCCACACTGAAGCTGCCTAAAGCTTCAAGCTGCTCATGGTAGTAAACAAACACTTTACCTGTTTCCTAATCAATGTTCTTCTAACCTTAACAGCCAATTAAGACACCACACATAGTACATGTGCCAATTTTCAGAATGCTTTTTCCGTGCTGGAATTAGCATACTATGCAGGAAATGGCGTGTGAATAAATTAATCTGTTGACTTGGCATGACGTTTTCATCCATTTCTGCAGATTTATGTGACTATCTTACTGCCTGGAAAGACACACAGGCCTGAAAGGGAATCCTTCCTTCTGAACCTCAGCTCTGACTTCTGTAGCTGCTCTGTGCTTTTGCAGCTGCAGGAGGAGCTCATATATCCCTGCCACTTGGTCTGAAGCCTGTCAAAATCTCCCTGATAACTGAGGTGTGGAGCTGGATTCAGGGGTTTCTTTGGGTTGCATCCCAGATCTCCCTGACAGAGAACATTAGGCAGGGGGGTTTACAGGTTTGGGGGTTTTTTACAGCTTTTTTAAAATTATTATTATTATTATAGCGCTTATTGCTGTACAAACAGAACAAAGTGGAGACTTGTCCCTAGGAGCTGCAGTCCAAGAGAGGGGCAGGCAGCATTTTGCAAACAAGTGAATAGTTCAGTAAACAGAGGAATTAGCAGTGCTGTGTTTCCTGAGTGTTTCTCTCCAAGGTGATTGATGCAGATAGCCATGAAAACACAAGTGCTGGTGACAGCTTGGTTAGCAATTATGAGTATTTATAAAATTTTCTCACCACCTGGATCTTGCTTTATCATGTTTTTCCTGCAGTCAGCATCCTTTTATCAGGGGCTGCATGATTTCTCTCTCCTGCACAGCCGTCTACTAGTGGCTAGTCACCTTTTTTTCTCTCCTGTCTGACTGAAAAAGATGATGGATGCAGAGGTCCTCAGGAAGCAATCCACAGTCCTCATTTTTGTAGCTAGGGTAGACAGAGTGCATAGGAGGTAGATAGACATGTTTGAACTGAGAGCAAGCAAAAAATCAAAACCTGAATGTGTTTTGTTGCTATCAGCTTTTTCTCTCTGGTCTTCAGGGATCTTCTGTGTTTCATCAGGCAGAGGCAACTAAAGGAAGCAAAATAAATTAGTGCATGTTGAACTCTTTACTGTTATTGTGTAGAAGAGAGTAAGGAATCACGAACAATTATTTTGATCTTAATGGGAATTTTCCTGGAAGTAGAACATTGGTTTAGTGTCACTCAAACGACACAATCAAATCAAGGGTATTAAAGTGAGCAGTCAAATTGGATTACCTAAAGGATTCAGGGTGAAAGGAGTGTGTCCTTAATGAGTGTGAGTGATCGTGTGAGGTCTTTACTTGTATTATCGCAAGGAACTGCACAAACTCATGAATGAAGTTGAGGTGAGGTCAGCCGGAGCCAGGGTGCCGGAATCTGAGTATAACCTGCATCAGATGGAAAAGTCAAGCACAAAACAACCAAAAAAATGAGTGTGAAGCAGGTGGGATTAAGCTGTAAGTGACACTGATGGACTTGTTGAAAGCAGTTTGAGGAGGTGTTGTGGTTTAACCCCAGTCAGCAGCGCAGACCCACACAGCGGCTCACTCACTCCCCCACCAGAGGATGTGAGGAAAAGAATCAGAAGGCTGAAAGCTGGAAAAACTCATGGGTTGAGATACAGGCAGTTTAATAGGGAAAGCAAAAGCTGTTCACACAAGTAGAGCAAAACAAGAAGTTCCCTGCCTCCCATGGACGGGCAGGTGTTCAGACATCCCCAGCAAAACAGGGCCCTGTCACACCGAATGGTGACTTGGGAAGATAAACACAAAACAAACACCATCACTCCAAAGGTTCCCCCCTTCCTTTTCCTTCCCCCCAGCTCATACACTGAGCATGATGCCATATGGTCTGAAATGTCCCTTTGGTCAGTTTGCACCACCTGTCCTGGCTGTGTCCCCTCCCAACCTTCCAGGTACCCCCAGCCACCTCCCCAGGTGGCCACAGGAGGAGTAGAAATGGCCTTGGCTCTGTGCAAACTCTGCTCAGCAATAGCAAAAACATTTCTATTATCACATCTGTATTATCACCCTTGTGTTCAAGCACAAACCCCAAACACAGCCTTGTACCAGCCCTTTGGAAGAAAACAACTCTGCCCCAGCCACAGCTATCAGAAAACACACAAAATCCCCTGCAGAGTGATGTCTAGAAACTTCCTCACATTCCAGAGTGGGGAGCAAAATGCACTTTTCATGGGCAGATAGCTGTACAACTGTGTTTCCATGGAAGACTAAAACTGGGATAGCCTTTCTGAAGCCAGAGAAGGCCTTTCACACCCAAACACATGAGCAGTGCAGCTGAGGAGGAAGCCAGCTGTCCCTGCTATCCCAAAGGACTAGAACAACAACAAAAAAAAAACAACAGAGAGGCAAAAAATGAGCAACCTTTTGTAAAAAATACTGGCAAGCAAAATGCTGAATTGTTCAGCTATGCAATCTGATACTTACCAGGCTGGTGCCAGAGTAAAGCCCATCTCTAAAAGCTCCTTGTTTAGTTCCTGGTTAAAGCCGGCTGTCTTTGCTACCGACAAACAGAGCAGTGCCATGCACAGCACTCTGAGTGTTCTGTTCTCCTGATGTTAAGTGGTGACAAATCTGAAACAGGATTTACATTGGAAAAGGAGACGAAAACCAAGGTTTTTATAGATTTAAGTTTATGCATGCCTTTTGGGTGTGTGCTATATAAAACTAGCTCGAAAAAAAGACCCAAACAAATATTAATTCAAACCTGCCCTCCTGCTATTTGCTGAGGGAAATATGGCATAGATGCTGTCAGCCTGCAAGTGACAAGGCAAAAAAAGTGTTTACACACCACTAAGACAAGACTGTGAGAAATGTGTTGTTTGCTCATCTACTTTACTTTCAAGTTAATATTCTAAACCATTTTAACATTTCTTCTTGATTTTGTTCATCTCGAAGGTCTCTAATAATAAAAACAAATTATTGCAGAGCAAAAATCAGCTGTTGAACAGAACATAGACTGCTACATTGCAAAATAAATCACTAGATAATTAAAAGTAGATTCTAATGAGATAGTTTGGAGCACAATCTTCACCCAGGTGGTAGTGACTGACATGAATAAAGGACAAAGTGTGTTCTGCGTTCTCACTGTAATCTCATTAGAATGAGATTTATTTTCCTTTTTTGTTGGCCCTAGGTATCAGCAGGAGGAAACAATTAAATGGACAGACAAGGCTCAGGGATCTGCATCAGTATAGGTGTATATTTCTTTTTCATCATGATCTCTCTACAGGATTTTCACTTCGTCTGTCTTTCCAAAATGTCCCACACTGGTATGCAGGACCTGGATCTTGTAATCCATCCAATCCATTGCAAGGTGAAAGGACAAGGGGAAATGCCTCAAGTTGCATCAGGGGAGGTTTAGTATTCACATTAGGAAAAAATTCTTCACTGCAGGTGTGGTCAGGCATTGGAGTAGAATGCCCAGGGAATCACTGTCTCTGGAAGTGTTCCAAAGATGTACGGATGGGGCACCTGGGGGTGTGGTTTAGCGGCTAACAAGACAGTGCTGCATTAACAGTGGGACCGAGTGAACCTGGAGGTCGTTTCCAACCTTAACCAGTCCGTGATTCCATCTTCCAGGAAGACATCTCATGTTAATTCCTGTGAGTCCAAATAACAGTTGTCCTAGGAACAGTCCCTTGGACTTCTATTACGCAGACACCTTGCATTTTATGCCTGCATCTCCTAGCAAGTGCTGGAGGGTTGTTAACACCCCATGAACTCACATCAACAGTTTCAGATGTAAAGCTGTGAAAGACCTATACCAACCTGCCCTGATTGTGCAGCTGCTGACAATTTTGTTGTTCCTGTGGCTTCCTGGCATCTCAAGTTTCAGTGCTGGAGGACTGGAGGCATTGATTGCCTTAAATATGATGTCTTGAAGATTTCAGACCTCTGTCCTTCTGTCATGTATTGTATCAAATGCATTCTGAAGCATATTTACATTTTGAATTTCATTCTGGAGCTGTGGTTTTTCATAAACTGAAACTCTCTTTTAGAGTTCTGTCACCTTCTGTGTTCTATTAATGGCTCACAGAATGTTGTCCTGGGTCTGGGATTTATATTCTAGCTGAGTGAAATTGAGAAGAAAACAGACCCAGCTACTTTTTTAGCCAATGTAAAAGTAGTATTTTTGCATGGAAAATGTGATACACAGACACTCCATCACACATGGTCATCTGGTATACAGTACAGCTCCAGCTGGTGGAGATGGAGGAATATTGATAGAAGCAATCAGAAATCCCATATCTGAATGTGTGTAACTGCAGAATGAGAGCTCTTCTCACTATGCTCAGGTCTGCACACGTCTTATTTCCACAAAACCATGTCTGATTAACAGTCTTGAGGAATATGTACTTTCTTCACCCAAACCACGAAGCAACAATTTTGTGTTCTTCAAAATCACCTCAAACAGTGTTCTGCAAACCACTGTCGCTGCTTGAGAAGCTTTGAGAGAACCAATGTAAAAGACATGAGGATTTTTGACAGGAAGGGGGTGTGTGATATCGAGGGAAATGTTAGGGAGCACAGGGAGTGCAAGTGGTGCCAAGAAATCGACATCTTTAAAACATACGTAACTTCTCTCAGTGCCAAACTCCACATTCTACCCCTTCAAACAGAAGATTAAAAAAACCCATTGCATTTGGCCTGTGGATCAGGTCCTTCATCTTTTACTTAATTTTTTGGCTCAATTTCAAGGATTTCAGGAGAGTTGCACTGATTTCTGTTTCTTGAGAGTCTGGCCTACCATGTTTGATCACACTGCTCTGCTTTTTATAATTGGGGTTTTATGTCTGAGGATTGTCAGTCTACTGAGGAAGAGCGTGAGTATGAAGTGCCCTGGAGAACATCTCAAATTGTGCTAGGTATAATTTTTAGGAGGTAGGAAGAGAAGGAAAAAGCTACTTTTCTAATGTACTGTGGCCAATGGCAGAGGCTGCAACGTCCCTTTAGCAGGTAGTCAGAGAATCATAGAAATGTAAAACCATTTGGGTTGGAACAGCCCTTAAAGACCATCAAGTTTCAATCCCACTTGGGCAGGGACACCCTCTGCTAGACCAGATTGCTCAGGGCCCCCATCCAACCCAGCCTTGAACACTTCCAGGGATGGGGCAGCCACAACTTGTCTGGGCAACATGTTCCAGGGCATCATCGTCCTCACAGTCAAGAATTTCTTCCTCGTATTTAATCTAAACCTGCCCCCTGTGAGTTTGAAGCCATCACCCCTCTTCCTAACATGCCCTTGTCCTACAGATTCCTCTCCAGTTCTCATGGTGCCGCTTTAGGTACTGGAAGGGTCTCTTAAGATCTCTCTGGAGCCTTCTCTTTTCCAGACTGAGGAGCCCCAACTTTCTCAGCCTGTCTGCACCCCTCTCAGCATCTTTGCAGACTCCTTTGGACTTGCTCCAACAGGTTTATATTTCTTTATGTGATTCAGACTGAAGTAATAGCAATGATCACGAGCAGGAGTCAGAATTTTCTATGCAAACCAAACAAACTTTTGTCAGCACTCCATTTTTAATATTCTCTGCAGCACGTTTAGTAATGTAATTCTCCGGTGCATCTGAATGTTTAAATATACCTGCAAAGGAGAAAAGTCACTGGCTCATGCAAAATTGCTCTGAAGTATGTAATTAATTTTGATACACTGAAAATCCAACAGGCCTAGACTGAGTTATAATGTTGAGCTTCTTTATGGGCAATTTAATACAAATGGGAAACTTGTTTTGTGCATACAGATTTTATCTAAGGTGGTCGTTCTCAGTTTGGACAAGATAAACTTGTCTTTTGGAACATATATGCATTTCTGACACTGTGTCCAGAATAGCAAAAGATTTTATTAACACTGTGTGAGGTCCCAGGAGAAACCTAAACATGCAAAAAACTACAGATTTAAAAATAAATTGCTAATTTCGTTGTCTGTGAGTAAAATGCAAGTTTCCAGGACCTCAGCAGAGGGATTTTGTATTTTCAGCACCTATCGTGTTTTTGCATAGAGAGTGTAGAATTGGGATGTTTTTCTTGACCTTCAATACTTATCTGTGTTCCATTTCCCAGGGCTGTGTGGCATACCTGATATTATGAGGAATCTCTCTCATGAGCTGCTTTGTGCCCTTTACACAGCACGGAAATGTGTCAAGCCAAGGATCCTCTGCATGTGAGGTTTTACAATCAGTGTCTGGCCTCTGAGGATGTTGTGCAGCTGGTTGCTTATCTGCTCACTGGTGGGGTAGATTGAGGAGCAGAAAAGGCCTTGGCTCAGTGCAGGCCCTGCTCAGCAGTAATGAAAACATCCCTGTGTTATCAACACTGTTTTCTGCACAAATTCAAACACAGCCCATGCTAGATCCTGTGAAGAAAGTTAACCCTATCCCAGCAGCACACGGAATTAGCAAATGTTCAATTAGCTCAGGGAACACCATGGCTGAGCTGAAGAGGACGAATTTAAGCATTCCTGATGGTGGTCCTTCTTCTGGTGAGGCTCCCACGTGCTGAGCAGTCACTCTGCCCGTACCAGACATTCCTCTCCCTCCTTGCTCTGGAGGGAGGGTGAGGTGAACCATCCCCCTGCCCTGCACTGCATCTCCATCCACAGGAAAACCTGGGGTGTTTCTCTCAAACCAGGGAGGACTCAGTCACTCCCATCAGGTCAGAACTGAGACTGTGTTGCAAGAACTTTTCAAAAACCAAGCAATGGTAGGTGAGAGATGCAAGCTGCTGCAAAGAAACCAAGTTCATGGTTTGCCATAGCTCTCTGCTTTAATGGTATTTCTACCACTGCAGGTAAGGCAGGAGAACTTCACTCTGGTTATTCTGTGGTGAGTGTGAGCAGCCAGGCAGTGGTAATGTCACTCTGCATTCACAGAAAAGTGGACTGACTGAATCAGTCACTGTGGACATGGAAAAGTGGGAGCATATCTTAATGTCAGAGAAGGATGAAATGTTTTTATGTGCAATTGCTACCTGCAGAGAAAGGTACTGCTTATTAGGGCACTAAGTGACCGAAGAGCAGTAGCAGTGTCACGGTGCGGTGGGATGGGGCAATGCCTTGGTCAGCAGCTGAGTACCCTAGCAAGAAGTAAAAAACTGATTAATAGCAAATAACTTTTCTTCCAAAGACAATGTACCCGATCTCCAGTGCAGCACAATCTGCTGGGAGACAATAGCTAGAAGCTATGTACTGTAGGCAGAGGAAAAAAGGATAGTGAACCACAATGGGGGGAAAACTGCCTTTCCATCGAGTTATTAATTGAAGGAACTCATTTTAATCAAACAGATTCTAAGCAAATATACAGTTGTAAACGGTGGAGCTGCTGCCTGAGCATTCTCACACCATTCAAGGAGTGTCACTGAAGTATCTGCTAGTATAAACAAAGAACCTCAGACCTGTCTAAAACCAGGAGCATTCTCACTTTGTTCAGTGACTTTTGAATAGTATGACAACGGTATTTTCTGCATATGTGTAGCTTCATTCTTCAAAACAACAAGAGAAAATGACACATTTGACTGCAAAGCTCCTGAATTATCTCAAAAACCACTAGCAGAAGGCAGGCTGAGAAAAGTTGTGGATTGATTAATTCTCCCTAAAGAAGGCATTCATTTGTGAAATGCTAATATGTAGTGAAGCTTGACTTCTTTGCCTTCAGATGCTGCTAACGATATCGTGAAAGTTCACATTAGTTTTGCTGAGGGCTGTTAATGAGTCAAAGAGACGAGAAGATCCAGTTCAAGGTTGGAAGCAGAGAGGTTTCTTTAGGAGGCCACAGCAGGGGAGTAGGCACAGGCCTGTGTCCTGCCAAAATTGCTTCTCTGTCAAACCATTCAAATTGCATGATAAAATGGACTAAACAGTTCAGGATAATATGGACTGTTTGCAGAAGATCTCCAAAGCTGATGGACAGGGGAGGATTGCTGGTTACTGGTTTATAGCAGCCTGCCCCAAAACCACCAGGTCAGGGGATGTGTCCCTTGGTATTGGGAGACTGAGGATGGAGACAGCAGGGGAAGCAAACACTTCTTTTAGGTCACAGAGAAAATGGGTGGCAGGGCTGTGCCCTGAAAGCCAGGCTAAGGCAGCAGGGGGCTTCTGAGCAGGGAGAATTGCTGTATCAGTACTGCCAAAGTCTTTCTGCACAGCACATTCAGGTGATTCAGAGTTTGTAATGATTCTGGCTATCTGTCCAAAAATGTTCTTACAAAACTTGGATAGAAGCCGGTTTTTGGGAAAAATGGGTGCCTTGGCCTACTTCAGACTGCTTTGCAGAGTCAGAATATCATGGCAACAGATGATGTACTCTCAGTAATTCAGCACACAGTTTTATCTCCTGCTGTGTGGTCCTAGCATTTTAATAACAGGAATGCATGCTGTGATACTGATGTCACAGTCCAGGAAATGAAACATATTAATGATTTTAGTGGCACACATAAAAATGAGTAGCACAAACCTCCTGTTGTTTGCACAGGAATAAGCAGGGAGCTTGGGTTTTGGCTTACTCAGGTGAATGAACAGTGTTGTTGAAGTGGGAGACTAATAGATGCAGGTGGTAGAATAGTTTAACAGCACTAAATTATTCAGGAATGTTGATTCTGTTCCAGCAGCTTGTTAGCTAGAGGTGTTTGGGAAAATTACCATTCCCTCAAAAAATCTGCCAACATAGATTTACCTGAGAAGAGCTCTTTGAAAATATGGGATTTAAAAAAAATTTTTGGACCCTTTGAAGGTATCTCCTGGTGGACTGATTCTTTCCATAAAATAAGACAACAGGGGAGGAGGAACTGACTCTTCTATGGGAGTTATTTATTTATGCACTTTATTGATGTACCCTGGTGTTTCACTGAATGTTGCTAAGGCAAGATTCTTGTGCTTAAAACGAATGTTATGATTAAAAAAAAAAAATTATAGAACTATACTCTCTTATGGATTGATGGATGCTTGTATTAATTGATTGTAAGAAGTAGAATTAATCCAGTGATGCATATTGGAGAGACCCCTGGAGTTCTCTGGTCCCTTTTGTGGTCCAAGTGTCCCTTTCGGAGCAGGGCTATCTGATTCATGTTGTTTTGGGCTGATGAGTTCAAATACCCTCAAGGCTGGAAACTTCACGAGCTCTCTGGCCTCCTGTGCTGGTGTTTGACCACTTTCATGGTCACCAGAGATCTGCTTTCCCCCAGGTGGGGTGAGTCTGGCTCTGCCTTCTCCACACCTTTCCTGGAGGTAGTCAGAAAAATCCAGCGTAACCCAAATAAATATGCAATTTAACAGGTCTCCTACATTTTTCATTCTTCCAGGTTTGCACTGAATACCTTTGCTTGGGTGCCTGTGGATTTGTACCTTTTCTCAAAAGGGAGAAAAATAACAATTTTCTGATGACGTAGTCTGAAGATTCTGATCTTGTGAAACCAATGATAAAAAAATGAAAGTCCTAATCTTTAGGTGATTTTTTTCCCCCTGGTGTTCTGCCAAATCCTGTTAGCTAAAGCACGGCCAAAATATCCCACAACGTGTGAGAAAAGACAATGGAGTAGCATTTGCCAGCTGCTGTGTAAAGACACTGACTTTTGTACAGCTTGAAGAAAAAATGGAACATCAGCTATCCGGGAAAAAAACAGGAATATTTGATAGGTTAGGTGATAGAGAGATCATAAACAAGCTCTCATTTCAGGGTGGTTTCTTTCTAATCGGGGTTTACTCACTGGAGATATTGTTTTCTCAGTAGCAGCTCTTCTCTGCCATGACTATTGTTTAGTGTTGCCCCTAGTTTTGGTTTAATTCAAGGCAACTTATGGTTTAACTACCTTAACACTGGAGTGACTGTTCATCTCACCTGGGACACAGAGCAGCTTTCTCTGCAGCAAGAATTCACTGCATGGACAAGTTTAAACTTCTTTTCTTCAGTTTCCACTGGCAAACAGGGAGATATATTTTAAAAATTTCTGTGAAAAGCTATCACTACAATAGCTGGGGTAGGCAATGCTGCAAGTCATGATTTTGCAGAATGCAGGTGCCTCACAACATCAATAAGAGGAAAAAATAGCTCTGGGAGAGACTACCCACATTGGCAGTGACACCAAAGACACTGCTGTGTGGCCAGAGCTGAGAAATACCAAATTTCTGCAAATCAATACCCAGAGGCCCCACCTTCTTTCTGTTTGGTCCCCTGATTTTAAGAAACTCTTCCTCCTTCTTTGAGGAATCCAGTCCATGTCTTCTTTGCACTCCATCCCTTTTGAAAACGAATTTTCACAAACTGAAAAACAACTTCCAACTGAAATTAAAGCACTGGAAGACGGCAGTTTTAGATTATATATCAGGAAGAAATTGTTGACTGTGAGGGTGGTGAGACACTGGCACAAGTTTCCCAAAGAAGCTGTGAATGTTCCATCCCTGGAATTGTTCAGGGCCAGACTGGGCTCTGAAGTGGAAGGTGCCCCTGCCCATGGCAGGGAGTTGGAACTAGGTGGTCTTTTAAGACCCCTTCCAACCCAACCATTCTGTGATTCTGTGATTCCAAACCTCTTCTGAAGTCAGCGCTTTCATCCCCCAAAATAACATTCTCTAGTGGAAATCATTTGTTGACAGCCAAGCGAATCCTCATCAAACAATTTCAAACACACTTTCTTTTTTTTAGGAAGGACTGATGTTGTCATCAAGGTCTGGTAATTGCCATTAGCACATGAATGCCACAGCTTGAGTGTGACATACACATATTGTATCATTTTAAAATTTCACAGCTCTAAACACACTTGTGTGTTTTGGGTTTATTCATTCCCTGAGCTACATGCTGTGTGTTGCCTCCAGCTTTCTCCTCTCTGTGGTTTTACTGGTTATTAGATTTCTTCGCGTCATAAATTATAACACTTTTTTTTTCTTCTAAATAGTGAACAGTGTGTCTTAATATATGGATTTGTGGCTGTTCTGACAGAATTTCAGGTATCTGATAGCTAGTGACAGGGAATAAAATGAATTTGTTTAACCTGAGAGAGTCAGTGAGAAAAACCCACCTAGAGGCTAAGAGAAACGAGTGTTGTCTTTCTGTGAAACATTATTTTGTTTTGTTGGTAGAACTGATGAATAAACTGTCAAAACTCTTTCATGCCTTACCATGTGGTTCCCAGAATAAGTAATTCTTTTAGAGGAGGAATTATTCATTCACATTTCTGGCATTTCAGAAGTCTAGCTCTGTTTTCTGGATGCAGTGAAAATCTCTAAAATACCTTTGTCTGGGTGAGCCTTGCTGATTTTTAGCAGACAGGCTGAAAATAGCAGATTGCAAAATTTTTATTTTGTGATCATATGCAAACTACCTCTTGATGTGTCCCTTATGTCCCTGCTGTTTGCAGGGGTTTTCAGGTCCCCTGAATACCTCAGGACAGATATTTCTTTATCTCAGGAGTGCATGCCAGTGAGAAGAGGAGCAGAATGTCACGTTACCTTGACGGCTTGTGCAGGCACAAAGGCTGACAGGGAGGAAAGGAGATTGCTGCTCTGCTCAGGTTTGAAATGGCTGTAGCCCGACTTTCTTGATGTGGCCTACAGCCAGGTATCTATTCCCTATCCAAATGCAGGTGCAAACAAGGTGGTATCAAGGTTTTTTCTAATCTTCTTCTCAAGAACCTCCATAAGGGCCTTTGCTGTTTCAGCAACGGAAAGCCCTTCCCATGGCACAGGCAGAGAGAAGAGGGAAACTGCCGTCCTGAAAATCCTCAGAGCCTGTGACAGTGAATGGAATGCAAAACTGGCAGATGTCCAGTGCTGTGCAGAGACCATAGAATCATAGTTTAATTTGGGTTTGGGAGGTACCTCTGACATGCTTGCCATGAGCATTGACATCATCAACTAGACCAGGTTGCTTGGAGTCCCATCCAATCTGACTGGGAATGTTTTCAAGGATGGGATCAGGGGTATCCTACCGTCATTTATCCCACTGATGTCCACTTCAGTGCTAGCTTTTAGGAAACAGAGACTGACCCATGACCTGTGCAGAAGAAAGAGAACTTCCTTCCTTATAGCTAATCATGTCATTAACATCATCACTCTGACTAATCATCTCCAAAACTAGCAAAAGATACCCCACTTCAGTTTGGGAAGGGGAGAATATTTGGAAGTGATGTAAAACACTGAAATTTAAAGCAATACGTGTCATCCTTGTGTCCTTGAACTGTCCATGCTACCGTGTGCAAAGCGACCCGCCTTCCAGAGGCCAGTTCCTTTAAAATATAAGCTTCTCTGGATTTGTAGTATCTAAAGCAGGTGGACTGGATATATCCTGGGTGTTGTCCCTCTCGCCTCCTGCTGTTTCTGCATGGATCCGTGTTGTCTGTCTCAGTTTCTGTGCATGGATGTATTGCACTGCAGCCTTAAGTGGCAGGTTCATCCTCTCCCTACAAATCTTAACAGACTGTTTCTAAAAATATTTTCTCATCTTAGAGTAACTAAAATCCAATTAAGTAAGTGAGAAGAAGAAAAACACTTTTTTACCACCCTGCCAGAACAAATTAATTTTTGTGGGAGTGTGTGTGTCAGAGCAATGCACAAACATTTGTCACTGGCCCATCAGTTGCATACAAACTGCTTGGCACAGGGGTAGGTAGCCAGCATAAGCATCAATGAAGGTTGCTTGGGCAGAACTTTACCCGACCTCCACAGGTACTTACATACCATTCCCTGTAACCCATTCTTCTGCACAATTCAAAACAGAAGGATTCTTCCAGTTCCTTCTGCTTGGCAAAGCTTCCTGCCTCAATATGCCACCAGACAGAAAACAATTTTTTTTTTTTGAAGATGAGTTGTCAGTGGTATAAATGCACTGTGCCAGGTTCATAAGGAGTGTTTGTCAGAAAACAGCATCTCCAGTCACTTTTCATCCATTGTGGAACCACTCGTGGTGTTTAGAGAATTGAGGAGATATTTTAGCTGCTTTACATCGTTTGTGCAAACCTCTCTCTGAGGGCAAACATCTCAGTGGACACTAGTGTCTTTTGGGATGCTGACGGGCCAGCTGGTGTAGGAGGACTGTAACTCATATTGCACAGGTCCAGGGTGGTCACAGGGCTGGACATGGCAACAGGGTGGGTTAGCCAAAACAGCGGGTTCAAAGGCAGCCAAAGCTGAAATTTAATAATGGAGAGTATCAGAGTGTAATTCCATTACTTGCCCTGGTGCAAATTCAGCAACATCATGAGTAGCTGCCCAGGTCTGATTCCTCAGCCAGAGTTTGCCAATTTTCCAATTCCCAGCACACGCAGGACACGCTGGGTGAATTTTCCCAGGAAACCTTTTTTTGTTTCTTCGCTTATCAACCTGTCTGGTTCTTCTGGGGGTTTTTGTTTGTGGGGTTTTTTTTCCTTTTCTGCTCAAAGTGGTGTTAGGAGGGGTATTTAAATGAGTAGCATGAGAGTCAAATTGTGAGTGAAGAACAGGCATCAGAGTGACACGAAAACCAGCATGTTAAGCTATAAGCAGTACCTGGCAATTTTCACCAGAAGAAGTACAGCATGTGACTGCATTATTCATCTCCAGCCACAAAGGATGCAGAGAGTATATCAGTAATTTACAGCTTGCAAGGAGACGGCACAGCCGGCTTCTGTTTTGACACATCAGGCTGCCAAATTTAACAAATTGGCAGTAAGGTGTTTTTTATCTAAGATTTTTACACTAAATTAATTAGCAATTGCGTTACAGTGTTCTTGCACTCTGCTGAACTCATAAGAAGTGAGAGGTGCTTGGGATGATTTTGTGCCAGAGGAGCCTGTGCATTCTCTGGGGGTTAACATAATCATCCTGCTACCACGAGACGTGTTTGGGACTACATCTACCAGTTAAGTGGACCTGTGCAAAACCTGTTTTGACTAGCTGCATCTTTTGGGCAAACCACAAGGTTTGAAGGTTCAAATCTCTTGCTTTTGCCTAATAGAGTTCCTCAGAGAATATTCACTTCTCTCTTTCAAAGAAAATTTTATCCCACCTTGCCCTTCTTGAATAGGACTACACACATTTCTAAAAACCTTAAAAACGTGTGTAGACCACATGTGAAACAGTTTTCTCATATTCAAGAAACTGAAAGTTCTTGCAATGTGCTGTTTTACAGGTAGCACAAACATCTGAAATGTAAGTTTCTGTATATAACAATATCATAAATAGCTATCAGAAGAATGAGGTATTTGGATTGCACAAAAACATGGAGACAGAAAAGTAGGAAATCTTAATCACCGACAAGGTTTAGATTCATACATTTAAAAATGTGTTGCATTCTGCCAAAGCAGTGACCAAGCTGCACGGCTGTCTGCAGGAATTAACCTGATTGCACTCCACATCCTTATTTGATGCCTCTCTCAATTCTTGTAAGGAAGCACAGATTCCTGTTCTGTAATTAAGGACAGAATTGTGTCCTAGAGCTGATGCTGCAGTGGAGGTCTGAATGATCACAGCATAAGGTAAAGTAATGGTAATACTGATGGTAATGCAGCATTACATATGTCAATACTGACACTGGAAGGTGTTTATGGATTTTTCTTGGCATATTTTATCAGATGCTCTGGCTAAATACCAAATTAATTCCTCAAGGATATATATTATACTGCTCATATGACTGATTATCAGTCTACAGTCTGTTGCATTTTTCTCCTAGATTGGCTTATGACAGAAATATTTAAGTCTAGCACTGAAAGAGGCTACTTTGGGATATTTCATGCTGGTAAAGGAAGGAAAAGAGACACCCAACCACGAATATAACTTTGTCTGTAAGAATGTGGACCTTTTGTTGAGTAAACTGCATTTATAGCACAAGCTGTGATGTAGCTTAGGAGTGTGCTAGTAAAAGAATGCCTCCTTACTGGCAGCTGGGGAGGTGAGAAGCAGCATTCTTGATGGCCAGTAAATACTTGAACTTTATTTGCCCGAACCTGCTTCACAGCAGTATAAGACAGAACAGGAAATGCACTTCAGGGTAACTACAATACTTTCTGAGTGATTAAAGTGATTCTGCTTTTGACCTTTGGCCTTTCATGTTGTCACATTGTTCACGGTGTGCTAATAATCTCACAAAAAATTCATGGCTTATCATGTCTCATTGCTTGAGCAAGGTATGCCATGCCGTTCATTGTAATTATAATTATGCTGTTCTGTGCTGTGAAATTGTAAAATCTGAAAGCTAGGCCCCCAGATTAATGATCTCAAAGGAGCCCCGAGAAAGAATTTCCTCTGGATAGATGACATTTTTTTCTCCAAATGAGGACGAAACTGCCCAGTTCCAGTTCTGTGCACACTCATGCATCCATTCCTCAAGCCTTCCAAAAGGAATTTTTATACTACAGTGGCTTTCTTTTGTTTTGTCTGCGCTTGTTTTTGTTTGGTGGGGGTTTTTTTTGTTAATTAAGAAAGTGAAGTGTGGAATAACTGCATGAAGTAATCACAAGCTACGTATCTTTTAAAACTTACCTGGTTTTCCCTACAAACATTGCTCTTTCAGTGCTCATCTCTCCTGTAGACAAAGGTGGGTTCAAGAACAGAGGTCCAGGAGTCTTTAGAAAAAGCCAGCTGTTGAAAATATCTTGAGGGCAGAGAAGTAACAGAAAAAACGTGGCTTGAAAAGTGCAGACAGGAATTTCCACTGACCTTCTGGAGGTGCCAATGCATGTGCAAGCCTTACTGGGCATCCCAGTAAAGATCACTATTAGATGGAATAAATAATGAGCCTTTCTTCTGGGTTGGTTCCCTCGGGTTTCATTCCTTGGGATCTGGCTGGTGTCATGACAATGTGCAACTGTGATTCTGAATTTTCTGGATGTTCTTGAGCATGGCCAGAACCTATGTGCCTTCACAGCTCTTCACTTACCCACGGGCTGGGGAGAAATTAGAGGGAAGGCAAAAGCGCTCATGCATTGAGTGAGAAGTGGAGCAAAAGCCGTGTGCACCAGGAAAGCAAAGAAAGGATTTTTTCACTACTTCCCGTTGGCAGGCAGAAGTTCAGCCACTTGCTGATGTGATGGCTGCTTGGCAAGTGGAGGACAAAGGCCATGAGCACGAGTATTGTTGCTTCCTCCTCTTTTCCTTGAGCTTTCATTGCAGATTACAACATCCTGTAGTCCAGAGTATCGCTGTGGTCAGTGCATATCACTGTCCCAGCTGTGTCCCCTGCCAACTTCTTGCCCAAGAGAGGATAAGGTGGCATCCTGAGGAGGAGAGAAAGCCCTGAGCCTGTGCAAGCACCATTTGGCATCAGTCAAAACAGTCTGCTGTCGAGGCTGTTTTAGTAACAAAACCTAAACACAGCACCTTATGGACTGCTGTGAAGAAAATTAGCTCTGTTCCAGACAGATCCAGTACAATCTCCACCTTCTCTTCTGTTGCATTTGCATCATGTTCAGGTCCTCCACTATCCAACAGACACTCATCAGCAACCACCCCTCTTCCCATCCTTTTTTCTATATTCCTATATCCTTCCCTTACTTTATGAACCACCAATGTCCATAAATGTCCACTGGCTTCATTCAGCCTGTGGCTTGGGCTTCATCTGTTGTGATGGTCGCTCGGGACAGGAGACATCGTGTACTTTGTGGAGTTTTTGGGCTGCAAAGCCAGCTCAGCTTGGGCTACTGCTACACTTTCCCAGTTTCTTGAGAGCCTTGTCCTCCACTGGATTGAGCCGTTCCTGCCAGAGAGCCTTCTGTAACATACAACTCAACTTGTGAGATAAAACAGTTTAAACACGCGCCCGTTACACTGGGAGACATCTGGTCTCTCCAGATAGAACTGATCTGGACAGGAAGAGGGCTGGAAAAGGCATGATTGAAATTGTGACAGGCATCCCAAACTGTGGCAGTTGCAGTCTTTTACCTTCAGAAGATAAAATACTTCCACAATGGAGACAGAAGTCTCTTTCTCGACCCACAAAAGGTCTTATAAGAACTAAATTAATCAATCAATCAATCAATCAATGACAACTTGGTACATGTACCACTCCAGTAATAAATGTTATGAAATGTCACACACTTTTGTATGAAACCAAGATCAGTAAGTGAATACTACAAGAATTATATTGTTGTTAAATGACAATCCTTTCAAGGATAACTATGGAATATATGACATTATATGAATTGGTTGTTCAGGAATTTCTGTTCGTCATTTAAGAACCATAGAAATAAAAAAATCAATGTAGCTTCTGCATAATAAAAGAGAAAAGAAATATTTAAAGCCATCAAAGAGAAAATTAATTTATTCTAGGCTTTTTTTTTTTTTAATTAGTGAGTTAAAAAGAATATCTGATAACTATAGAATTTCAAAGTAGTGTAATCTGGAGTTGTTAGAATGGTAAAGAGTGTCAAGGTACACAGTAATATTAACTACTCCTGCTGCTAATTTCAGTTATTAAGCAAATATAAGAGTTTTAGCTTCTTTTTTTTTTCACAATTGCTGAGTATGTAACAATAAAACTTCCCAAGGACAGATGTGATTTGACTCACTCAGTCACTGACAGAAGTACATTATGAGTTTATAGACAGGTTTGTGGATACTGCACACAAACCTTTCCTCCTAATTAGATTATACCAGAAGTAGATAATGGTTTTTAGTCTGCTCATCATCTAACCAAACATAACACCATATGGACTGGAAACAAGGTGGTTTCAAATAATCCCGTGTGGAGTCATATAGTAGTTTGAAGCAGTCTGTGGGTTTCTCTTCACAAGGACACATTTTTGAAGTTTGTGCTGATGCTATGATTATTCTGAAAAGTCCATATTTTCAATAACTTTCTAAATCGGACTGTGCCACTCAAGATAGCCAGCAGCAAATGAGTCCCAAGGATTCCAGCTGTTCTTGCCTTTCAGTTGTGCTAATGAGGGTGGAAAGGTTGTAGAATTGCTGTCATCAGTTGCAATTGTAGCCACAATTGCATTACACGACACAAGAGTTTTTAAGTATTTGAACAAAATACTTCACTTTCTTTTTTAAATTTAATGAAGAGATTGTGACTGACAGAACATAGTACCTTAGTTCCAGTATTTCATATCTCTTAGATGTTGGCATAAATAGCTTTGAGAACATGGAGTGACTGGGAAGACAACAGAAATAAACCAGTCAAGCAGCTCCACCATACTCTCTCTTGGAACAGACTGTCAATGCCAACAAACAAAATGCTTGATAATTGCTACCAGAGAAGTTCTAGTCTCATCCTAAAATGTTCATGCAGTGTTAACTCTTTTGGTGTTAGTTCTATTGATTTATGATGAGAGGATGTGTTTTCATTCCAATAGAATCTCCTTACAAGACTTGGTGAGCTCAGAACATCGGCTAAGTGTGTCTGGCTCTGGAGGTGGGGGAGACCTGGCTTTAGTGCTCTACTAATGTGGAGACAAATCAGAATATGACTCATACAGCAAACTGAGAAGCCAACATTTACTTTTTGTAGTCACTCCTGCAAGTGAAAAGACCTTAGGGGTTTTTCTAGGAACCAAATATTTCTTAAGCCAGGGACACAGATCTCATGTGCAACTGCATTGCAAAAGTTAGCATGCCTTCTGCAAAATTGCTTCTGAGTAGGGCTTGAGCCCTGCTGATTAACACAGGGCAGTTTGAGCTCTAGGTTGTGCCCTGGATGGGGGGAAAAGGAGACGGGAATCAGGGCTGACCCTTTGCACAAGGGGCATGGGCACCTGGAGCACTGGGCAGGGAGGGGCTCTCAGTCACCCAGAGAATCTGCAGGAGCCAGTGAACAGCAGAAGACCCCAGACACAAAATCACTGTTGGAACAGACGTGCGGACTGTGATGGTATAAAAGTCTGGGGATGCCTTTATTAGGGGTCCCTCCCTGGAGGTACCAGCTCAAGCCATTTTTTGTTGTGTTGCTGATCATGGTTAAACGAATTAAAGGAGCCACGTGTCCAGGACTCTGCTGTGGAGGGAAACCTGGGGCTGAGCCAGTAAGAGTAACTTACTGAGAAACTCACCTGACTGTTTGAGAATGTTCAGAGAATCAAGTGGGGCACTTGTCAAATCACTGGAGCCACCGGTGCAGAGGGGCTTCAGTTCCAGCAGTGACAGTCTGGGGTGGTGTGGGTGTGACTCCATCTCTCTTTTTTTTCTCTGGCTGCAGGATCAAACCTTATTCTTCCCCTCTCTTTTCTCCCCAAACTTCTCTCAGCTGCAGGTATTTTTAAATACTGTGCTGTCCATGAGCAGAGTGTCTCCATTCCTAACTTTTAAACTTTTATTAGTCTATTGATGAAATTCAGAAAAGGCTGGGAGAAAGTGACTACCTGGTTTGAAAACCAGAAGTGCAGCTGTAAAATTATAACTTCCTGATGAAGGGGAAGAAGTTGACATTTTTAGTCTTTTCAAGTGAAGATTTTGGTGCAGGGCCTCATGTTCACTATATAATTTTATTAAAGGTGGCCTACTTATCTCGAGAGCTGTTCAAGGTTTTCATTCAAGTTTTGTTCCCCAAAAATATTTCTAAACCTCATGCAGAGGGGAAACCCATTCTCTAATCATGTATTGGGGATTTTTTTCCTCAGATCTGAGAGCTGGCTTTGTACACGGATGATAAGCTTTAAGCTATTTTTGGATGACAGGAAGGCTCTTCAGACAAGGTTTTCACATTGGTGTGACTATTGTGTGTGATCCTACACACAGAAAAATACCTGTATGCCATATTCTGACATTTTGCTGTGATTGATTTGAAATACGTAAGATTATCATTCTTGTATAAATCATATTACATTTATGAGTAAAGACTGCTATAGAAGTACAGGTACCTACAGAATATAAACACATCCAGCCACCCCCCCCAGTGTTTTGACTGTAAAAGAGGCAGGAGGTCAGTATTGAGGAGTATTCTAAAAACAATGTAAAAATGAAAGCAGTAATTTATTAAAAGCTATAAAACATTTATGGATGCCGGCAAAAATTTAGAGTCCATATGGAATTCTCCTGAGGAAGATAAAAGAAATTCAGAGGAGGATATATAGAAATCTTATTATTTTCTTTTGGTAGAAGTGGGTAAATTCTGCGGGGATTTTGGAACAAACGTCATCAGAAATGTCACTATGTATAATAGTGCATTACTTTAATGGCTGTGTTGTTCCATCTCCACTCATGAAAGCTGGATATTTTTATTTTTCCCTGAAGTTTTGATTTGTGAAATACAAATGCTTTAGGTAAGTGGATTCTTGAACTGTGGTAATGCACATCACAAAAGTGTATGTTCTTCTGGCAAGGAAATTGAAGCTCCTCTAGTTATAATAGATAAAATTACTACTCTTGAGCTGGGTTTCTGAAACTTGCCAGACAACATTCTAAACCTTACTTACTTTATGCCTTAGTTAAATTCCCCATCCAGGTTTCAACACTTGATCCATGTTCTCTGTTGTATTTTCACGAAATCCCAGTGGTAAAATATAGGAATTTCTGTTTCCTAATCTTCTAAAGACCGTGATAAAACCTATTCTGTATACTTCAACACTTCTCCAAAGTCAGTTACAGGCTGACTTTTAAACTGAGATATGTAGAATTTTAATGTAGCTCAATCCAATTTTATATTTCTTAACATTTTCTAGAAGCTGAACCCTTTGCAATACAGATATGTGCATGACGCGGAAACAACTTATTAATAAATCAGTAACAGAGCTGAGAATGAAATGCAAACTAATTGCTCAAACGGTTCTAATTGCTAAATGAAAGCTCTTCCCTACCATGGAAAATGTACAGATGGAGAGGGAATTGTAGAAGCATCTCTCTGTAGGGCAAACAAAATGCATCAGATGCACACACTGGGGGTCAAACAATATCTTTCTTGTGGTGTGTGCTAGCTGAGATGCAGTTCTGTTCCTTTTTTCCAGGAAAAAGGCCAATCTTGTCACTACACTACCAATTTCTAAAGCACTGTCCTTTTTTTGAGTACATAATCAGAAGGTCAAACGACATGGCACTCAACAAGCCCACTCCACTTAATTCATTCTTCAGAGTAAATCAAGTGGGATTGTCTTTAAAGGAAAAAATGCTTACCATGGCTTCTGAAAGCCCTCAGTAGTTTTCAGCAGTTCTTGAGTCCAGCTGCAAGAGCAACAGTCATTAATAGTCAGCAGTAAACAAAATGTCTCATCTGTTTTTCCAGTGGGTGTTTTAAGAACCGACAAATTTATGTGCATGTTGTTAATCTCTTCCCCAAGCCCTTCTTCAGTTTTGTCTAATGGTTTCCCCTCCATTTCCTGCTGTCTTTTGGTAACGAGATGTGACTCAGGACTTTAAAAAAACCCAAACCAGTTAAAGGTCAATAGACACGAAGTCAATTAAAAAAGAGACTTAACAGCTAAACACCTCTGCTG
The DNA here is from genome assembly GCA_013398115.1 of Falcunculus frontatus. NCBI lineage: Eukaryota > Metazoa > Chordata > Aves > Passeriformes > Falcunculus > Falcunculus frontatus. Next base: position 63,541 of record VZRV01010117.1, read on the forward strand.
GACTTTCTAATTAAATATTACACACTGTTTTTCACTGTATATATGAAAACAGTGTGGGAAGGAGAAAGAGATTAGCTATGAACTGGCACCTACAGGGCCTCTGAGGAATGAGAGCCTTACTGAGCCTCACGGTCCCAGGAACTGGTGGGCTTGGCCAGAACCAACCCCATCAAAAGTCATGTGTTTGTTCTGGGGAAGCCGTTTTGCTGTGCTGTCCTTGGCCACTTCTGTTGTCTTTCAAAGATTACTTAAATAGCCTTGTTAAACCACTCTTCATTGAGATTACACCCCAGCTCGCTGGAAAACATTGACCCAGAGTGTCTTTGATCAAAATGTCAACAGAAGTTCCACAAGCCCTTACTAAATCCAAGGAAGGATTACAGCTAAGCATGATTTTCTTCTGGAAGATTTTGGATATAAAGTGAAGCAGGAATAGAAACTTCCTAAAATCTGAAAATGTGGCTTGAAAGCAGAAGGAAGCAATTATCCTTCTGTGATTCCCATGCATGGGTTTTCTGGTGCTAAGCTACAGCCAATATTAAATAAGTTGTAGCAGTATTAATCTATGGAAAGTCAAGACCATAAGAAGTTATATTTAATTTATTTCCTCTTGGGACATAGGTAGCAAGCGAACTTAGTCTACAACTTACTTAAACTTTAGATTTCATTCTTACTGTGCTCCATGAAGGTGAGAAGCATCAGAGGCCCCTGAGGTTACAGAATCTTCTGGTGACATTGACTATACAGTGCATGATAAAATGCAATATTTTCCTGGTTTTCTTCATTTCACAGAATAAATAATTCTGCTGTCATTTGCAGAAGAATTTTGTGGGATTTAATTAATTAAATGTTAATAGACTTACTGTTGTTTTTAAAACACATCTGTATTTTTTAATGAATTCACTATTGTTACAGAAACATCAAACCACAGAAGAGTTTGATCCATATTTTTTTGCTAAAGCTCAGATCTCTTAAAACCCTTAGATTCTAATAATCAGCTTATGAATTTGCAGAACTGTTAATACCATCTTTTCTGCAAATCCAAGGAGGTCAGATCTTTTCTTAGTTTTGCGCTTTCTTTCAACTTTTCTAGTTGGGGATCCATATTTCAAGGTAGACTTTTCTTTTGTTTCTACACAAATTCATTGATACCAACACCACTTTCCCCACTAGAGAAAGGTTGAAGTTGTCCAGGTTCTATATGTATGAATTCATATCCATATCCAGCAAGCAGGAAGGTTGTTGGACCTTCCTACCCATTCAGCTTTGTTGGAGAGAGTTAGGGCTGCTCATCTCTCAGGGTGTTGGCACTGCCACCACTGAAGTTTCTGCCTGTGCCAGGAGTCAAACGGACCCTTTTTTTGAAATAGAGAAGGATTCAGTACAGGTAGATTCCTGTCTGGACCTCAGATTGATTGAGATCTGGGGCTCTGGAAGTGAGTGTTGGTTCCACTTCTAGCTGCAGATCCTGCAGAACGTGGGAGTTCAACAGCTACTGCTGTCTGCATTCTGCAGTCTAGTTACAACCAGCCTCTGCAGTTGTTTTGTTTTTATCACTTTGGGTTATTCATCATTTTAGTTAGCGAGACACTGCAGGAGCTGACCGCTACTCTTTGATATGCCACTATTTATGGGCAGTTATATCCCTACACAGCCTATACAGCTATATCCCTATACAGCCTACAAAATTAAAATAGAAAGAGAAGCATCAGTAGCTTTAAAATACTTCCTACATTTATTTTTGAAATGCTGGAGACTGCAGATCAAAAAGTCAGTGTCAGGAAACCACCACAATCGGACAAGCCACAATTTCAGTTCTAATGCATCCCTAAGATTGACATATTTTTCTTCCTTTTTTTTTTTTTTNTTTTTTTTTTTTTTTTTTGGTAAATCAGTATTGTAGAGTGGAAAGAATGAAAACTTTGCATGGGAAAACTCTTAAGTTTCTGACAATTATGGATTCAGGGTGGCCTCAGACACAAGAGTAGCTCAAAGTTAAGGCAGCCCTTCTTACATGTTGTGCTGTGTGAGGTGTCAGAGTTACTGTGTGCCTGCAGTGTGTCCCTGATGAGGAGACCTGGGCTCAAATTGATGCATTTCCTTTCCAACTGGATTAATTTGGTTGTTTCCACTTCACTTTCTGCCACCAAGACAAGAAAAGGATAGCTCTCCTTGAGGCTATTTTTGTTGCACGTGAGGTAACACTGAAATGTTGCTAGGAGTGATTGAATTCTGCTGAAACAGCAATCTGTTCCAGCACTCTCACGTGGAAGCCACTCTGGCACTTGATGGTTCACAGTTCAACCCAAGTTTTCTGTGAAAACTGTGAATAATTTTTTGTTGCTAGGCATTCACTTCATCTGCTTCTTCTACAAGCAAAGATTATTTTATTATTGGCAATAGAAATTCTATTATTGGCAATAGAAATCCATCTCTGTTATATCTAGAGATCTCTGGAAGTGTTCTAGGCCATGCTGGACAGGGCTTTAAACAACCTGGTTTAGGGGAAGAGTTCCTGCTTATGGCAGAAGCATTGCAACAACATGATATTTATCGTCTATCTACTAGGATATAACACCTCTGTTCTTTCCTGCTTCAAATTTCCCACTAATTATGATACATTTATGATTATTATGATATTTAATATTTTTTAAAGAGTGACGTTTCATAATTTTTTTTAAAACAAGACATGGGAGGAGAATCACCAGTCTTTAGAAGGGCATTTCCTCACCTGTACATCTTCATTGCATGTCCCAAGAGAATGGTTTGCTACGTGACGATGACGGGGGAAAGTCAGAAATTAAGACTGTCTTGTTAAAATCTCTGTCTGGAGCAAGTTAATGTTCTCTGAATGCAGGTTGCAGAATGCCATAGGCAACTCTGGATTTTGCGAGAAGAATTCAGTTTTACACTGCCCTACTCTGTGTTGAACCACATGAGGTGAAGTTGCTTTCGGCTGGTACTGAGCTGCTTTGCCAAGTAAGGAGGGAGTGCTGAACCAGGGCTTGGAGGAGCTGCTGTATGGTTGGGATTGAGGCTTTCTGGGCAAAAAGAGGGTTTTCTCCAATGCCTCCCTGCCCATGGTTAGCTCAATCTTCTCTGCAGGTTTTGGCACTCAAGATCTCCACACAAATGCTTGTACTCAGGATGAACTTGCTGTGTCTTGAGGTGGATAGGAATGATCCTCCAAAGAAAGCAAAACAGAAACTTGGTTCCTGCTCAAAAGCTATTATGGATCAGGAATTGTGTAGCCAGCAGGGTGAGGGCAGTGATCACCTTCTTGTACTGGCACTGGTGAGCCTGCACCTCGAATGCTGGGTTTAGTTTTGGGCCACTTAGCACAAAAAAGACATTGAGGGGCTGGAGCATGTCCAGAGAAGGGTGAGGGAGCTGGGGAAGGGGCTGGAGCACAAGTCTGATGAGGAGAAACTAAGGGAGCTGGGATTGATTAGCCTGGAGAAAAAGAGGCTCAGGTGAGACCTTCTCTGTCTCTACCACTCCCTGACAGGAGGTTGTAGTCAGGTGGGGGTCAGCCTCTTCAATTAACAAGTGACTGGACAAGACGCAATTGTTTGGGTATTATAAAAAAATTTACCAAAAGTGTTTTCAAGCACTGGAACAGGCTGCTGAGGCCAGTGATGAAGTCACTATAGCTGGAGTTATTTAGAAAATGTGTAGAAGTGTCACTTGATGACATGTTTTAATGGTGAAGATGGCAGGGTTAACAGTTAGACTTGATGAACTTAGAGGTCTTTTCCAACTTTAATGATTCTGTGGTTCTATGATTTATCCACCAGTCTAGATACTTTGTTCTGATGTGAATCAATCTGCATTAACTGTTCCTACCCGCATTTAGTTCTACTGCTTCAGAGGAGAAGCCACTGCCTGTCTACTCTCTCATTTCACAAGGTTAATTTGGCTGACCAGATACAGACATCTGAAGTGTGTTAAATCTGACTTCAGCCTGACTAAAAGTTAGTTCCCACATCCACAAACATCTTACTTCTGGAGTTCAGAGCACCCGGGTGTTGCCATGCAGACTCTCAGGAAGGACCTATTCCCTTCATGAAGCTCACTCGGCTCCGTGCTGCCAGAGATGGGAATAACAACAGCTTAAGCACGAATAACATCCATGTAGCTGCCATTTCTTGCCACAGGGCTCCCTCACGGCCAGACTAATGTGGCACCACTGGCTGCTGCTGAGTGCGGGCATGTGTTGAGTGGAACCATCACACAAGCAGTAAATGCTTTGCTCCAGACCTGGCTTGGCTGGTGCATGGGTTCCTTGAGTGGAAGCTTCGACGCCCTGGGGCAAAAGCAGGAATTTGCACTCAATTCACTTACTCTGCCAAAGCCTTTGAAACTCCTGTGAGGCTGTGGGATAGCAGTGATCCTCATGCAAATTAAAACAAGATGTTAAAACTCAGCAGAGAGGCACTTTTAGATATAGAACTCTAGCAGAGTAGCGAGAAATTGTTCATGTTTTCACTTAGTGGACAGGGGCAAGGGTTTGCTTCACGGTTCATCACTCAACTACTGTCTTTCATTGACATAGTACCAACATCGCTCATGACTTTGAGATGCCCCTTTAGTGTAAGTCAGTCTAAATAATCTCTTGAGAGATGCCAAGGGTGAAGTTGGTGGACATGAAGCTTATAGAAATAAAATAATCTATTTGCTGAGAAATGCTGTGGAAGTAAATCAAGTGGGAACGTTGGCAATTTGTAAGATTTAGGAGCTAGGTCAAGGCAGGCAGGGATTTAATTTAATTCTTCAACTGTAAGTCTTAGATCAAAATAGATGTTTCACCTGGTCCAAGATTAAAGATCCCATATTCTAAGTAAGATTTAGTGTTTGCCAGTGATAAGTGAAATAGAGATCAACAATAGGAGCTGTGGGAGGATGGTTGGAGATATACCCATGGTTCTCTTCAGAAAGGTGTGTGGCAGAATGAAAGAGTGACCCAGATTTTCAGGTGTGGATTGACAAGTCAAACTGACTTAAATTCCAGAATCACAGAACTTGCTGAGTGGGAAGGGACCTACCAGAATCATCAAATTCAGCTCCTGGCCCTGCACAGGACTGTCCCCCAGAGTCAGAGAGACCTCAACAAATTAGAGAGATGGGCAATCACCAACCATATGGAGATCAAGAAAGGGTAGTGCCAGATTCTGCCCCTGGGGTGGGGCAACCCTGAATGTACAGACAGAAGGAATAAGAAGCTGGAAAGCAGTGCCATGGAAAGGGACCTGGGGGTCCTGGTCGATGGAAAGTTGGGTATGAATCAGCAGTGCCCTGGCAGCCAGGAGGGCCAACCATATCCTGGGGGACATCAGGCCAAGCGTAGCCAGCTGGTCAAAGGAGGGGACTGTCCTGTTCTGCTCTGCCCTGGGGTGGCCTCACCTCGAGTGCTGGGGGCAGTTTGGGGCACTACAATATAAGGCAGATATAAAACTATCAGAGAGTTTCTAAGGGAGGCCATGAGGATGGTGAAGGGCCTTGAGGGGAAGCCATGTGAGGGAAGGCTGGGGGCATTTGATCTGTTCAGCCTGGAGGAGTCTGAGGAGAGACCTCACTGGGGTCTGCAACTTCCCTGTGAGGGGAAGAGAAGGAGCAGACACTGATCTCTTTTCTAAGGTGCCCAGGGTCAGGACCAAAGGGAATGGCCTGAAGTTGTGTCAGGGGAGGTTTAGGCTGGTTGTCAAGAAAAGGTTATTCCCCCACAAGGTGTTTGGGCACTGGAACAGGCTCCCCAGGGCAGTGGTCACAACACAATCCTGACATGCTGCCCCGTGTTCTGCTTTCCTTCTCTGGTGCCTCTGCTTGTGCAGCTTGTGGAGCCAGCACAGCTGAGGTGATGCCACTGACCTGCTCAGCAGACAGATCACTGATATTCCCCCTGTACTTGCCTTACGGGGACTTGTCGTGGAAAGCTGAATTTCAGCATTCTGCAAGTGGGAAGCAGAGCCACTCTTCCCACAGCAATTCGTTTAACTTTGTCCCTGTTTATTGCAAAAGGGGTCCCTTCCTGCTGTAGCAATGCCTACAGCAGTGGTGGCACCCACAGAAGACAGTGCCCCTTGAGTGGACCAGGGGCACGATGTGAACACTGATTTAGGATGTCTGGTTCTCCCTTGTCTCTTACTGTAGCCCAGTGGAATTCTCTGCCTATAACTGCTCTGGGACAGTTGCTGGGACGGTTTCTTTAAACGTTCACCTTTGAGAGTCTGTTTAGCAGTCTTGTGGTTTTTTCCTCACACCTCCCAGCCCCAAGAGCTGATTTCTGTAAGCAGATTTGATATTTGTAATGAAACACAGCAATATGTTACATACACACACATACTCTATGCATATATAAAAAAAAAAAAAACCCAACATATTTATATACACATATTTATATATCTATATATATGTATATTCATCTGAATATATACACACTCATGGGTGAGGGAAAACTAATCTGGGGCTCCTATTTATGAGCATACATGCACACATATTTATGGCCTCCTGGCTTTTCTTGGTGCATTGCATTCGACATTGATCTTCACAGATGAGAAGTGCAGGACAGCTGGGAGTAAAACTGTGATCGTCTTTGGAGTGACTTCATCTCTCCTCACTCTGCAGATTTTTACGGTTTTCAATTAAAATTTAGTTATACCAAAGACTTGGGCAAAAATCTTTGTTGTGATAGTTTGATAAACAGCAACCTTTTGAGTAGGGTTCCCCACATTTTCATCTCAGCAGTTCCCTGAAGAATTTCTGATGAGTATTTTTGCACAGAAAAGGAAAAAAAAAAAAAGAAACATACAAACCCTACTAGTAGCAAAGCAATTTTTTTGTGAAATATTTTGGGGTAGGGGTCTGTTCACCTCTTACTCAGAACAAAAAGTTTAGGTGCATCTTCTTAAATATAATGCAAGAATTAATTTTACCTCGCACTTCATTGAAGCAGTGACAAATGCATCCATTTTAACTCACCTATATGAATCTACTAATTTCCCAGGAATTTAATGCAAGTTCAGATAGTAGAAGAAAAACATGCATCAGCTCTTCCTCTTTCAGGCTTTGTTCCTTTATTTGTGCAGATGCACTGCGTTATTCTTCATCATTTACTGCATGAAACGAAAGTTACCTCTAATCATGTCAGAATGATCTTTCCCATCCCATTATAGTTTTTTTCAGTTGTCTAGGGATTTCTCTGAACAGTTTAGGACAATCCTGTTATCATTGACTGTCCCTCCCCCTGAAGAAATTCTGAAATATTTCACCTTTGTGCCAAGGTAAAAAAAAAAAGATTTGTCAAAGAAATAAAACTGATTTCTCTTTCTAAATACAAATTCTGTTTCTAAATAGAGATGATATGTGATGGGGACTACACACTTTCTTAAATAAACATATAAAGCTGCAAATGGTCAAATCTAAGTGGAAAACATTTTTCTTGTTCTAATTTCATTATCTTAAAACTGCTGATAAAACATCTGCAGTGGAACATGCTGGGGTGAATTAGTTCAGTAACACTTCCCGTTTCATTAGGATGATTTAAGCCTGCAAAAAATGTCACGGCATTAACATTTTATGCCGAGGCATGAAGAAACGGCTGCTGGAAGAACCAACAGCCTTTCTAAAAGTCAGCACTTTCTGTCTGTCTTTATGAGACCACTGGTCACTCTGCAATATTAAATGACAACTTTGCTGGGAGAATTATGTCCTGCGTGTGATGTTTCTCCTGGGCATCTTCCCAATTCAAGAATGAAACTGCCAACAGATGTGATAACAACCACCAATCACCACGCTTGGGTATGGTTCAAACGCCCATTTCATTTGGCAGATATTCCTAATAAGCCCCCCTCAGGGCGAGTAGACTTTTAATAATAGCATTTTCCTTTTGAGTCTGCCGGAGAGACCTGCCCTAATATATTGTTCGTGCAATAGTAGATACTGATTCATGATTCCTTCTTGCTTTCCACCTGCTTCTCCTCAGTCCCTCTCTAGCAAGGCGGTGAGGACAGACTCTTCCCATTCACCACTCAGCACAGGTCTGTCCCCTTTTCAAGCCCAGTCTGGACTGACAGGGACGGTGCTTGCACTGCCAATTCCCCTGTCCACACCGCCAAAAAGACTACGACTTCCTCTTCTACCTGTTTGTAGCACAAATTTTTATTAGATTTTTGTCACCAGTCTTTACTTCCAAGGAACAATGACAACAGAAACAGCTGACCCACTCAGACTTCAACAAAAAAGTGTTGCTAATTTTAAACCCACAGCAAAAGTCTGCCAAGCTGTGTTTATCAGTCAATTCACAAACATAAACAGTGAGCTACAGACATGAAGGTAGGAAGTTTTACTAAGCGTACAACTGCAAGGTATTATGAACATGGAAACAGAGGTTTAGACAAACTTTTTGGAGACAAACTCTTTTCTTATGATACGAATTTACTTGTATAATTTCTTTTCTATACCTTCCGTTTTATGTAGAGGACAACACGTTGTATGGTTGTTGTTGATATTTAATCAAAAGTTTAGCAAAAAACTCATACAGACCCTTGTCTAAGTAGCTTCATTCGGAAGAAGCAGCCTCACACCTGAGTGCAAAAAGGTGAGAAGAAAATTATTTTCCTTATGATTATCGTTGTTACTATTCCTCTCCAATGCCCAGGTCCAACTCATTTTTAAAGAGAGACCACAAAATTGTCATGAGCAACAGGAAAACATGTCTGGTAATCACCTTGCTCAGATGGTTTAGACAGAGCATAGGTTGCTCCTACTGAGCTCCCTGGAGGAACAAGGAGCATGTTGATGCCATAACAAACACACCCATAGCGTGGTGGTCATGAATAAGGCAGCAACCAGAGGAGGAAGCACAGTTTTATTTTTACTGCTGCAGAAACAAAGGCAATTAATTATTAAAAAAGGAAGCTATTTTAAAAAAAAAAAAAAAAAAAAGAATCAAACAACTTCAGTCCATGCTTTTATAGGCTCATAGAATGGTTTGGGTCCCCTTGGCATGAGCAGGGACATCTTCAAGTAGATGAGGTTGCTCAGAGCCCTGTGCAACCTGACCTGGAATCCTTTTAGGGATGGGGCATCCACCACCTCTCTAGGCAATATGTGCCAGTGTTATAACACCCTCACATATATATATATATATATATACATATCTCGAACAAAAGTAGTCCCAAGGACTGGTCTTGGAAGCAATTCCCAGATGTCCAGGCTGGAGCTGCTCCCCTCCACTCTAAAGGTACATGTTAAGAGGCTGCCAAGAGCTGCTGGCTGGAAAGGTGACTAGCAGATTGAAGGTTCTCCTGTGCTTGGAGGGGAGGACAGCTGGGAAGCAGGAATTGCCTCTGCTTTCGCAATCCTACCTTGCACCTGCAGGAGCAGGAAAACACTCTGCTATACCAAATGGGACCCATGAACACCTGCAATGCATTACAGCCTCCTCACAGCACCAGAAATGCAGAGGTGGGAGCAAATGATGAACAGTTAGGTTCAATTGTATTTGCGGTGTGTAATTTTCCTGCATTTTATTATCCGCTGCTTTTTTTGGAGAAATGCTTGTTACATCAGACAGTAGTACTGCTTCTTCTGCTTAACTGAGCCGAATGTTTACAGTGGGAAAACTCTAAAAACTGTCGCTCTTTTACATCAAAATGCCATGGGGAACTTGGGACAGTGCTTTCAGTAAAAGCTTCCACTGATGGAGCATCTTCCAACCTTAATGGTTTTGTAACTCCTTGGTAAATTTGAAGTTACTGTTCTTTTATCCATGCTTCTCTCACATAACCCATAAAGTAACTATCTAGATGTCTACTCAGAGACCTAAGCTGCTATTTAAAGCATTAATGGGGCTTGCTTTTTAAATAATTCACTGCATAAAGTTATCTTTTTAAAAAATCTCACTTCAGATGATCACTTCTAGTTCAGTTGTTTTAAGCTTGCCTATCCCCAGTCATTAAACACTGTGAACTAAATACTCAAACATATCACTTTTAAAAAAAGAATCGTTCTGTTCTTCTATGCCTCCAGGGTTTCAAGATGGTGTTGTTGATATATTGAGTTTTACCTAGAATTGTGAAGGCTAGAAAGTTACAACTTCTCTGGGGGAAAGCTAAGAATGTAAAACAATGCCAGCTGCTGCAATGCTGAGAAAAAAAAATTAAATATTAATTAGATATAAGAAGTAGAAACGTATGATTTTCGTAGTGCACAATTGTCTGAAATGGAAAAATATAAAGCAAAATTTCTACTTGAAAGGGAAAAAAGTATTGGCATCCAGAGTATATAGACTCAGTTCTTTTTACGAAACTCTTTTCTCAGAGAACTCTCCCAGCTTCAAATGATGAGTATTTTGTGTATAATTTTTTTCCCCATTACAACTATTCTAGAATACCTTTGCATTCAGAAACCCAACAAAAAAAAAGTTCCTTTTCCTTTTTTTTTTTTTTTTTTCCTCCAGAACATTTGATTTAGGCTTAAATGGATAAGAACTGAAAAAGGAAATTAGGGAAGTACATAATGAAAAGTACTGCAAGGCAGTGATATATTATTGATTCTTTATGAGGAAAGGAGAGTCGCCCTCCCTTTTCCCTGCACTGCTTTCACATCTCTCTGCTGCTTGTTACTCCCCATATGCTGCACAGGCTGAACATGTTGCCCTCTTAGCTCTGCTGGTGTTTTCCTCCAAGAAAACACCACCGGAGGCTAAGTTTAGGAGATTTAGTTTGTTTCAAACAATAAATCTATCTTTTGAGCTATGAAAGTGCTTTTGTGGTTGAGGGGAAAATTCCTAAGGTCTTTATTTCCCTCCTACAGTAGTGCTGCATTATAGATACCTCTGCATGCATGAATGAGCGCTGTGACAGAACAAGAGAGGATTAAAATTGTCCATTAGTTTTGGAGGGAAAGAGGAGACTTGGTCTGTGTGAAAAATCTGTAGCTTGATGGTTTCTCTGGAAAACAGAAATACATTGATTTCTCCCTGCTCTGCAATAACCCGGGCACTGCTTCTTGAGTCAATGACCAGTCGGTGCCTGTATCCAAGCCAATGACATCAGGTAGAGTGTGACTGGAGTCATACAGGACACAGGCAGGATTTTCAGTCAAAAAAAAAGCATTTATTTGCTCTCCATTTTTTCTATCTTTTAGCAGAGATGATGAATTTCAAAAAATAAACCTGCTGGGTGGTGATATTTTTTTGTGTCTCTGCATGGAGCTCTTAGACTTCTAGCTCTGGAAATCCACTGCTGTAAATTCCTAGTAATTTCTAGGAAGATATCAACATATATAAAAGTAAAACTTCTTTTTAATGACTTGCTGCAAAACTTTTGAGAGATGAGATTAAACGTGTCCTCTTTAGCTCCAATGCACTAATTTGATTTGTGTTAGCTCTGTGCACAGAACTTGTTTCTGAGAGAGCTGTCTCCACGTAAGTGTTTGGTGAGGTTGAAATGATAAGTATTTGTGCATAGAAGATTACTTTTTCCAAGTGGCATCATTCCAGCTCTGTTTAGTTTAAGGCCTCCAAATGAGTTAAATTCCATGATCGTGGGCTGCAGTATTCACTTGTGTTACCTGTGGGGAAAGAAGCACAGTTGTTCAGCAGAGCGACTATTAAATCATCTAGACTGTAAGAGGATTATATATTCACACAAGCTTAAACATAACTGAGTGTCTTAACATTTACATATACAGCTCCTAATTGAATTTTGCCACTAAAACTTACAAACACAAACTCGAGAGCCGTTTGACTTTCATTTATCCCAAAGTGCAGCCCCCACAGCAGCAGTGTGTTGGAAAAAATATGGGTTTTTTTCAAAGAGATATTTCAGGAAGAGATCTGTCAGTCATAAAGAGCTGTTTACAACTTTCCTGTGCTAGAAACTCCCTTGATCAGCTACAGTCTGTATCTGAACTGCCCTGAGACCTTTGTTAGTCTCTAACCCACTCTTCCTCCTGATTGCTGCCTGATGTCAGAAGCGATGACATCCCCATTTGTGAAGTGCTGAAATTAAGACAAAGAGTTTTGTCCCACAGAAAAGTTGTGGACCAAGTATAGATCACTGAAGTGTTAAGGTGGCATCTTAACGGGAGATTCAGCCTTTCATTCCAGATGCATTTGAACCTGACAGTGCAAAAGTTCCAGCAGATTTGGAGGGGTGCATTTCTCTCAAAAATTGAAAGAAAAAAGCAAAATTCACTTTAAGGCTGATAAAACTCCTCAGGAGTTGAAAATTACAGCTTCTTTTAAGATTTTGGACTTTGACAAAAGGGATTTTGTGTGCAGTTTTAGATGAAAGAAAATAATTAACCAAGTTGATGGAAGGCAAAATGTATGATTGCCTTTAACACAGAGCAAATGTGTGACTAAAATCAAGGTTGTACACATAAAGAAGGAGCTTAAGTTTAGAAAAATTTAGGCCCAAAGAGAATACAAACCAGCAGCTCTGTCTAGAATGCAGAGTAGGGTTATTATTTCCCCACTAAATTGATTTCTGATAAATTTTTCGGAGTCAGTTTCTGCTGGGAAACAATGACCAGTTGTCAGATTTGCTAGCACTAGTCTATTTTCTTGAATCTTTCAGAGGAATAAATGTCCCTCAGCAAAAAGTTTGCAGATCTCCCACTGCCTCCAGCTACAGCATGTGGCCTGCTGCCTTCATCTCTGCCCTCCTCTAGTGCTTAGCACCACTCTGGATGAGAAAAGCTTCAACTCCTCAGTAAGGGCAACAAAAAAATGCCTCAGCTCCGGCAGAAATACTGAGAATTATTTTTTCCTGCGTTGAGCAATCTGAACCGCATTAAAATGCTGTTAATTAAGAAGTAGGTCAGATTTCATAGCAACCATCCTCTTATGCAGCAGTTTCAGAGTGTGTAGATCCTGTTCCTGCTGAACTGAAGCATGTCTGACACGCTGGAGAGCCGGTATTGGTGGTATTCGAGGAGAAGGATGCAATGCCAGGGAGGTCTTGGCTTGCTGGCTGAGACTGGCAGACATCTCAGAGGCTGCAAATTTTTCTGCTTGAAACAGTAATTGACCTGGATTTTATTTTAGGTGGGATTTTTCTGTTTGGTTTTGTTGGGGTTTTTTTTTTAATAGTTTTTAAGTGTTTTTAGCAGTTTTTTAATTTAGCTCTTAGCTCTTCTATTCCTGACAGTGACAGATTTCATCATGTTTTGTTCCTCTGTGGTAGGAAGGCAGCACGCACAAATGCAAAATTTGGAAACTATTGAGAGAAAACAGGAGGGAAGAAATATGTGGGCAATAGTGGATAAAAATTTCCTTGGGAAATCACACATAAGAGTAATTTTTGTGGTTTTTAAGGGAAATAAATCTTCATTCGTTGAAGTATTTAAGACCACTCATTGCTGGCACAACCTTAAACCTACAATCTTCTCGATCAAGAAAAAACGGAAGGCATCAGCTCAACAGCTTTCTCTGCAACACGATAAATCACAAGGCCTCAGAGTATCAGCGTTGTGTAGATGGCTTGGGGGAAATACAACTGCCTGTTCCTGCCCTCTCAGCACACGTCATTTCTACAAAGTCATCCACATTTCTGCAGGCCCTGGTGACTGTCACTCTTGTTACACCCCAGTGGAGCTCAACAGTGCTGGGCAGACCCAGGGTCTGGAGCCTGTCCTGCCATGGAGCCACTGTCAAACTACCTTCAGAGGAGAGAAGGTAAGGTGGGAGGCAAGGGAAAACTGACATGTCCTGGTGCTTGACGCAGCCACGCGGTCCCTGAGTGTCCATGCAGCACCCAGCACTCCCGGAGTCGCCGGCCCTCTGTAGAGGATTCTTGGGGAGCTCACGAGCCATGATGCAGCCACCCAGAGCCACCTGTGCAGTGGAAGCACTCTCTCACGCTCACACAGCCTTTGGAGGCGTCAAACGGAGATAAAGGAGGGAGAGGGGCCTTCTGTGTGGGGTTCCAAGCGATTTATTCCTTGAAGGAGTCCAGGGGCAGAAGACACAGACAAAGGAGGGTTCCAGGGTTATATAGGGGGTGGTACAAAGGGCGGACAGAGCAACATAAACCAATGGGGTGAGGGCCAGGGGGTGGAGAGGGCACTGAGTGGCAACACAACAACCAGTGGGGAAGGAGAGGGGAGGGACAGGAGAACCAGGGACTAATGGGGTTTTGAGGTACAAAGAACATTCTAGAAGGTATACATACACATGTTGCGGTTTACACACCGCAACAGGTGCTGGCTGTAATTTCCAAACTTTATAGATTCTGGCGCTTCCAGTCCACTCTTTTTTTTTTTCTGAGAAGGCCATAAAGGAAGCCTGTTAGTTAGTGGTGGTGCTTCTGGACTCTGACAAAACAATGCTTAGGCATTCCTCTGATGTTATAGTCACCTGCTTTAAATTTGTCAGCAGTTTCAAACACCTACCAAGTAATCCATTGGGAGGGTTATTTTGATTCTTCCCTGGGTTATCCCAGCCAACAGGACTTCTTTTCCTCCATCCCATAATCAGTCTTTTATTTATTTATTTACTTACTTACTTATTTAATATGTTGAAGTTAAATGAAAATATTTGAGATTGTCTGATTCTGCTGAAGCAGTCTGCCTATAAAAGCTAAATGGTTCCTAATTCAGTCTTGCCACACATAAGGAATAATCCGCAGAGTGGCTCTTATTCAACAATGAAGGATGAAAATTTTGCACTGGTTAGCAAAGAGACATTGATGATGCCCCAGCCTGAAGCAATTTAAAGTCCCTTCTGTCCATGAGAGCAACTTCTTATATTCAGGAAGAAAACAGAATGTGGAATGCAAAGATACCTAAATTTTAATTCTTTTAATGAGTGTTTCAGTACTGTACTGAAAGTGGTCTTTTGGTTGCTTTTTGAAAATCAAATGGCTGCTTTGTTGTTTCTCTGACAACATACCTGCTTTTATAAAGTTCATGGAAGTTGGTAAGTATGACTCAGTGTTAGCTATTTTCATGACTTTCGTTGAAATTACTATGATTTTTAACATGAGCTAATCCTTCTTTATCTCATATTTCACCCTTGTGGCTCATTTCCTGCATCCCCTTCCACACTTTAGTGCATTGATCACCTTCACCTTATTATCTCACGTGCTGTCTCCAGCGTCTCAGCCTGCAGTTTCAGACAGCTTAAGCAGAGAAGCACTCAAGGATTATTCCCACAGATGGGCTGTAGCACACACAGTTTTCCATAGAAAACATGGATCAAAGCCAAACTGTGTTAAATGCAAGTTATTTCTAGCATTATCTTGCCATGGCATATCGTTTCTTATTCTTACAACGTGTAGCTCCATTGGAGTCAGTGAGAATCAGGTTCCTAATTATCTTCAGAGGATATAGTCCCTGGTTAGTAATTAATTCCCTCAAAACATTTAATTCTGAGAGGTGGAACAGTGGATAAGTACGTAAGTATGTGCAAATGCATTTTCCTAAGCCCATTTTGCTGGTATATGCTTGCAAGCCCTGAAGCTGTGTGCATGCTGTAGAAACAAAATCTTTCTCAAGGCATGGTGTCTAGCCTGGCCACCTGGGAAGATAAACCATGGCCAAATTGCTTCTTTCAGGAGCATTCATGTCCAAAAATTATTTAAAGATGGATAGCCAAGACAATTCTTTCGGTAACAGCAGAATGACAAATGCCTACCCCTTCCCTTTTTCATGCATCCAGCCCAAGAGCACTGTTAAAATTTAAAAGCTCTAATGAACTGCATGATGGACAGATGCATCATCAGAAATTAAATTAGAGGAAAGAAAAAAAGCATTTGTTGAAGTGGAGCTATTGCTTGAGAGTCAAGTATATATTGATAGAAAAGTGGGCCAAGTATTCTTTATAGATCTTTATTTCTGTTAATGTCTGTTTTCAGGAACGATAGCTAATGTTGTTTTTGAAGAAATTCCATTCTTGAATGCCAAGAATGGAATAGTTAATCGGAATTTCTGGAAATTTGTAAACATGTGATTTCTAGATGACACCAATACCTTTGAAGATCACCTTTCATTTCCCCGGCTCTATAATTGTAACACTGCTTTAAAAAAAAAAAAAAAATCAGGTGTGAGTAAAGCTTCTTCACCAGATCTGTTCATTAAGGTTTACTGTCATCTAGCATCTGGAAAAAAAGCCCTGCTCCTCATGTTCTCCTATTTCTTCAGAATTGAGAAATTCCTTGGAATTAATTCTTAAGAATTAAGCCATACACTGAAGGAGCTGACTCAGAAAGAGCCACACGAAAATAAAAGCACTGCTTCTGTCTGTGCATGCTTCCCAGGCATCCCTGAGATGACAGAGGGGTCTCTCACTCTGTCACCCAGCTAACAGCTCGTCCTTGCATCAGTCTGTGTCTGGGCTCCAGCCTCAGAGCAGAAAATGTCTTACCCCAAGTTCAGTGTTTAGAGAAGAAGATCATGACTTAAAGACAATTTGCATCCTTCAATGCCCAGTCTTACCCAAGATTTAGAAGCTTCTTTCCTTCCAGTTACTCCTATGACTCACCAGTTCATTTAGTGGACAGCTTAAATTTTCCGTTTAAAGGATTATTGAATTACTCTGTCCAGTCTAGAGACACTGGTCTCCCCCGGACATGCCTGGGTAGAACTTTATTCCATCCAGAAGCAAACAGATTAGTTCATGGTCCCACTACTTAACTGAACTATTAATTGATGACTACACCATATTGTGGCAAGCACTACCTTTCAGTTGGGCAAATATTGTCAAGTGCAGTGTTTGTACTTTGTGTGACTGTACGGTCTAAAACACACAAAGAAAAAGGCATGGAAATAGCGCTACTTTGTTTGAGACCAGGAGCAGTGATGGTCAGTCTCTTCATCAGAGATTTCAAGGAAAATGTGTTCGGGAGGATTAGTCACAGTGAAGGCTGTGATTGTGCCTGCTCCAGCACGGAATCAGGCTGCTTTTGGACCTGGTACTTGGAACTCATCTCCCTGCGTTACGACAGGATAATCCTTAGATCGCTACAAGGCTGGCAGGAAGAAACAACGGTAAAAATGGCTGTGCTAATCCCTGGAGGATGACAAATCATATGGTTGTAAAAAGTACTCTCTGGCTGCAGTAATTGTTTTTGAAAAGCAAACCAGAGACAAAACCCCAGCAGTCTCTCCTCAAAAACACCCCCACAAATGAGCTTGGAAGGACTCGGGAGGGACAAGAATAGGGCTGGCTCTCTTGATAGCATTGATTGATGGTACTTTTTGACCAAAAACCAGCTAAAACCAACCCAGCGCAATCAAGCCAACCCAACCCACACAACCAGGTCTGTACTTTCTCTTGGAGATACTGGGGTAGGGATCAGCCTAGAAGAGGACAATTCCATGCCCAAGTCCTTGTACTATAACTGCAGGAATTTTAGGAGAATGTGAGGGCACAGGCTTTAGGCAAAGAGGCGAAAGGGAAAGACATCAGGAGGAGGAGAAAGGAGTGCACAGAGACTGCATGGAGGAAATATTTTATTTCCTTTTTCTCCAGTAGTGAGGGGAAATAATGCAAGAGCCGTGCTAGTGATGCTGTCATGATGGCCTGTTGCAGGGCTGGGGAGAGTTCTAGCACCTGGGGTCCCTCCTCTTTGTGGGTCTCTGAAACCCCAGGTGAGCTGTCCCTGCCCTGCCAGGGAGTGGAGGGGCTGGGGCTGCTGCCCTGGGCAGAGGGACCTGCCACCGCCACCGCCTCCTATCCCAGCCCCTCCCAGGGCTGGTCCTACTCTCTGGGCATGGGCACAGGTGGGGAGCAGCTGTGACCCTCGCAAAGGGCAGCCTCCATTGTGACAGCTTCTTCCTCCTCCACGGACACTGTAGGGCTGTTGGTGGGAGCTCCCGTCTGTGAGCTGGAACACAAGGATCTGGAGCTGCTGGAGCTGCTGCTGGCTGCTGGGCTGTCATCCTCATCCACAGCAGGGTGGGAGCACAGCAGCCTCTGGGCCCCCTCGCTGCAGTGGCTCACAATGATGTCGATGGTGCTCTGGACCAGTGTCACTGTGTGTTCTTCCAGGACACCCTGCAAACTCTGGATCATGAGCTCCTCGTCTGGCCCGTAGGTGCAGAGAAAGTGCACGATGCAGCTCTGTGTGCTCTCTATCAGCCACCACTGGTTCCCATACAAGATCTCCAGTCTCCGGTGCAGCCAAGTCTGCACGGGGTGCAGGACAGGCTGTTGTTGACGGAAGAGTTCTGCCCACACCTCAGGCAGGACACTTCCCATGGCCTGGAATGGTGTGTCCTGTGGAGAAAATGGGTGGGACGCTACAGGAGGATGGGAGCTGTTCTCATCCAGGCTGTCAGGAGCTCTCCCTCCCTGGCTGCTGGCTGCTGGCAGCTCCTCAGGGACCGTGATGGATGTATCCAGAGAGTCTCTTTCTCCCTGGTCAGAAAACAGGACAGTCACTATTATTCTTCTGCAGAATGGGCATATTGATTTCTCTGTGTCCACTACAGAATACAGCCCAGGCAGACCTGGTGGTGACAACAAAAGTCATCCCAAGTGTCCTTGCACATGGGGCAGCTCTGCTTTGTCTCCGTGGCCATCTTTGTGCTCTGCAGCGCGTTGGGAATAGCAGAGGATCAGGATCTGGTCCCCTTTTATGGTGTTACATCCTGCAGGAGGGAGAGGCCGTGGTCACTGGCTGTCCTGGGGCAGGGAAGAAGAAATGGCCAGACCCCTGGAGAAGGACACACATCCAGCCCCTTGAGTCCCATCACCCACCCCACAGCCCCCCCAGCAGGACATTTTCCTCCACAGGTTACCCTCAGTGCTGCATCTGCAGTGCTTGACTGCCTGAAGCAGGCAGGGCAGGGAAAAAGGAGTGATGGCTCTGAGACTGGCACCAAGATCTGCCACCAACAGGAACCACCCAGCACTAGAGAAGCCTGGCTTGGTCCTCCAGACCTCACAGAGTTTCTTGGATGGAGTTCAGGCTGGAGTCAGACTGGCCCAGGCTCTGCCAGCTCCAATTTTACACAGTGAGGGATAAGAGTTCCCAGTCCGTCTGCCCCTGATGTCACAGACCACTGCTTGATGGCAGCAGCCACCACATCCCTGTGTTGTCACAGAAGTCCTTCCACCCCTGCAGACACACGGCATCAGCTAAAACTGAGGAGTTCACGCTGGAGTCGTGACCCCTTTTCTCACAAGGATAGTCTGGCAGGGGCCAGGTTTCCCAGCAAGATTTTTGACATCTTTGTGTTTGGGGGCTTCAAGCCCCAGCTGGACGAAGCCCTGAGCACTTGGTCTAACCTCAGCACCAACCTTGCTTTGAGCAGAAGGTTGAACCAGAGGCCTCACAAAGACCCCTGCACTCACATCTGTTCTGTGATCTTTCCCTAAGCCTGTGAGAAGAACCAAGTTTAAGATGGTGATCTGCAGAGTCCATATCAGCAACTTCAGAGGGGGTAAAAAAGTACTGGGGTTTGGATTCATGTTTTATATTTTTGCAGCACTTGTCAGACTGTGAAGCTCTCTCTTCACACAGCCTTGTCCCACACTACAGCACCACACCCCGTCAGTGCAGCAGATGAGCTCAAACTCAGATTGCCAAAAATACTTCCCTCTGGATTGATGGATTAAGTACAGTGGTGAGGGATGTTTGCAGTAGACTAATCATCAATTTCCAGGGCTTTCCTGTAGTCTAGGCAGTGAATTCTGCCCATGTAACCCTGTGGATGGGAGCAGATCAAAAAATATTTGTATTTTCATAGCAAAATGCTTTATTTGAGATCCATTCAGTAGTGTAGAGAGAATGCTGTTCAGGGGAAACTTTTGGAAAGAAAGTATTTTCTTGGTATTTTACTTTCTGAGAGAAGTCAAGCTCTCCTCGGGCAGCAAGGACTGGACTGTCAGGATTGTTTCTGCCACACACTGCAGGACAGTGACAGTCTGGCTCTTTGTGTCCTCAACAAAATTGGAAAAGTCTTAATTTTGGGGTGGGGGCCATGGAGAGGTAGCTTGGGTGCTGTTTGTGAAAGGCAGTGTATTTGATCCATGCTGATCTCAGAGAGGGGCTCAGGAAAAGAACTCTATTAAGAAAGAGACTGAAAAAGAGCAAATAAAATGAAGTCAAAGAATAGATAAGAAACCTTGTTAGCAGTATTTTCTTACGGAGGTGTTTTTGGCAGTGTTCTTCATTTTATTAATTTAGTCATTTTACTCCTATTTGTTATGTTCCAAGTCTGTAAAATCACAGAGTTGTCATTCACCTCAAGCTCGAATTCTTCCTCATCTGCCCTTCAGTCAGAACTTCCAGTTGGATCGTTCTTATTTCGTCCCTTTTAAGAAAAGGAACTTTACATATAAATGTCTTATGTCACAGGGCATTAAACGTATCCATATCTTGCTGTTTCAAAAGCACAGAGATTGAATGTTAGGTTTTTTTGTGGGCCCATTAATTATAAAACACACGTGGATTCTGAGGGGTGAGAAAAGTAATCAAATATTCAATGGCAGCTGTTTTCTGTTTATTGGGCATGAACCTTCCAAGAAAATATGTAAGGCAATGACAAAAGGGGTTTTTTTCGTGGGTCCATAATCTCAGGCACAGCACCCTGGGGGCAGGACTAAGCTTGTACTTCAGCGACTCCTATCACATCTGCTCCACTGAAATGTCATTTCTAAGCAAAGCTGAGCTGCTGACTGGTTGGGTTTGTACAGATTCTTTAGTACATATCTGGTCTTTAAAGTGGCTTTCTACTCCCACTGCTGGAGTGGCTCATGTGAACTCCTGAAGAGAGCGAACATTTTTATTTTAAGATGCTAAAATAAAATTTTTAGCACCACAGGAAAAGCATGAGCAGCAGGATTGCAATTTCCCACCCATTTATGAATTTTTAAATTATTTTAATACCGAAAATATTCCTGTGATAGCTTCACAATCCTGTCAGCTCTCTTCTGCTGTCTGCCCCTACCAGTGGTGGAATGGGAAGGATCAGAGCAGGTGGTGGAACTCTCTGGTGTTTCCTCACCTGAGGGAGAGTGAGGGTGAGTCTGAGGCATTTAGCTGTCTTTGTACCTTTGATTGAATAACTCTGCTGGCACTCTGCCCATCCAGTTTGAAAAAGCACCGTAGTGTTTCCCACCAGCCGATATCCCCCTGGCTCAGGGTGGACCAGGCACTGAAACACAACCACTTGACATTAATGAGTGGCCTTACTGCCTCCCAGATTTCCTAACGCTGACACGTGCTAAAGCTGTGTGTGGCTGCAACTGTGCCCTTGCACAAGCCACTGGCCCCCAGCTTAGCCAGCCATCCCCAACGTCATTGTCACAGCTGGCAGCATGTACCTTTGGCTCTCTGGTGGGTGCAGGTTGTCTCTGGCACTGACAAGCTGTCTGGGCTCTAAAACTCCCCTGAGCGTTGCTCTGTTTTCTGCTGACCTCCATTTCTTTTGAATGCAAAGTTGCCTGTGGCTTTGCCATCTGTTCAGGTGGCTGCAGTTCTTATCTAAGAATCCTGAGTGCATATGTAAGGTGATGTGTGTAACGTGGGTGTACACGTGCATGTTTGTAAGGCTGTGAGGGGTTTTATGTATGTGCATCTTTTGTTACATCTTCTGCCTTTTTGTGAGGAATAAAGGAAAAGGGGGTAATTGTGTTCTGTAAATAACCCCCTTTGTGTTTGAACAGCCATGGGAATGGCGCAGCCTGCAAAGAAAGTATTGTTGCGTTGAGTGGAACGTGCTAGAAGCTCATCCTACAGCTCTTATTTGGAGTCTGAAACTATTTTCTAATTGACTCAGATGAAAGCCAGGTTTTCCCAAAAGATCAGTTCCTTCTTCAGAGTTTTAAAAGAGTTGGATTTTTGAAGTTCGCATATTTTAGGCAGAGGAATTTATGGCCAGACTAGACCAGGTCCTCAGAGATGTAAAAGTATTTCTTGTCTGCTTCAAATCCTGAATAGGCCCCCTTCTGTCGGAGAAGTTCCCACTCACTGGATGTCAGCTACCCATAGTTTTTTCAAAATCTGTTCTCTCATGAGAGTGCCTACATGGAAAAGAAACTCTGCTCTGAGAGATGGCCTTCATTCAGGCAGAGGTGAAAGTACCAATTTGTATACTGGCTATTTCTCCGCATACAAATTACTTCATGGCAGTTTTGCAATGATTTTCTATATGACTGAATAAGTAATAGCATTGTCTTCATTTTTTGCCATCAGTGCAAAGAAAACTCAAATCACAAACAGTAGGAAACCAAACTGTGAATTATCTCTCTTTTGAAAATGAATTGGTAAAGCACATCTACTGAAAATATGAAATGTTTGTGATTAATTCCTTGCAGAATCTATCTGAACTGAGGTAGATAAGCAAATTACTTTGAAGGGGCATGAAATGTAGCTGTTCAGATATTCTATTTAAGTGTATGTTGCTCGCTATCTGTTTTGCCTCCTTCTCCAACTGCGCAGCAGAGCTTAGTGAAAAATAGAGTGCAGATTAAACTTCATATGGCTCCACACTGTGACAAAGCTTGGTGACAAAGTGTTTGTAGTTACCCACCCATTTGGCTCTGTACTTCCATTTTCTACCCCAAAAGAGATACTGGCAGAATTCCAATGTGCTCAGACTGGCTACTACCTGCTTTAAAAGTCTTTGCTGAACAAGTTGCACAGAGAGGTTGTAGATTCTCTATCCGTGGAGATGCTGAAAAGCCATCCAGGCATAGTCGTGGACAACGGGCTCAAGGTGTCCCTGCTTGAGCAAGGGGGTTGGGCCAGATGGTCCCTTCCAGCCACTACCAACCTGCTATTCTCTGAAAACTGTTCAGTTGCTGCCCTTTTCAGGCCAAACCAGGCTATGGCCTGGCAGTCAGTTCTTTTGACACAATTGGCGGTCTAGGGCAACACCTGGTGTGGAACACCACCTACCTGTGAATAGATGTTGGTGCAGGCAGGGACTTCCTATTCTGACATTGCTGCTGAAGACATCAGTAAATAACCCCTCACCAGCAGGTTCAGTTGTTCAACTAAGATGCATTTAATTCCAGGTAAACTTAGAGGATGAAATAAACAAAATGATGAGTACATGGAAGCTTTCACGCAGGCTCAGGACTCTTGGAAAAGTTGGATTAGCACACCTCCTGAGTAATGTACACTGCCTAGGACCCAAACTATGAGTGTGTTCTGAAAAATCTTGCTTGAAAATCAACCCTCTTGGGAAAGAAAACACTTGCAAAAATACCATTTCTTATGAGTCTTACCCCGTGTGTGGTTCTAGCAGTCTTTTATTCAAAGAATCAGGCTCTGGACTTAAAAAGCCTATTTCCCAGAAGGCTCTATGGATGAAAGTTAAGAGTTGGTTGTATGGAGGCTCAAAGCACTTTAGGATAAGCAGCGCAAGGAGTGATGGCAACGTTATGTTACCGAGGGTGGAAAAAGAACTGCTGGGAGTTGGTACCCATGGTGCACACAGCATTGCCAGCAGGACATGAAATATTAGGGTCTTATTCTGCACTGTGGGAAACGAGTGAGTATTTCTTTCACAGCAAGGTAAGTTGAAGCAGCCGGGTGTTGCAGAATTCCAGAAGATAAAGGGGTAATGTGGGTGTCTCAAACACCGATAGCTGGGATGGCCACAGAGCCAGCCAAGGACTGTCGGCAATAACAGACAAGGATTGTTTGTGAGGACCAAGGACTGTTATTGACATGGCCATGAGAAAGATCAAGATTCGGCTGGAGAAGGGGGGCCAGGTGGAGATAGGCCAGCTCTTCTGAGGGACAAACATCCTTGCTGGAGTTCCTGGAGATAAGCACAACATGGTACACAACAAGATCAGGAGGGAGGACAAGAAGCTCTTCTGCTGCTTAGCTAAATGCTCTCGTTGAACAGAGGGAGATCCATTTTTGATCGTACAGTTGAGTCTTCGACTAGCAAAGCATTTGACACAGCAGAACACAAGGTCATGAGATTTCCCTATTTCCAAACTACATATACAAGATTTTTTTTTTCCCCCTCTTCAACATCAGACAGCCACTCTGCTAAACCCACCTTAGCCGTTACCAGAAACTGATGTTAGTTCACTCTTGATTTACAATACAATGCTCCTAATTTTACGTGAAAGATGCACATGGATACCATGTTGTGGCAATATTTATGCACCGAACCCCTTGAAGTGGCAGATCACAATGGTTTTGAGTAAAAGATATCATGAAACTATGCCAACTGCATGCTGTGATCCGTCTGGTCAGGGCCCAGGCAGCCAGCTAGTAGCATTGCTATAAACAACATTTTGAAGATGGAATAACTGCCTGGAGGCAGTTCTCAGTTTTTGCAGGACATAAGGTGCATTTGAAAATGAGCACCTCTGAAAATTGTCTCTCTCTAATTTGTGCTGCAGGTGAAAGAAAGCACATTACTATGTGAAGAATGTGAGGATACAAAGTCTCAGGACACAGTGGAATAGAGAGGCTCAGACATATTAAGGACAACCTTAGGGACAACGGGACAAACCCTATGTCATCCCTACACTTTAACAGCATTTATCCATTTACAAGCAAAGCTCAGAGACATACTCAGGGTTCTGTAGATAGCAGTGGCACTGAGAATGTCTGCTAAATCAGCACAGCATCAAAATGCACTGGTGGCTCCAGAAAAGCAGTTTGCAAATGTTTGAGGTACTCGATGCACATGGATATTCTTTGTTTGGCTTTATGGTACATTCATTTCAGCCCGGTGGCCTGGCCCAAGTGCCAATGCAATGTTGCCACATTTGGATATTATTATATTAAATTTATTTAAACACTGACTAAGTCACCATGCACTTGACAGTGAGAATTTTACCCCATACAATGGGTTAAAAACATGGTAAAATTCTCCTCAAATTAAACTGCAAACTGCTCTTCTAAAAGCTCCTATAAAAAGAGAGATTTGCTAATTATTTTGCCAAATTGTAAGACTAACAAAAGAAAAAAACCATTTTTCGGTAAAATATGGCTAAATCATATTTTTGCTACCCAAATAAACTTCAAAGTCTACTCAATTCCTTTGAAAGTTGATGTGGAAGGAGTTAAATGCACTCAGTAACTAGATATATCTGATATAGGTTGTTTTGCTACTATTTTCATCACAGAAATGATAATTCAAGTTTAGAGTGCTTTATGCGCACATGAAAAGCACATGATCACTCAGCTCCTCTGAGTCTTTGGGCATATTTTTAGGTAAGTCCTATTGCCAGGAAAAATAAGAAGTAATTCCTGCAAATTAATTATTCTGGTAAGTATTCTCCATGGCAAAAAAGCTCTGGAGTTTTTAATTAGAATATGTTTACATAGGATACCTCGTGGGTAATTGGTTTATCCTAGGGAAGTGTGTTTACACATTGTCTCCACTTGTTCAAAAAGCACTTTTGTTAATTATGCCAAACTGGTATCCCACTGCAGAAGAAATGCCACCCATTGGAATCCAGTAAAACGACATCTTCCTTTTTATTTCCTCTTAGTAATACATGCTTGCTCTTAGCACAACAGACATGATGGCACTTCCAGAAATGAAGGGCTGCTGAGGAATCCATGCTGTTCACTTTGAGCATGAGCGGTGTGCTCATGAATATTTCAGCCAGTGATCTAATTTCACCTGTGTATGTGTAGGAAAGCAGATGTAATGTTTTGATCAGCATTAGGTATCAATGATCTCCACCTGCTTCTGCTCTTGCATTCCTGAGTGGCAGGGTAGGGCACTGCCTACTTAAGGTCCCTGGAAATTTTGGGTTTACTTTCATTACAGCATTCATATCTGTTCCACTTAAAAGCTATTCATGTTATGTTGTATCTTCCGTTGTACATAGGTTTTTTAAGACTCCACTAAAGAACTGCGGAAAATAAGAGCACATTCTGTTTTTCCTGTGCAATTCATGCTAACCCGTGGATTTTGTCATTTGAAGACAGTAATATTACTGGACATAAAAGAACATTATATTTACAGAGCCATTGAGGTTCTGAGTGTGAATCTGCCACAAGTGTAAAGATCATGCTGTATATCTAAGCTGATCAATAACCATTGCATGATTCTCTGAATCTGTGGGTGTGTGCTGAGTATTTTTTTCCTGTCTGATGTGTTATCCTCATAAAGCTGGTCACCCTGGCAATTCTGAAGCAAAAATAGTGAGCCATTCATCACACTGTGGACAGAGACTAGCAGTTGAAGCGTTTCAGCACAGAGTATCAACAGCCATCTATGCTGGGATTAAAACAGAAATAATGACAACATTTCTGGGGTTGCTTGGGTGTTCTGAGATAGGAACAATAGAATCATCATAGAATAGTTAAGGCTGGAAGGAGCCTTTAAAGGTCAGCCAGTTTTACCCCCACTGCCATCAGCAGGGATATCTTCAAGTAGATCGGGTTGCTCTGAGTCATGACCGACCTCAAATATTTCCAGGGATAGGGCACCTACCACATTTCTGGGCAACCTGTGTCACTCTTTAACCACCCTCATTATAAAAACCCTGCCTTGTAAATAATCTATAGGCAAAGAGGAGGCTTGAGTGCGACCACCAGCCATCAGGCCTTAAAGTTACACCGTTAAATGAGGTGACATTCAGGACTCCACGGCACAAAATATTCAAGGTCTTCAGGTGCTCTGTGGTCTGTGGTGCAGCTGCAGACACCCGAGACCTGCATGTCTTCAAAGGGCTGAAAAAGCCAGTTGGGCTTGTGTGGATCATCTGCCTCCCTCCCACAGCCTGGCTGCACCAGACACCTCAGGGCTGGCCGTCTCCAGATGTGGGCCAGGATGCTGGCTGAAGAGCAAAGGGAAGCCCTGGGGAGAGGATTACAGGCTACCACAAGTTCATAGTGGCAAATATCTAGGTAAATAGGAATATCCTGAGATAAAATTTGACTTGGGAAAAATTCCTAGTCTCTAGGTGACCATGGTCTTTATCAGGGGGGAAAAAAATTTGAGATATTTTAAAAATTATTGCATTTGTGCTCAATTAATTTGCATTGTTGTTTTTTAAAAACAATGCCTTTGGAAGTTCTATGTGCTGTTACTCACAAATTGCTTCAACCAGGCCCTGGTTTTCCTGTATTTAATTATTCAAAACTACAGAATGAATTATTTCTGGATAGAATTTATGGAAAGCTTATTTCCAGTCTTTAATATTCATACTGACTCCAGCTCATTTTAATCAAATGCCTGTGGCTTATATGTCCCACTGCATGCTTCTGCCCTTTGACTGCAGAAATTCCTATACTTGCACATTCAGAATTTGAGTTCACAATTTTTTAAAAAGATCCTGTTTTCTTCTAAATTTTTGCCAGTGAAGAAGTTCACTAGCATACCGTGGAAAATAAAATAGGAAGTGTACTAAGCTGACAAACTTACCTGATCTTTTTTTCTTATCCTAAGAAAATACTCTCAAGCATTTCAAATTACTTCAGTCAAGATTTTTGTGGAGTTAAGAAAGTAACATGATGACTGAGAAAAGGCTAGAACCCTTCTAGTGTGTTTTGTAGAGAAAAATCGTACAATTTTCAGGCTGGATTTGGTTTTTAGTGGCAACCCTCAGAATCATCTCTCCTCTGAGAAGCAGAGTGTGCAATTCAGTACGCAAAACAAAGCATCCCGTGAGTGTATCACAGATAAGTGATAGCTATTTAAAGTACAGGGGGAACATCAAAGGCTTCACAAGATTCATTTGCTGCTCTTTGGATAAGAGAAAAACCTGCAAACACAGAGCAAAAACTGCCATGATGACAATGGAAAGTGCTCAGACTGTACCTTGCAGCAAAGCAAAGGCATCGAGGAACAAAGCAAACACACTGGCTGCCTCCTTCCTTCCCCAATATTTTATCTGTCCTGATTCACCCATCTCCAATCCCATGTGTGAGCCCTGGGACAAACCTTGCACAGACAGGATGTGACCCACATCCCCCCTTCCTATGGCTGACATAGTCTTCCTGATTTGTAGCCTCACTGAAGCACTCCCAATGTGTCTCTTTAAAAATGTCTCTTGTTTGTGCCTGAGTATGCCCTTGCTGTGGAAACACTCTGGCCAAGAAGAGTGGCCAGCCCTGTGTAGCCACGGACTGGTTTCTCTGTTTTCTGACAGGGGCATTTTCCCTCTGGATGTGCCTCTTCTCAGGTTTCCTGTCAGTTTCTACACTGAAACGCGGTAGCATTTTTCTAATGATGGTGTCTAGCAAAGCTCGATAGTCCTCCCTTTGTGTCAGGTTGTCCTTGGTGTCCAGCCCTGTGTCCAGAAAGCCATGGGAGAGTTGAGACCAGTTGTGCAGCTTCTACACAAGGAAAAGCAGGGTATTTTGCTTCAAACCCATGTCGAAACCCACATCCAGAGAAGGGCCATGGAGCACAGGTCTTGTGAGGAGGGACTGAGGGAGATAGGGTTGTTTAGCCTGGAGAAAAGGAGGCTTGGGAAGACCTTATTGCCGTCTACAGCTCCCTAAGGTTGTAGCCAGGTGGCGGCTGGGCTCTTATCCCAGGTAACAAGCAATAGGACAAGAGGAGACTGCCTCAAGCTGCACCAGACGAGGTTTAGATCTGATATTATGAAGAAATTCCTCATGGAAAGATTGTCAAGCAACGGAGCAAGATGCCCAGGGCAATACAAATATCCAGTCACCATCCCTGGAGGTATATAAATGACATGTAGATGTGTCACTAGGGGACATGCTTTGGTGGTGGCCTGGACAGTAATTGGTTAATAGTTGGACTTGATTATCTTAGAGGCTTTTTCCAAGCTTAGTGATTCTGTGATTCTATGAAAACCGGGCTCATAACCTGCTATGGCTCCCGTAGTTGAGCCAGCTTCATCCCAAAACAAAACCTAATTGATTCCCACCTCAGGACGTGGTGACTGTGTGAAGCACCTGAGCAATGATGTGGTTCCCGTAACAAATTCACCACCAGCTTGCTTATCTTGCTGAAAAGTCGTTGAATTATTTACGTTGGAAATCCTTACTCAATCGCTAGGATTGAGTCATAGGGTCAGGTGTTTAGCAGGAGGATATTCAGTCTGAATTTGAAACTGTCCCATGGGCTCAGCTGAGATTCTCCTCTGCTTCCTTTCAAGAATATGCTGGGGACCAGGGTTGTCTCTTTACCCAGAGGTTGTCTCTTTATTCCCCAGAGGTGCAGACCTTTTTCTACCCACGGCCTTCTTCGGGCAGTGATTTTAGACATTGGCGTGGTGAACTTGAGGGCAGACACTTGAGGAGATGTCCGTCGGAATGAATTCTTCCCCTTCTCTCTCTCCTCTGCCTCTTCCCCAGGCAGTAACTGCTTCGGTAGAACATAAGCAGTTTTCATTCTTTCTGCTGCACAAATAGATTTAATCACATATACACTACAAAATATCTCTGAAGGTGGTGTCTGACTGTAACTTCTGTGCAGACAAATGCTTTTGACCTCAACCACCACAGCCTGGTTCAGTGCTCACCAAATTATGACAAGCACCTGCTCAATCTCTGCTGAATTGCCCTTCTTCACTCTTCCAGTGATAGCTGCTGTATTTACTCTGAACAGCAAGATTTTGTCCAGATAGTATTTTTCTGTGTTTGAATCAAATAGCCTAGCATTTTCATCATTCAGAGGAAGAAAATCAGCCTCCTTGACACCTGTTCAAATTTTGCAGTGTTTTGTAACTCCACAAATAGTCAAAGCAGACTCACTGCTAAATTTCTGTGTTATTGACCATTGCTAAAACTATCAACATACAAGTTGGTCACTTTTATTCTGAGTTTTTAATTTTCTTGTGGCTTTACTGTCTTACTAGTATTCTTTTTAACTTTTCTATGCCCTGAAAAATGGCTTTTTTTCCCTCTTGGAAGAGATTTATTTTTAAACACTTTCAACATTCATTAAATAGTTGGGTTTGTGTCCAGATTATAGTTCTCACCAATTTCTGTATTTCTCCTGTTCCCAAATTCTTATTAACTTTGTGTCATGTCAGGAAAAAAAAAAACCAAAACACATTTTGAGGGTTGTTGTATGAAGTAAGTGAAACACACAATTTAGCTGTTTACCCAGCAGAAGTGGCAGCATTACTTGTCCATTTGCACATTTATGGGGTTAGCTACATTCTGTAACAGCCAGAACTGAGCTAAAAGCACCAGCTGAGGCACTTCTGAAAAGAGACTGAAAATGCTGTCTTTTCATTCCAAATATGGGGCAAAGTGGAAGAGGGAGAGGAGAAAAACTCTTGAGGTAAAGTAACCTTCAGCTTTCCTTTGTTATTTCTTGCACCCGGCTGCTCTGTAATAATTCTGTCATTGGTGAACACCATCCCACTAGACTGTTTTTAAATGGTTCTCAGCTTCTCCTTGCTTTTACTGTGTGCCATTTCTCTGGGGAGAATTTCAGTTTAGAATTGTTTAATGAAAACTCAGATTCTCTCCTGATGTCCTAACAGTTTCCTTCTCAGCTGGTGGTGACAAAATCGATATTTTGCAGGGCAGCAGCCTTTGCGTAAAATCAGCCCTTCACAGTGTCAAGTCGCTGAGATTTTTGTCACCACCCAAAAGACAGGGGGGGAAAATTTTTTCATTCTGAAATATGACAGTAGGAAAATGTCCATCACCCGAATATAACCATTCCTGCTTGTCTCCTCATTTACTTGACCCTTTCCTGCAAACCAAACCCCAAAGCTTCCTTCCATCTGCTTTGAATTATGAAAGACTTCGTATTTTATTAATTTCCATTAGGAAGAGCAAAAAAGCCTTTGTGCTCAGGATCTCTGTGTGACTGAAGTCCTACACAGATTTCAGACAAAGTAGCTCCTCCCCTCTCCCAGTTTGCTCTAGTTTCAAGAGGAGACACTTCATTTGGAATAAGTATTGGCTGGTTAACCTATAAAGCTCTGTAAATAAAGAATGAAGAGCAAAATCTGGAGGCATAAAAATGACAAGCCAAAATGTAATTGTCTTTGTCTCAGGTCTGTTCTATCAATGCAAATTGGAAGGGAATCTCTTTCCTCAAATATTTAATTTCCAGCCCCCAAATGCAGTCTACTATCTCACTGAACAGCTCTTTAAATTAGGATGCTATTCCTCTTCTTTTATGTGCATTAGGACAAGGACACATTTTTTGTGCCTTTGCCAGATGAACTGCTCTGCTATGCACAGCTTGATGTGATATGACACTTCCAGATGCATAAAATATTTCTGTGTTTCTGATGTTTCAGTGTGTCTCTGCATGAAAACACAGAATGAATCTGCCCAGAGACACAGACCAACAAATTATCAGGCAATTAACTCACTCCAAAATTACAAGTTGTTGCCCCTTCTCTCCTGAATTTTTCCTTCCCCGATGATGTGGTAGTGCCTCTACAGTGCTTTTTCTTTGTGCTGCCATAGTCTGGCCCTCAGTAAAACTCTAGATTCTCATCACTGCTTCTCCAGCCTGTTTACCAAAGCCAAAGTTCACAGGGACATAACTGAACATTCTATCCTGCCTCAAAATCTATCACAATATCCACAGATTCCTACCCTCTTCAGCCATCATTCCCACTTTTATCAGATTTTGGCTGATTCAGGGCTTTCCACTGCATGGTGACATGTTCATCTCTTCCCCACTGCAGGCAGTTCTGACATGCTCCTGTCTATATCTCAGCAGAACAAAGTTATTTTGCTCAAGATCATGAAGATCTGGGATTTGAAAGGAAGCTTAACACTCAGTGGCAGGGGGAAAGTGACATTACTGGGAGCTTGATTTTGGTTTTCTGTGCCGCTGAGGCACCCCAGCCAAGGACTTCAAAATATCCACCTCAAGCAGGACTACAAAAAGATCTTGTGAATCTTGTGTCTGCCAGCTGGAGATGGGTGTCTGGGCTAATACAGGGAAACTGGTGTATCACTGATGCTCACCCTTCAAGGCTGCTGGAGCAAAACATTAGGACTTGTGAGGGCAACTCGATTGCACTCAGGAGTTCTTACATCAGAGGACAGATCATTAATCTCTTTATGAGACACCGTGATTTGGTTTTGTACCTGAATCCTGACCTTCAAGAAGTTTCTCTAGCTTGGACTCCACAGGACATAGGGATGTGAGGATTTATGTCATCAGAGAATAGTTGTGGTTGGAAGGGACTTTTGAAGGTCACGTGGTCCTCCCCTCCCCAACGAGCAGAGACATTTTCAGTGAGATCAGGCTGCTCGGAGGCCCATCCAACCTGGCCTTGTTTGTGTCCAGGTATGTGGCAGCCACCAATTCTCTGGGCAACATGTGCCAGTGTTTTGCTGACCTCGTAAAAAACTTCTTCTTTACACCTAGTCTATACTGACCCTCCTCCATTTTAAAACCATTTTCATTTGTCTTCTCGTAACAGGCCCTGTCCAAGAGATGCATCTCTTTGTTGTGTAGCACAGGCATTTGATGAAGAATGTCTACAGCTCTCTCAAGACATTGAAGGAAACTCTTTGACCGTCTGATTTTCCCCAACAGAAGAATTTGAACCATACTCTTGGGCACAGGGTGTGACTCTTGGGGATGGTCCTGTGTAGGGCCAGGAATTGGACTTGGTGATCCTTTTGGGTTCCTATCAACTCAGCCTATTCTGTGATTCTGTGTAAAGAAGTTCTCTTGGGACTGTCCAACACTTCAGTCCATTTTTGCTGGAGGACATATCTGGAGCTCACTAAACCCACACCAGAGTGCATACACACCTACCAGCCTTCATTCTGCACCAGAGGGGGCAGTTTCTCTCCTGCAGAAGGCACTTCAGTGAAGAAGACAAACTTCTTTTTTCATTTTGTGCATGAATACCTGGGTGACTGTTTCCACTGCATCCACTGTAAGGATGCAGTGGCTTGGTGTGAACTTCCTACTGCAGGTGCAGGGCAGACTTCAATTCCAGGGGACATCAAGGGTCTCTCAGTGTAAGAATACTGTTCATTTACTTTTTCCCCTCTCAGTGAATAAATTTTTCTACTTTGTCTTTCTGAAAGAAAACCATGCTACCTTTTTGATCTTTAAGTTTTCTTCATCTGTTTGTTAATTCACCCACTTAATCCAAGGAATCCCCTTGCTGCCCTGACGTAAGAATACACTGTTATTTCCTCTAATTGAGTAATCACTACTATTTTTTAATTTACTTTTTAAAAATAAAGTGTCCAAACAGGGCTAGTTTAATTACATAATCCTGGCGGTTATTTTGAAGACTTGTTGTAGCTTACAAATTGTCTTTCAGATGAAATATTGTAAACTGACAGTTTCATTAGTAGATTTAGCTGGAAGAAAGACTTGTTGGATCTCATATCTGGTCATTTGAAAATCATAAATTTAGTGAAAAAAACCCTATGTGTCTTGACTGAAAATCCAGATTTTGTTCATTGTGGCAACAGCAGGTCTTAGATGAATGTGCTATGCCATGTAACTAGTTTGTGAGGGTGTCTCAATGAAAAACAAAAAGCAGCTTAACATATGCGGCAATCTGTGTAATGAGCTGACTTTCATGGTGAGAGACAACATCGTGGTATAGGGAGTATTTAGGTGAAATAAAAAATTAAAGAAAGGAAAGAAACGAAGAACCCCTATAAAACCACCCCTCAAACATTTGAAAAGAAAACAAAAAGCCAAAGTCTTTACCACCGCAATTTAAGCAAATATGTGGTAGGTGAGATTAGGAAAAAAATTCCAGAAGAAGCTTTTTTCCTTTTTTTCCTATTGCTGCTGAAAGGCAGCACTTCCACTCCTGAGCCATGTGACCATTCCTATATACCCAAACCTGAACTCTCTCCACAGACCTATTTTTTTGCAACTCTGTTCAAAGAACATTTTTCACATTCTCACTCGAACTCTTCTTCCCAAATTTGAGGAAGAAGCTCAATAGCTTTAAGAGCAAGCCTGGAGCAGCCTGGAGTTGTCTTGCTATGAGCGTACATGGAGTCTAGCGCATGGTATCGCCAAAGAGGAGATCTCAAAATAAGTATCTTGTCATAAAGAATGCTTGGGACAGCTTTGTGACAGATAAATATCATGAATTATAAATGCACTAAATTTGTCGTGCAGAATTTTACTTCCAAAAGTTTGTCAACTCCTGTTGATAATTTCTTTCTGCTCTGAAGATCTATTTTAAGGCTGAACTAGTGAAGTTGTGTGTTGCCTTTGCCAGTGTTTCTATCAGCAGACTTTTTTTATCCTGTTCTTTCACATTGCTTCAGGCAGTCTGAACACTTGCAGATGCCCAGTGTAAGTACAAGATCTGTGTTGCCAAATGAATTAATTGGGTTGCCTCTTAAACTTTGCCAGCTGCCAATACTGCAAAAACCTGCAAAGACTAATGGGTACAGTGGAAAAACAAACATAAAGGGTTACCAGTTTCTTGGCAAAGCTGTTGATGAGGACATATCACTTGAATCTTGGAAGCTGATTTTCTGTCAGATACTCCCACACTTTGTGGGCAGAACTGTCACAAGCAGATCTAACTGAAGACTTATTTTTCCTTTTTTTGTTTCCTAGAATTGTGACATTTCATTCTTCCCTTTCTTCTGAAATTATTAGTGTAACTAATGTTCCATCTCAGATTTGCTAACCTTGGAAGTGAATGCTATATATTCCCTTCCATAAGACAAATAGCAACATTGGTCTGCCAGATCTTTGCTGGTTTGGAGCCAACGTGATCCTTGACACTTTCCTGCTTGCCACAGTGCAAGGATGAGGTGACCTGACTGCTCCAAACTGTGTTGCAGAATAGGTGTCCACATCTCCCCCACTTCAATGTTAAAGGCTATGTAGAACTTCACAGCATTTCAA
Organism: Falcunculus frontatus; assembly: GCA_013398115.1. NCBI lineage: Eukaryota > Metazoa > Chordata > Aves > Passeriformes > Falcunculus > Falcunculus frontatus. Next base: position 98,239 of record VZRV01010117.1, read on the forward strand.
TATCAGTCCTAGAAATTATAATAGTTGGTATTTGTGAACTTGCACTAATTGTCCAGTATGGAGAGTGGATTGATACCACTGATTGACACTTCTTTGCATGACAAAGCTTCATGGTAAGAAATATAACCCAAACATGCCCCTATAGCAAAATGATTCATTACAGTCAAATTGACAATTTTGTCACAGCTGTACTGAATTTCTCAGTACTCATCTCTTCTTTGCCTTGAATTTCTTTGTGTTTTGTTTTGGGTTTTTTTTAACAGGGGGATGAAAAGTGTATTGAATACTTGATATTTATACTCAAGAGGATAAGAGCATGTTATTTTTTATTTGTTTTTATTTAAGCCCTGTGATCATTCTGCATGCTTGTTGGAAGAGCATGAGAAATGTCTCTCAAGCTTTTTCTTTCTGAGAATATAATGTTTCCTTCGGAAAGAAATGAGAGCAATATTAAGAAACTGATAGTTTATTTGGATTTGGGTGGAAAATCTGTTTCAACAATTTATCCACAGAGACATCATATGGAGCCACAGCAAAGACTAACATAACAAGAACAGTAGCTATGTTTTTTTTCACATATCGGGTTGAATTGTTCTGAAAGTGGAATGAATGTTGGAGAACTAGCTAAGAATAAACTTATTCTCAGTGGAAATTCATCGATCTAAATTAAGCATGACTGTAAAATGTTTGACTCGTTTTACGAGTACTTTGTAATTATAGCTTAAATAAATAAATAAAAACCCCACAATTAAAACTTTGAGTATTTGAAATAGTACACTTAAACTTTTAGAAATACTTGAGTTTTTTTTCAAAATGTCTTTCTAACCTACTATACCATTTGTTTTTAAGAATTTCACATACAAATAAACTCCCCCCTCCCCAACATTTTAGTAAGGAATGTAGAACTGTTTCTGCCTTACACTTGACGGGTATGTACTGACATTAAAACCAGATTGCTGAAGATTATAAAAGCAAAATACAGATGCCTTGCAAATGAGGTTTAGAGATTAGCACAAAAGATAAAACTCCATCTGTATTCATTGACTGAAGTTCAGGAAAACACCTGAAGCTGACTGAAAACCTTCTGCTGAATTGAGTGAAGCCAGGTGATTACCACAAGACTGCAAAATGAAGGAGGCAGCTTTTTAAGTGGCAACAGTCTGGAAATTGTAATAAACACTTGTTTCCAGCTGAGAACCAGAAAATGTCAGGAAAAGCCTGAAAAGAAATTTAGGAGGCATCTTAGTGCAAACTCTGAAAAGCTTAAATATCTTGTATTACAGTATCTGCAGATTCTAACTCGATTCATCTGCAGTGAGATCAATTAATGCCATTAGACGTAGCTGTTTAAGCAGCCTTCTGATGCTGTGCAACACCATCATCCCCCTCACACACGTGCCTTTCTTTGAAGTCAGTTTTCAGAATAATTTTAGGCATATGCTGCCTTCAGTAGCTGTGTATCAAATTGTCATTTTAACCTTCACTACACCGTTTTGCATTCAAAGTGCAGATTTCAACAGTGAGAATTCAGATTTTGATGCTGGGAATTAAACACTAAACAAGAAGTATTTGTGACCTTCAGTGTCTTGGTTCTCTCTAGATATATTTTGATTTCCAGACATGGTATTTGTTAACAGTCTTTAGAATAGGAAGAAGACACCTTTGCAGGCTCAATTATTATTTAAAATGGTGGTTGGGAAAACAAAATTTTTTGAGCAAACAGGCTTAAGCCTCTTGCTGTTAAGGCCAAGGGATATTTCATATCATACAACATCAGGGTCATGGGTAAGACTGGAGGGCTGCACTTGCCACAGTTGCCATTGCTCAGAGATTACCTGGGCATCAGTCTGCTAGGGACAGGTGGTGAATGATTGTGTTTGTATCACTTTTCAAAAAAAACCTTAATTCTTATTAAATGGTCTTTACCTTGGCCCATGGGTCTGCATGCTCCACGAGAGGGTGGCTCTATGGGTGCTTAGCTGCTGACCTGGGTCAACAGCAACCACAGAGAGTCTAGATGAGTGACCTGGTTTGAGGTTTTTTATTCCCTCCTAAACTTGAAAGCCACAGGAGGATAATTAAAACTTAAATTCCAGAAAAAAAATAGCCCATCAAAAAAATCTTGCTGTATGTTTCCTAGAACCACCTAAACCCTATTAATGGACAATTTAGGGACTGCGTAAATTATGAATTACTACCAACTCATTTTCTCTGAAAAATACATTTCTTTCATTACTGCTGTATCATTTTAGCCTTTAGGTGAAAAAAAATCCTACTGTGTTTACATTAGTTATATCGCACACTTACTGTATTATAGCTTATCTTTACAAGAGCTCCACAACTCTTCAAAAGTATTAATCTAATTTTCTGTGTCTCCCAAGGGAAGGGGTTGATGTCAGCAAAGCAAAGGGCTATGAACCACTTCTAATCGCCCTGCATTCAGTTTTCAAGCTAGAGGTTATACCCGTGTAAGACCAACCTAAGCATTTCGTTTGGTGTCTTTGCAATCAAGAGGTGACTTAATACAAAAAAGGGCAGCCTGAAAGTTCCTGCTTCAAAGGTTTTAGCACATGTGTTTTGTTATGGTAGTACATACCTTAAAAAGAATAGTTGTTGAGTTACCCTGGACCGTTCTCAAAGCAATACAGAGAAGTCAAGCACTGATACGTTGTTGGTTTAATTTTCTGGCTTCAGTTATGCATAAATTACTTTTGTTTGTGTACGTGTATTTTTAGAATAAAAAACACGTTTTGTGTCATGTTTAATTGACAGGGTATTTCACTGTCTTGTAGGCACTTGCACTTTCCTGTGAAAAGCTGTGTGGACACCTATTTTCATGCTGTGCTATGGATAATACAGCACAAATTAGGTAGAGTTAATATTTGTTGTTCAGAAGAAAAATCTCCCTATTTCCATTTTCCCTGTGAAAGCAGCAGTTTCTCTTTTTTTCACCATCTTTACTCTGAGTAAAACCAAAAGGTATCCTCAAAGTCCTGCCATCTATGACAACATCTCTACTAAAAACAGGGATATAACTTTGTTCCAGGCATCCTAAACTAGTAATAATGCTGTGCAGAACAGCTATAGTGTAAAATTTAAAAGTTATTTTCCTTGCTGCATACAAGATGCTTCTGTGATGCTTTTTTTCTTTTATTTTGTCACATGGGATTTTATTTTTTTGTTTTATATTAATGACTGATTTTGGTCCAAGTAAAAAGCCAGGACTGGATCCATGATAATGTGCTGCTTTTCGCTGCATGTGACCTTGAAACTGCAAAACAGAGAAGCAGATGTGCAGGAAGGAGCAATACCTGCCTTAATGAGAACTCCAATCTTCCATGTGCTCCTAATGGTTTTGGCTTTCCGATGATCAAGCGTCATCGATTTTCCTTCTCTCCTTTCCTCATGTCGAGACCGTTTTCTGTGTTCCAAATGCTAAGAAATAGCATCAGCAGAAATCCTTCTTCTAGCACAGGCAGGGGGAACCATTCAGTTTATGAAGGATTTTAACTCCATTTATTGCTGTTGCTCCGTTTTTGTTGTTGTTGTTGTTTTGATTGTTTCTTTGTTTGTTTGTTTTTGTTAATTGTAAGTGCCTATAAAAGAGCACTGGGCACCATCTGCAGCGCAGCAAACCAAAAGGTGGGTGTTCAGTGCTCCCTGGGCTCCAGAACAGTGCTGGGACTGCAGCAGCAGCACCCTGCGTTATTCAGCATCCGGCACCCTTAGACTGACGCTTGTTGGTAATTCCTTTGGTTGGCCTCTCTTTGTTGTCTCCATGGCAACTGTTTCCATTGCCAGGAGCATCTCTGGGGCCTGGCCTCGCTCACATGCATCTCAGCTGCTTCTCTCTGAATGCTGCAATTTAGTAGCTGTGGCATCTCTATATTTATATGCCTTGTGCTCTCTGTATTATTTATCACTGGGACAAATCATGGAATCACAGCATCACAGCCTGGTTTGGGTTAAAAGGGAACTTTAAAAGACATCTTGTTCCAAAACCCCTGCTGTGGGCAGATACACCTTCTACAAGTCCAGGATGCTCAGAATTCCGTTCAACCTGGCCTTGAACGCTTCCAGGGATGGAGTATCCACAGCTTCTCTGGGCAGCCTGTGCCAGTGCCTCACCACCCTCACAGGGAAGAATTTCTTCCTTAATTATAATTTAAACCTAGTCTCAGTTTCAAGCCATTCTATCATTCATGCCTTGTTCTGTCTCTACATTCACTTCTCAAAAGTACCTCTCTAGCTCACTTGGATCTCCTTTAGGTGCTGGAAAGGGCAGTAAGGTCTCCCTGAAGCCTTCACTTCCACAAGCTGAACAACCCCAGTTCTCTCAGCCTGTCTCCCTAGCAGAGATGCTCCAGCCTATGATCATCTCCATGGCCTCTGGACCCACTCCAACAGTCCCATGTCCTGCTAATTTTGAGTGCTCCAGAACAGGACACAGTACTCCAGGAAGGGTCTCATGATGTTTGTGGTGGCTCTGGCTAGCATGGGCTGTGTGGCTGCCTTCCATCAGGGAGCTCACCCCTGGACTTCCCGCTGTGCAGCCTGTCCCGCTCTGGACTGAGGAGCCTGTGGGTGCTGGTTGTGAGCACCAGCCTTTGTACCATCTGTCTGCTGGCTCTGCTCCCACGCTGACCTCATTTTCCATGGGAAATGAGCACAGAGAGGTGTCGTGGAGGGCCTTGGCAGGATTGCAGCTCCACTGGCCCTGGTTTGAGCCATTTAGCCCAAACCCAGAAGTTTAGGCTCTCAGTGTCCGAGTTTCCCATGGTATTGCCTATTCACAGCAAATCGTTGTAAAATACCCTCAAAGCTATGGATGCATACGTGAAACACTCTCTATGGATATAAAATCAATTTTTAAACACTTTAACACAAGAATCTCTGAATAACACCCCGTGTTGTACGTTATTCATCCACTGGAAGTACTAGAAACACTTCCCCATACACTTCCCTGTAAAAAGATGTTTTTAAGGAGAATTGTATTGAAAAGAGAGGCACAACATTTTGAAATACTAAATTCTATCATTTTATTTTAGTAAAGATTATCAGTCAGGTTAAATATATGAAAAAAAGAAGAGTTTCACAAGAATCCATGAGATTCTAAGAATCCATGAGTTTTCTAAGAAGCTCTTACATTCTGAATTAATCTCTGCCATCTGATCTTTAGCTTGATAAGCTCTCAGTGTCCAACTACAGTTTCACAGAAAGACGAATTATTATTTGTTTTATAGCAGAATCCAAATTTGCCTGGAAAGGTTTAATTTCGTTTTTCTTTCTTTTCTTTTCTTTTCTTTTCTTTCTTTTCTTTTCTTTTCTTTTCTTTTCTTTTCTTTTCTTTTCTTTTCTTTTCTTTTCTTTTCTTTTCTTTTCTTTTCTTTTCTTTTCTTTTCTTTTCTTTTCTTTTCTTTTCTTTTTTTTTTTTTTTTTTTTTTTTTTTTTTTTCTTTTTTTTTTTT
>VZRV01010117.1:104055-158293 GCA_013398115.1 Falcunculus frontatus
TCTTTTCTTTTCTTTTCTTTTCTTTTCTTTTCTTTTCTTTTCTTTTCTTTTCTTGTTTTTCTTTCCTATACAGATTAAGTGCATCAATTATAAATTTCACATTTGTCTTGGATTATTTTAGAATGTTCGCTGGACTGCAATATACAGTGGGACACTACTTGAGAACTAAATTAAAATACATGCTTTTGTGCAAAAACTATCATGTCCTCTTTTTCATGCCTATGCTAAACAAACAAGCCATTGAATCACGGTTTAAATTGTTTTTATCACTTCTTCAGATGAAAAAAAGTATTTTTTCTGGTTGGTTTTGGCAGGGAAGGGTTTGGGTGTTTTTTGTGTTGGGTCTGGTTGTTTTTCCTTTTATCCCTTTAATACAGCTCTGGAGCATCAATGATAAATCATGAGAATGTGTCTTAAAGAGGAATGCATGTATAGCCCAGCTCATTGAGATACCTGCATGTAACACTATTCCTTCCCTAAGGCTTTTCTTGTACCATTGAGCTCATAATTATCTGATGCTTTAAATTCTGAAAGGGAAGGAGAATCATTCTAATAAAACTCCCCTTTTTATTTTTACCCTCTCTGTATCTATATTCATTGAAGGTGTGTTTACTACAGGCCTTTTAGTAATTGGTACTGAAAATTGGTGATCTCAATGCCTAGGAGCCAGTGGAAGATCCTGTGTGATCCCCCTTCCCACAGATGCTGCAGCTCCGCTTCCCGTTCCCTTTTCCTCATCTCCCAGAAGAAAACAAACGCTTTCTTAAGTGTGCCAGAGCTCTAACTGCTGAATGCTGCAGTGCCCAGCCAAACAGGTACTAAAATCAACCAACCAATCAATCAATCAATCAATCAATCAATCAAAGAGGCTGGAGAATTGTATTAACAGCAAATGAAACTGCCCCATGAAAACAGGCACGCGCTCTACAGAGGGAGGTAAACCCAAACACGCAGGGCTGGACCAGAGAGGCAGCCTAGATGCAGCAGAGGACAGATGAGTAGGGACATCCAGCTCAGCGCTCTGCACAGCCCCAGCCCAAGTTCCTTGTTTTAATGCTGTTTCCATATGTTCCGTCGGGGGCCCTCGGCTGCTTCCCAAGGAATCGCCGTGGCACTGCCTGTCACCGAGGCTGCCCCTCACCGGCAGATGGAAAGCGGCTGGGTCTGGAGGCTGCTGCTGGCAATCACAGCCTCACGGCCAGAGGTCCACCTTCACTGCCAAATCTCCGGTTGCGTGGGCCACCCGTGGCCTGGGCTGGCAGCATTTCAACAGGGGAGCTCTGTGGAGCAGAACGAACCCGGGCCGGGAAGTGTCTGAAGCATTTATCCGCATGGAGTCACCCCCGACACCCTCAGTGCCGCACGCAGGGCGGTCACAGCCCCCGGGGACACTGAGTACGGGACAGGCTGCCAGGACAGGCAAAGCTCATTGTAGCTCTGACATGCCTGCTGTCAAACACCATCCACGGTCGGGCTGGAGGAAGCTTTGAGCAACCTGCCCTAGTGGAGGGTGTCCCATGGCAGGGGGCTTGCAATTAGGTGGTCTTTAAGGTCCCTTTTGACCCAAATCCTTCCCTGTTTCTATGATTTTGTGATTCTACGGGCCAGACCAAGCGACATGGGACCTCGTGTCCCTTGTAACACAGATAATGAACTTCTGACACTTCTCTCAGCCTTTGCAGTGTGTGCTCATCACTTCTGTGAGTGCAAAAGGGATGCAAATGCTGTCTCAGCACAATCCCAAGTAACATGCTCCAGCAAATCCTGCTGGGGCAAGGAGGCAGGAACAGACGAACTCCAGTGTTCCTACCGAAACCCATGCATTCTGTGACGAGGAAGGTGTTATTTCATTTGTTTGTTTTTGGGTTGGTTTCTTTTTTTCCTCAAGAAAAGAAAAATTCCAGTGAAATCTCTTTATGCCTCAGCTCAGAGACTTAAAACTTTGCATCCAGAAATATTGTTTAATTCTCTTGCCAGACCTGATAGATCACATATATTTATTGCTGCTCGTGTGGGCTCATGTGGCAAAGCCTGAATCAAATTTAGGCCTTTCTTGTGTTATGGTGTGATTGAATCCAGTGTTGCGGTTCATTGCTCATCTGTATTTACAGAATAAACTATAATAAATGCCTGGTGGTACTGGCAGTCACTGACCAGATTCAATAACCATCGACTGAAGCAAAAAAAAATAGAAAAACTGGCTAGATGTTTATCACCATTAGAGCTTGCACAGCGTGGTCAAGAGAAGTGTGATGCATTCCTGATGAGCATAGAGTTGATTTAAGAGCACAATACCCGTCTGAATCACCGAAGTCAGCATATGAATTTTTACTTTGCCTGGGAGGCTTTTTTAAAAATTTATCTATTAAACTACTTGAAGAACAAATGGTGAAACAAAGAAACAAAAAAGGCCTAAGCTTCTGTAACTTAGAGTTAAGGAAGTGTGTTGCAAAATTCAGATCTGTGCTTCGTTTCACCCAGTCTGAATACAAGAAGACCATCTGGTCTAATCTTCATTAAGAGGGATGAAGTATCAGTTCTGATGGGGAGGTTTCCATGCAAAATAGTTGCATGGTCTGATGTCAAAATAGCTTTCTGTCAGAGAAAAAAATCTTTTAGGTCTGGCTGTGATGCAACAGTATTTTTTTTTTTCCTACAAGAAAGAATAATGTGAAGTGTAATTAAGAAAAACAAAGTCCTGGAATGCTGGACCTTTCCCCGCAGAACACAGTGATTCTGACAACAAGAATGTGTGCAGGTGTGGTATATCAGAAACCACTGTTGGTGGTAGTGGCTGAACATACGGTTTTAAAACCTTTCCCTGTTAAGGCTGAACTTTCTGTGATTGTGTCACGGTCCTGAATGCTCTCCTGGATTAATCAGTCATTTGAATCTCGTAAAAACCAGAAAGATCATCCAGAAAGCACATCCCTGAAGTCATACCGTGTGGTTTTTATTGAAGCATTTCCCAAAGTGTGTCCAGTGGTAAAGATATTGAACTGATCCAATTTCAGATTGCTCCCAAAGTAGGCAGAAATAAAAGGGAATGGAGAATGGTATTTTAGCACCATTTCCAGCCACCAGCCACTAAGTCCAGTTTCTCAGGAAAGTGAAATCCAGTAGGTACCCCACCTTGCCTGCTCACACATCGTGTATAATTTAGTTTCTAATTTAGTCTGCATTTAGTGATGTTTTCACATGATGTTTGTTTCACCTTTTTAATATCAAATCTGTTGTTTAAGGTGGAACATTTTATTTCCTGTTGGTACCAATGCCTTAATGTTTTCTAACACCTCTCTGTATTCCATGTTTCACCTTCTGTTTTAAAATATTGTGGTTACAAATCACAACCAATTTACAGCAGCAGGAGTGTAATTAAAAATAATAGCCACAGCAGATGTATTGAAAAAACAGTCTTTCCCTATATCAGTTAATGACAGATCTCATGCTAATCTGAATGCAAAACATGCTCCCTTAAAGGCTTCTTCCAATATGAAAGGGAGTGGAAACCCATTAATAACTATATTCTACTGCAAGGTTTTGAAAAATGATGGAAAATGTCCCCCCTCCTGTCTCCTGGAAATTGCATCCCTGGTGTCTGGGAATCTGTAAAATGCAGATGATTTATGCCACCAACAGTTTCCTGGTCCCTGAGAAACAGCAATGGAAAGCTTCACAGAAAGTCTCCAGGGATTCAGAGGCAATCATCTTCAGTGGAAGAATTGGGCAGAAGGATATTTACTGCGCACTGTTTCTCAGACCATGGTAAATAGAAAGTCCGGGAAGGAAAGGAAAAAAAAGGTATGAGTAAAAGGGGGAAAGTCTGTCAATTCAAGGTGAAATATTCTTATTTTCCTCAGAATCCCTAGCTGAGGAGTACTGCTGCAGAGACAGTAGAAACTCCAATTATTTTGAAATGTCTGAGGTTAGTAAAATGAAATCTTGAAATGCTTCAAGGAGTTGAAAATGAGATCTAAAACATCTAAAAATTTTGACATTTCTCCAAGAAAATGCTTTCTTCTTTTACTTCAAACTGAATCTCTGCAGGAATACACGAATTTCTGTTGACATGTACTAGATATGCCTTGGTGGAGTATTTTGACATCTTTATTCATAAATATAATCAATTTTTTAACTAGTATATACAAAATAAACATTAGAATTAAGCATAATAACTCTTTAAATTAACCAGACATGCTTGTTTTGAAAACTTGCTTTCTGTGTGGACAGAAAGAGATGATCCGGTGCTACTACAGTTTTCCCTGCAGCTAGATGAGAAAAATGAAAATAGAAACAAACAATTGAGATAAAGCACAGCACTAGCATGAAGTGCTCCCCCAGGGGTACTACTTTGTCATTTACTTTTATTCTGAGTATTGCTTGGAAGTGGAGTGTACAGCTTCGTCCCATCAGCAGAACTTTAGGTTTGTCGGTGAGGATTTATGGGAGGCTACTGAGAGCATTCTCAGGCACCCTTTTAGTCGTTCTTCCATTAAGGGAAGACAGAGCTCTTCATGCAACCACTCTGGCACTTGGGTGTAAACCCTGAGGGTGGTTTGCCACTTCTGTTTTCCACAGACCACTTTGGGTTGGAAGACACAATTAAAGGTCATCTAGTCCAAGACCCCTACAAAGACCAGGGACATCTTCAACCAGATCATGTTGCTCAAAGCCCCATCCAACTCAGTCTTGACTGTTTCCAGGGGTGGTGTATCCCACTGACTCTCTGGGCAACCTGTGCCGGTGTTTTACCACCCTCATTTTCACAATGCTAAAGGAAAGCATTTATGAAACAAACCCCAGGCTCCTTCTTGACATGTACAGTGTGATTTGGTCCATAAGCAGCAACCAATGAGCCGAGGTTCTTTGTTTGGGCAAAATATCAAGTTTATTTTTCTTAAGCTGGGCTAGTCACTTCAATTTTTTAAACCTGGCGTAATCAATATTCAAACAAAAATGAACTTTCTTGGTAATTTGGGGAAAGGGAGACAATTATAGAAGCATCTTTTTATACATGGAAAACCTCCAGTCCACGTGAAGTAAACTTTCATTGAGGAACTCCAGCTGAGCGTTTTAAACCTGAGAAGGTTCACTCACACCCGTGCTTTTCCTACCATGTCCATAAATTAACTCTTAGATGAAGCATCATCTTAAATCCATTTTAGCAATTGGGGTTTCACAGTTATGCCAGTTGTCTCCATGTCCCTTCTGCTTCTCTCTGTACAGACACTGTGTGATGGAATCACAGGATCCCTTGGGTCGGAAGGGACTGTAAGGATCACCTAACCCCCCTGCCATGGACAGGGACACTTTCCACCAGACCAGGTTGCTCCAAATCCCATCCAAACTGGCCTTGAACATGTCCAGTGATGGGGCAGCCACAGTTTCTCTGGGCCACCTATGCCAGAACCTCACCACTCTCACAGTGAGTGTTGCCTTCCTACGAAGAAACTGTTGAGGGGGCAGGCTGTACTGCTCAGAATTCAGTGGAGGTGAGAGGGTGGGGTGAGGGAGCGTAGCCATTTTGGCCACGTGGTCTTTAGAGACAGGTTTGATAGGTGAGGAGTGGCCTTAGGTGGCAGTTGTCATGAGAGAGAGATAAAACAAGGATGATAAGGAAGTGGAGGTGAAGGATGGTCCAAAGACATTATTTTTGTTACATCATGGAGGCTTCTCCGCTGCCTCTCTGGACAGCCACAGTCACCAGCACTGACAATCTTGTACATCCACTCATGACTGCCAACCTTTTGTTGTTCCAAAATTGGTTCTTGCACACGTTGTTCAAGAGGCCAATCCATGCACTGAGTGGAGGTAATTATTTACAGTTCTGTGCAGAAAGGGGGACTCGGTGGCACATTCACAAAGCCAGCACCACAAGAACCAGAACATTTTACTGTTTCTGTGTTTTAGCAAACAAAGGAATGAGTGTTGCTTGAGTACAAGTTACCTAGTTCTCTTAAAAATTAGGATTCTGTCTGCTGTTGGGTAGTGATCCTCTCACTTCTCACGCTAATTAGTCTGCATGCTCAGTCTTTCTCTTCTTTTCAGTCAGTAGTTTCTTGAGTGGGTGGCCATCATCTGGCCCTGCTGCAATTCCCTTTTACCCCTCTGCAGCTGATTCAGCTCAGTTGCTGCCATGGCTTGATTAGTTTGTTCCTTGTCTTGGGGGTTCTGCCACGTGTCCTTGTACCCATCAATTCTGCATCCTTTGTGCCCTCCAGCAGTGCTACATCCTTCTTCCCAAGCCTTTTGAACTTCCCCTAGCTCGGAGGTCACTGAAGCCTGTCAAGCCCTACACCTCAACAAAGCAATTTGGGCAACAATAATTTGTCTTTCCTGCACCTGGCCATCACTTAGATCTTGTTGGCTGCTTTCTGGTCCACAGAGTAAATCTCTTTTCTTGTTGATGAGGCTTGACACCAAGATCAAACATCAAAGAACATCCTTTCTTAAGAAAATTTTTATATATTCCACATTTTGCAACTATTTCTCTTGGAGATTCATCTGATCAATTTCTCAGACTAGTCTCACCCTTCTGGTTCCAATATCCCCAAGTAACATATGCACATACACTGTGTAACTGCATAGATGCAAACAAACGTCACCAATACTCTAAGTAACAAAGATAAAAATGTCTTGACCCATAAACTCAGATCAGGGAACCAGGCTGTCAACCAGTTCCAAATTTCAGGAGAACCATAACAAGTGTCATCCTTTCAGATGGCCATTTGCAGAGCTGTGTGTAACTGAGTGTTTAACAGTTCTAGAGCTGTGGATTGCCCCAAATGATTGGATAAGTTGTAGGGCTAGATTTCCCTGTGTTATCTTGAGGCAACGACAACATATTATGAACGCTTCCAATTCTAGATCTTCCAGATCTATTCAGCAATAAAAAAATTCCACACTGTTAAATGCCTACTGATAGTAATGTAAGACCCTGTGGAAAATCTAAAAATGCTCCCAACATTTCCTTCAGCCCAAGTGCAATTCATTTAAGATTTTCTGTCAGTGTCAGTTTAAGATCTTATAGCTAAGGTTGTTGTGAAATCCACTTATCTTGCTCAGATACTGGGGCCTTTTAGACATGAGTGTAATGAATCCAGGAATTAATTCCTTCTACTTTTGCAGCTATATGTATTTTCAATAACACAGCATAAGGAGTCTTCTGCTTTTCTTATAAGGGTTCATCTTTGCATGTTCACACATAAACTTGTGCCTTTCAACCTCCTGGTTGAAAGCTGCAGACAGCCACTGGTTAAGATACCTATACAGAGAGGACAAAACCCACAAGGTAGATAACAGATAATTTCATAACACATCATCACCTTTCACATGCATTTGATCACCTTTCATCACCACAGTGTCGATTGGACACAATCTGTCATTCAGAATTTCAAATGGGCTCACCCCCACTAAGACTTCGGGTGATTCAAATTCTAATTAAAGCAATAGGTAATACATCTTCTCCCTTCATGTGCATTTCTTGACAGAGTTTTGCATCTTCTGCTGATAATCTGATTCATCCATTTTTCCTTTCCACTAGATTGTGGTCTCCAAGGGGTGTACAAATCCCACTTAAACTGAAGGAGTTTAGACAGTCCTGTCCCTGCCACTTCTGTGGTAAAATGAGGCCTTTTGTCTGAAGAGAAACCCTCTGGAATTCCAAATCTAGGAATTATTTCTCTCAGTAAAATTTCAACAACCTTCCTGGCTCTACTGGTGTTGCAAGGGAATGCCTCTGGCCATCCTGAAAAAGTATAAATTAACTTCTAGCATTCACTTTTAGGCAAATCAGAGAAACCATTTTCCCCTGGAGTCATTCCACTTTTTCCCTCTCCCACAGGGACTTTCCTTGTTATTATATCTGCATGAAACTGCATCTTTGCTTCTATGGCGTGTCTTTTGATACTGCTTGTCATAATATCTGAGTTTTTCCTTCCATCATTTTCGCAAGCCCTTCTTGATTTACGAGGTGTGAGTTTGCACAGGCAGTCAGGACAGCCACAAACCCACGGCTAAAACACAAAGAGTAAATTTATTTCTATTTTTCTCACTCAACTGAGAGATTCCCAAAGCAAGCACTGGGCAGAGGCTCACAAACAGACACTGTTGTGCTCAGCCCACGCCAGAGGATCACTGGCTGTTGTTCACACTGGGTTATCAAGGATTATTCCAGCTGCAAGGTCACTTGGATGATTTACAATCCTCCTCAATAGTCTTCTGCTTTTAACCCATTCTTCCCAAAACAAAGCTGTCCACCAAACTTCTGAAAACATTCATTTTTCAACATCTCAGTGTTTCTGCCGATTGATCTTCTTTCATCCACATATTGCAACACAATTACACTTTTAGTGTTACCTTGCCATTGTTCCAAATCTGTCGCAAATATATTACTAAACAGAGTACCACTTGTTTGGGCTTTTATTTGATTGTTTTGGTGGGGTTTTTTTACAATCTCTGTGATGTTACTATCCAATATAGCTGCACTTTTCTTTCTCTTTTTTGGATTTTTCCATCTCAAATACGAGAGACTCTCTTTGCTCATCCAGCAAAATACAAAACAAAGCAACTTTTAAATCCAAACCAATCAAATAAGTATTTATCCACACTTATTTGGTTTATTTCTCTTAAATCCTCTACCAGCCCATACTCCTGAGAACTTCTTCACTGGCATTAAATTCAGTTAAGCAACATTCAGTACCACACTCAGGATATCATGCTCGGGCTCCTATGAGGTCTGGCTCACTATCAGACAGATTTGAGCCTTTCATGTCCTTTTCTTGTGAAATGTGCAGCTGTACAGAGTTTAAAAAAAAAAAAGTTATTCAAGCTTTTAATTTGCATTATAAATTTTGTCTCTTAACAAAGGGAGGGGGCATTCTGGCATACAGAAACCTGTGAGTCAGTTTAGTACCTCTAATCATCCCCTCCATGAGTCATAAGAATGCATGTAAAGCTCTTTTTCCCCACTGCCCTAACAATCACTGCTGTAACTTTACTTAGCGAGCCCTTGCAGATAGTTTTTACTGAATGCATGGCTCTGCTATCAACCAAAAACTTATTGTTCCATTCACTGGTTTTACTGTAACTGGGGGGTCTGCTGGGCATTCCCTGATACTTTTTTTTTCCCCCAGCCCCCTGTACTTGTAAAAATTTCTCCAGCATCATAAGAGTTACATTTTTTAAATGATCCTTCCTGCCCATAAACAGCACATGGATTTTGGCCGTGTGTGAGTGTGTGTTTGTGTACCTTTCATACCCCAAACCCCCTGCATATCCTTCTTCTTTCGCCTTCTTTAACACCAATCTCTTTTCTTCCACAGTAAAACACATTCAATATAGACTGCACGTCCCCCCCCTCAGTTAGGGTTTTGAGTCAGCACAACAGTTTCCAAAAGCCAATATACTCCTTCAGGATTCTCTCAGTACGAACCAGCAGATCCTTTCCGGTCTAACAAATTTGAAGTAGTAAAAGGGGCATATGCAAAAACTGGGCAGCCTTCTGTCCCCCCTGTTTTGCTGTCTGAGAATGTCCCTGAGTCCAGCCTGCAACAGGACTAAAATCCTCATTTCCCTTATGCTCATTATTTTGATCTATATCCTTTTGATTCATCCCCTCTGCGATATACAATCTCTTGCCTCTTTCTCCTCCTCCTGCATACACAGCATCAGCATATCTGTTCCAATTTACACTTTTCTCAATACCTGGTTCTCTATACAGTGTCATAAAAACATCAGCATAAAACAAACCTCACCCCATTTCCCAAGCCAACAACAAAACAAGAACAACTCTACAACACATTTTCCCCATTCTCCAGCTTATAAGGTGAGTAACATTGATTGCAATGAGCATTAATGCCTTTTTTGCTAAAAATGAATAAAGAGTGAAAAGTTTTGGTAGTCACAGTGCTGGCTTTGTGGATTTGACACCCAGCCTCTCCTTCTGCACAGAACTGTATAAATCAAATACCTTGACTCTGTGGCTGTGTTGGTCTCGTGTACACTAGGTAAAAGAGCTTATTTTGGGACGACACGTTCACAGCTCTGGGACGGATAAGAGCTTCTAAAACTCCTTGTGTAGGATGCAGCATGACCCCATATATGTTGCCATGCTCCAAAATGCTAAGTTCTTTCACTGAATTTTTAGCCATGTGATTCACCACCCTTTTCAGCACGTTTTGTTCCCCTGTACCACAGGTACACCTGACACTTCTGGGCAATTGTGAGCAACCAGTAAGGTAACTCACTTGTGTGCACATTGCCTAAGTTAGTTACACAGTTTGAGTAAAACCAGCGTGGAGTGTCCTGCTCTGTGACACCTGCCATGATGTAGGGATAATAGCAATAACGTAATCACTGATGGGGAAATGGACAAGACCAAACCAGCTGTAGGTCCAGAGGTGGATGGGATGGGGTTAGATTTCCCTGTAGCAGCACTCCTGGTGCTGTGCTGTGCTTTTCTCAGGGAATGGTGTTAGTAGCACACCTGGTTTTGGCTGCTGCTGAGCAGTATTTGAACAGCACCGTCTTCAACCCACCCACTCCTGAGGCTCTTAGGCTGGGGGTGGGCAAGAGGTTGGAGTGGGACATCAGCTGGACACCTGAGTCAAGCTGATCTGAGATATATTCCATATTGTGTTGCTTCATGCTCAGCAGTAAAAGTCAAGAGAAAGGAGGAGCTGGGGGGTGCATTAATTGTTAAAGGGTTTGTCTTCTGGAACAACCATTACATGTTCTGAGTCCCTGCTTCCCAGAAAGCAGCTGGCCACCACGTGCTGATGGGAAATAGAGAGTAAATACTTTTGTTTTCCTTTGTTTTCATGTGCTACCTTTGCTTCACTTCATTAAATTGCCACAATCTCAGAGATCCATGAGTTTTTATTCATATTTCATTCACCCCGCCCCACTGAGTAGGGGGAGAGATGGAGCACCTCGGTGGGTGCCAAGGTCAACCACCACAGTACTGAATTGCCCTTCGGCTGGTTCAAATCTTTGGTTCCTCACCCTGAAGTAAAAGGCATTAGTCAGGCAGATCTGCACTGCTGGGAAAGCCTGGCATCTGAGCAGGCATTTCAGGTGGCAGAAGGTGCACAGGAAATGACGGTGAAGTGAACTATGCCATCAGCTCAAAATCATGAGCACTTTCTACTGAAAGTGAATTGGGCATCTTTGAAAGAAGAGCCCTCTCCTCATGGTTTCTTTCCAGCTGTTCCTTAAGTGGCAAAGCAGACACTTAAAAGATTTGGGGAGTGGCAGAGGTTTCCTTCAGGATGTGGTAATGTACACATGGAAAGGTTAAGACAGAGCTGCAAAGGTCATGTGCCTGCAGGACAGCAAAGGATGGAGTGACCACTGCCTTGCACTCAGTGAGATGCTGCAAGGAGACTAAACTCTGCACTGTGCTACACCTTGAACCGCTGTTTGCCAGGTGAAGAGCAGATGTGAAAAACTATTCTAATTTTCCCTAGACAAGCAGAGAGTGAAAAATCAAGTGCCGTCTTAAGGGTGTAAGATTTGGATGCTCAGAGGCCGCAATGGTACAATTTATGAACCTGGATTAAGGCCCAGCAGCTGCCTCTGAACTCCATCAGCATGATAAACACAACGTTCAACTAACTTGAATAACAACAAAATCTGGTGCTGACAGATATCATACAGGTGTGCTGATTTCCTTTTTTTTGTGTGTGGTTTTGTGTGCACAAACCAAAGAAGAACTCCCTTTGTCATTTATTTCCACTTAGACAAAATATCCCCCCGTTCTTGGGGTTCTGCCCATCATTTACAGTTCATGTGGGCACGGCTTTGTCAGTCATGTGTCTTCTACAAGAAATTGCTTCACCCTGGAAGGTGCAGAGACATCAACAATCTGGGGGGGGGCCTTCCCAGTTTGTCTCGAAAGACACATGAAAAAAGTGAACAAGAAACTTTGTCTTTTAACAAGGTAGGTGGCAAACCTTGCCTGTAGAAACAAACTCAGTGAAAGAAGGCCCCAGATCACCTCCCCAGTGCCTCTGCCTCCCAGAAAGATGCCAAGTGACTGGGGCAGCATGTTAGAGAGACCATGTCTGTACCAGAGCCTGCACAGCTGCTGGAGGCACCTGCTACAAACTGGCGTCAGCAGAGGCCTTGATCTCAGATAGAACGTGCGGGGTTTTTTTGTTTTGGTTTCGTTTGTTTCTCGGACAGAATGTGTGGAGTTTTTTTGTTTTGGTTTGGTTTGTTTTTTGGTGGTTTTTTTTGTGGAGAAAGCGGGGAGAGAGAAATGGAGATGAGATAAACACTTTTTGAAAAACAACCCCAGGAATGTTCAAACAACTTTTTAGCTGTCTAACTTGTATAATGTGGCTGCTCTGCTTCTCCTGACTAAATGCCCATGCTTACATAAATGCAAAATTACTTGCTAGAAATAGAAAAATTTATTCTTCGCCCTCACAGAGCTATCCAAAACAGCTTTGCTCTTTCCATTCTCAAGTTTGCATCTCTAAGTGTTTAGGAAAAAAATTATTCGAAGGAACGATTTGATTTTAGTTAACCTTAGCTCTGTGTGTGATGGAAAACAGGCTATCTGTCTGTGCTAAATCTTGAACTTTCACTCACAAAAATTAGTTCCCTCACAAGCAGGAACAAATGAAAGTTTTTTTCCTAGGACTTAAATGACTGGGAGAAATCATTTAAACATGTCTTCTGTATTTCAGAGTACTAGAGCAAATCAAACATACTTTATCAAGGCTTTGTATTTCGTGGCTTGCTGATTCTACTTGTGGTTAGAAGACCATTAAAGTTCAAGCTCTGCTTGAAGCTTTTGCTGTATTTTATGGTTTTAAAGAGTAGTTTTCCTCCCACACAATTTGAAGTTTGAAATATCCTCTGGATGCACACCTGTGAAAAACACAGAAAAGCACTGAATCCATCTACCCACTGGCAGTGCTGTCCGAAAGAACAGTGAGGTCATGGATAAATTTGAAAACCCTCTGTCTGGCAAAAGTAATGTTTCCCTCCCCTCACACTGCACAGCAGATGATAGCTGTGTTGTTCCAGCAGTCAGGGAAATGCAGAATTTCTAAGATTAAACAGTGCTCCTTTTGGGGGACGTGGTTCTACATGTCCTACAAGAGGAGCTTGCATTTGCTATTCAGAAGGCAGCAAGTAAAAATCAATCTTGCATTGTTCAACACCAAACAGAGCTTTTCTCTCAGACGCTGCATGGTTAAGCTGAAGGCAGTGCATGGGTATTTTATCCTTTTGCAATGTGGTATCTGTTGTCAAATTACTTGCACTTGGCAAATCAGATTTCATTCAACCACCTTTGAAGCTGATAGCAGGCTCCCCCTTGGCTTTGGTCTGCCATAGACAAAAGGCCTTACAAGGGAAGCATAAAGAGCCTATAAGGCTAAGCTGGGAAGTGGTGCAGCAGACAAGGCACCAGGTGTATATGAGCATTTGTGGTCCCTGTGATCCACAGTAATTCACAGCAGTCACATTCCCTTCTGTTTGTTTTATTGATGTTTAAAGTAATTGCTGGTAACAACAAACATTTGCCTTTGCAGTGTCATCAGCTGATAAAATGTGATGGCATTTTATTAAGAATGCAGTCAGCAAGATCGCTTTGATTTGTTGTGTGAAACACGTTAACTGAAGTGAAAACTGCAGTATTGCACTGGTTCAGGAATACTGTTACACTTATTTTTAGCAGTTTTGGGGTTTGTGATTTTTTTTTTCGTTTGGTTTTGTTTTCACTTATATTAACAAAACAATATGGATGCCAGGAAAGGGATCTTCTACAGTATGTGTTGGTAGAAGGGCAAATGCTTCAGCCTGCAGTGGGCGAATTGCAGTGTGTTTAACAATGGTCAATCTCTCTGGTCATTTTGTCATCATACCTTTTACATCAAAGCATCAGTGTGATGTCAATTATTTTGAAAATGTGTGCTACTGTATCTGGGTGCCTGCACTGACTTTGTCAGTAACAGCTCTTACAGGAACACCTTTACTTGCACCGCACCTCTTCCCTATGTGAAGGTGGCTCTGTAGGTTTAAGAGTTCTGGGACCTTGTTTCAGGTGACTGTATGTCACAAGGCTGGAAATTATTTATTATCATTCAGCAGAGAAGTTTTAAAAAAATTAGGACCTTATAAGACTGTGGATTTTTCACCTCATTGTTATATGAAAGGAAAGGCTAACTTTGAAATAAGTCCTGGAACACGTTACTGTTAATTTTTTTAATGTGAACTGAAAGTGGGAGACTTTGCAGGCTGTTAACCTGAAGTTATCTTTGTGTCAGCACTTATCACATAAAGTTTCTGTAAGTCTGAGTCATAAATTGAGTGTTTCAAAAGATCGTTTTAATTAAGTATCATGACCTTAAAGTCGGTTTTTAGTCCACACAATAACCAAGGCTCTTGGGTGCACGGACATAGTGGATATAAAAGGAAGGAAAATCCCAAGCTGTGTCAGTGTGCTGTCTCTCTAGATCCCCTTTTCCATAGTGTTTGTGTGCCCATATAGGTTGTCTATAGAGACCCAGAGAGGCTGACTATAGTCATGGGATGGATTGTGGTGGTGCATCTCTCTCCCCCTCCTGTGGCTGCAGTCTGATGTGAGAAGTGCTCGTTAAGCTTTGGCCTTGACAAACTGCAGCTAGACTAAGCCTCTCTTGAGCTTATCAGAAACACTGTCTGTTCCCAGGAACTAGCAGGTGTCTAAGGGGGACCTGTTTTTTAACGAACAGCCTTGGAGACTTATTTTTCTTGCCTGAATAACAACCCGAGTGGAATCATACTTTTGTTACCGAACTTTCAGAGAAAGTTACCAACTCGGGTTGTAGACAGGATAGAAAACTGCCATAACTAAAGCCCATTCTTTTGGGACCCTCTAAACAAGGGTCTAAAGTGAGATCTCTTTGAACTCTTAACTCCCAGAAGATAAGGCGGTAATGCATACCTCTCAAACACCGATAACCAGATGGCCGTGGAGGAAACCAAGGACTGTTGGCAATAACAGACAAGAGTTGTTGGTAATAACCAAGGACTGTTGTTATTAACGCGGCCATGAGAAAGATCAAGTTTTGGCTGGGGAGGGGGGGGCAGGCAGAGATAGGGCATTTTTCTGTGACAAACAACCACAACACAGCACAGCGCAAGCGCAGGAATGAGTGGCAGGAGGTGGGCATGGACTATAGGGTGGGATTAAGACCACCGAAGACCCCCAGAGCCCTCCAACCCATTTCCAGAAGGGTCTGAAAGAACGGACTGCGCATGAGCACTAATTTACATGGGAAGCGAGAAACCCACCTTCGGGGCGGGGAAACAGGCCTATAAAATGTCCCAAAGCCCGGGCAGCATCCCCAGAACCCGGGACGTCTCATCAACACACCTGCATGGACTCCGAAACCATGATCAACATACCATCGGCTGCATCGATGCTGGAACTGGGATCAGCATCCCATCAGCCGGATCAGCGCTGAAACCGGGATCGACATCCCGCCGGCTGGATCGGCACTGAAACCGGGATCGACATCCCACCGGCTGGATCGGCGCTGCAACTGAGATCGACATCCCATCAGCTGGATCAGCGCTGGAACCAGGGCTGGTAATCCCCTTTTCTCCCTCTTTTTCTCTTTTTTCTCCTGTTTTTCTTTCTTTAATTCTCTCTTCTTCTCTTTTCCTTTCTCTTTTTCTCTTTCTTTCTTTCTCTTTCTTTCTTTTCTTGCTTTGCCTTGCTTGCTTTCTCTTTTCTTGCTTTCTTGCTTGCTTTCTTCCTTTCATTCATCCCTCTTTTTTATATCTCTCTCTTTTCCTATTTCTTTTTCCTTTTCTTTCTCTTTCGCTCCCTTTAATTCATCTCTCCCTCTTTAATTTCTCTCTTCCCTTTCACCTTACCCCTCTATCTAAAACTCAGTGCCACGCGCTTATACAGTAGCTCGGGGACTACCATACTAATTTCCATGCCAAGTGTGTAATTTGCTAATAGAACTTTCTGATTGTTTGAGGACCCTCCGACTTTTGCTGTTCCTTTCGACCAATGGGCATTTACAAATCTTAGGGGCTTCCTTCCCCTTAAGGGTGGGTCATCACGGCCATTATGCTGCTGTCGAAGGCGTCCTTTTGTGATAACAGCACTCCACCTGTGATTTCCAGGTAGAGAGTGCGGGGAAGTGGCTGTTAACAGCCAGGAGGGATCGGAGCAGCTGTAAACCAAGACTGTCCAGGAAATGTCAGTGTTTGACTGCTCTCCGATTTTGTAAAAATTGAGAGAGTGGGCAAATGGAAATTGGTATAGCCCTGTGGCTGTGTTTAAACAGATAAATGTGGTGTTAAGTGAACAAAAATTATGGGAGGGGGAAGATAAAGCATTTTGGGTGCACTTTTGGAAGCAGGTTTAACCACTGCCCAAAAAGAGAGGTATGCCAACATGCAAGCAAAGGGGCTGCTTATGGCTGAGTGTGATCACAGAAAGGAGAGCAGGCTGCAGGCAGAGGCATTCCTTGCTGCCGAACGTGGCCATACCAGCAGGCTTCAGGCAGAGCTTCAGGATTCATGTGTGACAGAGAGAAAATCTCATGGGAGGAATGTCATGATTTATAAACCTTCAGTGATGGTTGGGGCCAGCAAAGTGTTACTAAAATTGTGCTCTTTACTGTGGCCAGGAGAGCAAAGTTCCAGGAAAAGCATAGCAGAGTCTCATAGGAGTCTGAAAGTAAGTGTATTTGGAGAGTGTCTCTGGAGGTTGGTGACTGAATTGATTGAATCAGGTTGCTTGAGGCAGAGGCCCGAGGGAGCCAGGAGTGTTTTTAGTGCTGGGTGACCGGACGGAACTGTGGTACTTAACTCAGAGGGTTTTCTATTGGGCAGGAGGTTTGGATCCTTTAAAGAGGGTTGATCCGGGTTAGGATAGAGACCCCGACTACAAATCATGAGGTGGAGAACGCACAGGAGGCAGCAGATCTGCAATGGATGAATGACAGATGGTTGGTTCTGGGACAGCCCTCAGCTGTGTCACCGGTTGCTGATCCAAGTGTGGTTTCCTGTGATCGGAGGTTTGACAGACGTGATAAAACACTTTGTGATACAATTGAAAAACCGCTCGAGGTGAAAGTTAACCACGCAGAGAGGCGGACAGGGGAATCAAGGAATACCCTTGATGTGGGGGGAGATAGTTCAGGACCCAGTTAGCTACAGCAACAGCAATCAGGAGATTGGAATTGCAGCAGGGAAGCAGACCTCCCAAACGGGAGCAGCATGGTCCTAGTGTCCGACGGAATGTGTTGTGTGTGGAAGGTGTGCAGAAGGGAATTTCTCGGGAATGATGGAGGAATTGTCTGCTGCTATTCTTGAGAAGGTAATACAGTGCCTGGGAAAAATGAAAGTTGCACTCCCTTGCCACAGGTGGGATAAACAGGTTGACACAGGAATTAGAACTCCACAGTGTCTGGAGGGACTTATCATTCCTACGGCCCCACAGGCTGGTGTTGTTAATTGGGAGCTGGGAACTTACTTCTTGCTGTCCGTAGTAAATGAGAAGGGGAACAGCAGTTGGAAATGTCTAAGGAGGCTCACCAAAAATAAAACTGACTGAAAATGAGGTATTAAAGATATCACTGGCTTCTGAGAGGGAAACAGGACATAAACTGAGAATATAAGTTGATAAATTTGTGACTGAGAATGATCATTTTAGGACTCTGCTTGCTTTGGGAGAGTGTAAGGAAATACAATTATAGGGGAATTTGTATAATCATAGTAGAAAGAATCAAGATCTGAGAGAGGAAACAGAAGGGAGGAAAGCAGCTGAACTATTACTGTCATTGAAATTTGAGCAGCTGCAAAAACAGTGGAAGGAACAAAGGAAGAAAGAAACGAAAAATTGGAAGAAAAGGTAGAGATGATGCTTAAGCAAGCTCCCAATTCACCTGGCATTGTACAGATTCCAGTTCAGGTGGCTGATTTGCCAGGGCATTATATCCACAAACCAAGTGATACTGAAATCCAGCAAGCAAAATTCTGTCAAAGAATACATAATAATGACCCAAACATTCAGATTACAGTTGGTTCTCATTAACAATTAATAAAATTCCTAATAGAAACTGGAGCACTACATTCAGTAGTAACACAGTGGGATGCTGAGAAGCTGAGTCTGTGACCCAGACGGCAAAGAGTTAAAAACACCAAAGTAAACAGAGCAAGTGTTATCTGCAAAGCTGCTAAGCTTAATTTTTGGCTGCTGCATGAGAAGTATGCTGACGACTTGCTTTGCAATTAAAGATCACAATGAAAATTTAGATTTCAGTGTTCTGAACTGTAGAACCTGGTGTTTGCTGGATGGCAAATGTAGTACTTTGGTTCAGACCTTAACCCCAGCCCCAAAACAAGTTCAGAGACTGCAGTGTGTTTGCTCCACACGGTGCCTGTACTCTCTGATCCAAGGATTGCTCTGTATCTCAGTCCTGGATGTTTGCTATGAAGCAAGGTGGGATTTCTGATGTTCTGGCTGATTTGGTGCCACTAACAGCTGAGGTACCCAATATTGCCAATCTAACAGGCACAAAGCAAGCAGATGCTTGGGCATTTACAGGGTGGTAACAGATTTTGACAAAAGAGGTACTATCACTCAGTCACGCTCCCTTTCTAATCCTCCTGTTTGGCTGGTGAAAATGCAGAACTGGCAGCTGTGGCTTTCGGGTTTATTACAGAAAATTGAATGCCAATACTATGCCTTTAATCACTGCTGTGCTGTTTCACAGAACTGGTAACTCAAATTCAGAGGGCATCCTGCTTGTGGAGGTCAACTCTAATTGCAGGAGACTGCCCTGCTCCCCAGAAAAAGTGAGGGAAGCAGGAAGAGCAGGACAGGAAGCACTTCATGAAGTAGATGATGACATTCCCCCTGAGGAATGTCAAGGCCAAACTGGTCCTAATGGACCAAAGAGATATTTACTATTCAATTCAACTGGCTTCAAAGAGACAAAACAGATATTTTGAGTGGGGAAGAGGACTTCTGTCATAAGTCCAAGCTGTGAAACAAACCTGGATGAGACTTGTATTGTTTTCTCTTCCTAGGATTGATGTCAGCACACCCCTACTGAAGATCAAGTTAACCACTGAAGGACAGATTTTCCTTCTTGCAGGTACAATTATTGCCAGCATGAACCAAAGTTGCTTCACACATGAACAAGCTTGACCCACAGAGGGGAGACCCTCACTTCTTTTGTTTATGATAAGCAGTGTGGTACTCATAGTACGTTCTACACCTTAGATGTTTATCAGCTGTGGCAGCAACTATAAAGGAGTTCAAAGCAATTTGTCCTCTGAAATTCGAAAGGTAACCTGGAATAACCCAGCTAAATTTGGAAGAATATTCCACTGTTGGTGGTAATTTTACTTAAGACCTCACTAACAGTAAAGCCACAAGTTTTTGTTTTAGCAATAGACGAACCTTTGGTAAATACCACATGCTCAGTCATTGTGCCAGGATTAAATCGCAGTGGAGGTATACTCTGTCCCGTGGAGCATAGAGTGTGGCCTGATGGAATGGATGAGAATTCATCCTGAATGAAAACCGCTTGTTATTTGTACTTGTAGGCAACCTTATTGTAGATACAAGTAATCAATCTAACATTTGTGTTCATAAATTAGTTCAAATTAAGGGTCACAGTTTTAATTATTCAGCTCTGGTTACCTCTTCCCATTTGCTGAAATCTGACTATATTGTGTTTCCAGCCTAACAACCTGTTCCTGATAGCATGAAACTCGTGCTGGTAAAGAAGCTGTCACATGACGACCTGAGACAGCTGTTGAAGCAAGCACAAGCCAAAGGAAAAAAGATTTTGATTCTGTTCATCATGATGTGAAAGACATCCACTGAGTGATGGAACAAGTAAACATAGACAGGGCAACCCAGTGGTGGGCCATTTCACTTGAGTCATTGCCAATCGTAGCAGCAATTATTAACAAAGCATTGCACCTTTTACTTGTCTTTTTAATGTTAATCATTCTGCTTTTCATTTTGGTGATTGGCTTGCACGTTGTGTAGAATTACGGATTACCCCCAATGCTTAGAGACAGCTTATAGATTGTATTTGTCCCTCTGTTCTTCTGTCCCTCTCCCTCCCTCTCTTTTTTTTCCATTTCCAGGGATTACCAAGTCCACATCGAAGTTTGAGCCATAGGGTGTAGTGTAGAGGCCCCCACCACTTTGCTGTTCCAGTAGGGAACGTGCCATTTTTTTTTGCAGAGGGCGACAGTAACGGGCCTCAGGGCGCTGAGGCTAGGGCTTATGAGTTGAGTTTCCTGGAGCCAGTTCCCAATAGTTGCTGTTTTGTCAAGGCTCTCTGACCCTGCCAGGTCCACCAGGGTCAGGGAGTAGTTGTGGGGGATATCAGGTGTGCAGTGCTCCCCATGGACACGCAGCTGGCACACGGAGCAGCTGTGGGATGAGCGGTCGTAAAGCCCGGCGCACGTGCGTTGCAGCAGCACCAGCACCTTCTCCTCCTGCATCGTGGACATCAGATGATGTTGTGCACGTGGAGCTCAGGCCAACCCATCAGATTTCCTGCTGCATTCCACGTTCCTCCTTTCCCAGCATCGTATCCCACAGGCGTTTGTTGTAGATTTCCAGGAAACTGGAGGAAAAAGCTTCCCATCTGGCTTTAGGTGAAGATGCATATCTGTCCAGCGTTGCCTGGATGAGCAGCTGAATCTTCTCGTATGCTCGGGTAAGCAGCTGAATCTTCTCGTAAGCACATTGAAACTGAAGTTGTAGTGGAGCTCTGGGCTCCACTCTCAACCCACTGGGACTTCTTTGGGCCACTTCAGCAGTAGTGTCCGGGGCTCTTGGAGGGGGAAGTGCAGGTGCTGCAGCCCCTGCTGCCACTCTGACTCCTGTGGAACTACTGGCAGCAGAACGAAGAGATATTCCTCTTGAGGTCCTGGATGAGATTGGGAAAGGGCCACTCTTTCTGCTCTTCTAGGAGGGTTTTCTGGGGTATTTCCAGGTCCTTGAGCCTTGCCACATGGTCCACATGAACCCGCAGACACTCTTTTATCTGGCTCATGCAGGCCTTCATGATTCTCAGCTGCTCCTTCCGTACCCGCGCCCAGCCTTTGGCCCCATCATGCCCCCACCACCGCTGATCCTCTTCCTACAGCCACCGTTTTTCATCTGCCAAAACCTCAGTCTTTCACCGGCTCTGCTCCACCTCCGTCTGAAATTCCGACAGCTCCAGCTCTATGGACTCCTCCCCGAGACTGAGGTCATTCCCCTGACATTCCTCCCCCTGCTTCTCCCTCTGGACCCCCTCCTGGCACTGCCACAGCTCCCAGCTCCTAGTCTCCTACCACCATTTCCCCGACTCCACATCCCAGAGCTACCTGCAGGCACTCCAGAGCAACCCTTGCAAGTTTCCCGTTTGGCTCTGCAAGTCCCAGAGGGCTCATTGGGGAGTGCCAGAAAGAGGAAGATTTAGAGCAGTCTGGAGGCAGCCATTCATACAGATGTTTTCTAAATTTTAGTAATGGGCCATGTTTTTTATATGGGACCCAGCAGCCTTACTCCTCTGTCAGATAAACTGGTGGTAACGAGTTATGCTGAAACAATTACACATCTGCCCAAATGCAAATGTCTTGACTTGCAAAATGTGCAGAAACTCTACTTGCAAACATTTTGTGTAAACTGAGTGTAAGGGAGGTAGTCTTTGTACCATATCAGCAAGAAACTGTTCTAAGATGAGAACCCATGCTGTTATGTACATGTTAGGTACTGCCTGAAATTTATTCACCGCCTTGCTGGTAAATATTCACTCATCCAGTTGGACACATGACTTTGTGTGCACATCAAGAACTTCTCTGATTAAGCATTTTCTCCACATAAAAATCTTTTCCACTGCAAGAATGTCATATATGCCTGTGTAGCAATATATATATGTGTATATACTTTACTTTTGCGAGTGTATTGTGAGAAAAAATCTTTGAAGATAATCTGTGTAACAGGTTGCATTGGAGTTAAAAGTGAGGCTCCCAGATAAATTTAGACTGTTAGCTTGCCTTAAAGAACAGAGGTTCCTTTTTTCTTTCCCTCATTATTTTAGCAAACCAGACTTATGAGTCTAGCCTTTTCAAAGATGGCAATTGCAGCATTTGCAGCATTTTTTTCTTCTGCTGTCTGTGGAGGTAGAAGTTGCAAAAAAACAGTGAGTTGAGTTTGTTTCCAGGTGACCTGTGTGGTGCTGCCTTCCCACCCACCTCCACCCTAGGCTGGACTGTGATCTGACAAATGCTCATTAGACTTATAGAAATAAGCAATTGCCCAATATTAGGGGATTTGACTTTAATTATCCAGCTCCTGTCACAGAACAGGAATTATTACAATCTACCTATACATACTACTGAGATTTACTGCCCAACCCCTTTGGGATGAACCGCACACTAGTGAAAAAATTACTGCAGCAAGATGACCTGTGTCGACTGCTGGAATGTGTCCGAAGCAATGGACACAGAACCCTAATCACTGTTCATCACGGTACAGAAATTATCTTGGAAAGAGTGATGAAAAATGGAGAACATCACTAGTGGGACATTTGGTTTGGGTAGTCATCAACTGTAACAGGATTTCTAGGCACAATGTTGCACTTTATTGAAATTTTGCTGATTTATGTTGTATTATTCATATTGTTGAATATAGTTCTATATATTAGAGTGTGTATACTAGCTAGATACATAACGCTGTGGCATAGACCTCATTTATAATGTTGTTTTATCATGTTCAAAGCAATCTCAAAAAAACGTTATTTAGGTAACCTGATCAAGAATTTCTAAGAATTTAAAACTGGAGCATGACAAATCGTTGTTTATAGGCACAGAGGCAAAAGGTGACCACACTACCAATCCGTCAGTTCCCAGGAACTCCTGCTGTCTAATGAGCTCCAGTTTTTTAATGAACAGCCTTGGAAACTTGTTTTTCTTGCCTGAAAAATAACCCAGATGGGACAACACTATTATTATTGAACTTTCGAAGAAAGTTACCAACCTGAATTGAGGCCAGGTTGGAAAATTACTATGACTAAAGCCCAATGTCTTATGACACTATAAAGAGTGGTCCAATGTGAGACCCTTTGAACTCTCCTGGACCACAGGGGGCTGTGACCAGCACCTCCCTCTGAGTGGGGCCTCTCAGAGCCAGGACTTTCAAGCTTGCCAAATTTGGAGGACAATCTCCAAACAACAATGACGAATTCTGAGCTCATATCCCCACTCCTCAAGGCTCAACCCTGAGCCTACTGAAAAGATGCAAAGGCATCCAAAGTGACTACGTCACTGAATTAAAGGGGATTTTTTCACAGGTATACCTTGAACAGACTTTTCACGTTTGTGTGTATGCAAGTGTGAAAATGCTGGAGAAAATATAGAAGCAATGTTGTTCTAGCTTCTTAAGTATTTTAGGTTTATAAGTTAGGCCTGTAAGTAAGTTACTACTGTGTCATAGTTAATTCTATATCAATAGATTTCTGGGTAGTTTAAGTTAAATTATCTATTACATGCTGTTATGTGTTAAGTACTATTAAGATTGAGTGCTGTTAAGTTTCAGTTCTTTTAAGTGTTGTTAGGTTTAAGTGCTGTTAAGTTTAATTTCTGTTAAGTTTAAGTGTTATTAAGTTTAAGTGAAGTTATGTTCTGTTAAGTTTAAGTGTTGTTAGATTTAAGTGATGTCAGGTTTAAGTTCTGTTACATTTAAGTTCTGTTAAGGTTAGATTCTGTTAAATTTAAGCTCTGTTAAGCTCAGATTCTGTTAAGTTTAATTTCTATTAAGCGTTGTTAAGTTTAAGTTCTGTAAAGTTTAAGTGATGTTAATTTGAAGTTAAGTTTAATTGTTTTAAGTTTAAGTGCTATTAGGTTTAAGTTCTGTTAAGTTTAAGTGATGTTGGAATTAAGTACTGCTGGGTGTTTGACAAACTGTTGGCCCAGTCTGGGCCCAGTTTAACATGGGGATATACTCTGAACCTTGTGATCCAATACAAGGGGCTTGCACATTTCTCTTCCTCCTTTACCCCTTCCCATCCCTTTCTCTTCCCACTCCCTTCCACACCCCCTCTCCATCCTCCCACCCCCTGTCCCCACCCTCCCCTGCCCCTCGCTAGTCTTCGCATGGGTAGTTTTAGATTGATCTTGGATTTCTGTTCACTTTTTCTCTCTGCTTTAACCATCTAGAAGGGAGTAGAGCAAACCTTGCCAACACACTTTATCATGCTTTCAACTTCAGTAATAAACCTGCTTTAGCAAATACTTTTGCTGGTGATTCTTTAAGCGACCTTAAAACACTTGTTCGCGACAACCTGTGAAGAGCTGGTACGGGAGTGGCTTTTGGGCGTGCTTCCCACTGGTATCCTCCACGGCCTGACTCTTGCAATCAAAGACCATTACTGGAAGCCAATGTGCTTGCAGGTGACCTGAAACCGTGTGGAATGCACAGTTCTGTGTCATCAGTGGTGCAGACATACCAATCCTCCCAACACCCAGGCTCCCGTGTATGCACACACACACGCTCACTCTTAAGACACTTTCATCTCATTTTGTCTCGGTGGCTGTCTCTTTCTCTGGAAGAGCTCTGCAGTTGTCCTGTGCTGAACACAGAGTCATCTCTGACTTGAGGATGTAGCAAGTGTGAAAAATAACTTGTTGTGGCACAGAATGTGTCATGTGTGGAGGGTGCAAACAGAATCCTTTCTGGAACTGATGAAATGCCCATTTTCCCCCACCCAAGAGTCTCATTTCCCAAAGAAGTCTGAATGAGATAGTCACATTTGGGCAAGTGCAGTGAAATCTCAGGGGTGGTTGAGACAGAAAAATGGATATAACATGCGAAGTTAAACTTGGGCTCTGTATATCAGCAAATTGCTGACATAGCATTACTAATGGCTTTTCAGCATTTATTGCAGGTCTCTAAATGGATGAAAAATTATTCTAAGACTGGAGAATACTTTTATTATTTTAATTAGCTTGCTCCAAAAACATTAAAGTAATTTTCATAGCTGGTGTACACTGTTATAGTACTGCAGATACTGGTTAATGCTCATTGTTCCTGTTCACCAACCACACAAGGGAAGGACACAGGTTTTCCTGCAGAAGAAAAGACACAGGGTTCTAGAAGGAAGGTCCTAATATGATATTGAGTCAAGTCAATATCATGTTATCTGGTGGAGTTGTTTTCACTCTGGGCAGCAATAACTGGCTATGACATTTTGTCACGTTAGCTTTTCATTTACGTAAAAGGGACCAGGTGTCAGTTTATTTCTCTGAAGGAACCCGTAATGGAATTGCTGAAATATTTAAGACATAAATGCACAAAATGCTATTTCAAGCCTTAATATTGATGCATGTCTGCTGCTGAAAATTCCAAGATGTTTCCCAAATGAAAAGTGGGATGAAGTCTTGTCAGGCTTGTGAAAACAATTTTTGGAACTGCTCCATTTTTGTGTAGGTTTCTGCTCCAGTGACAGATATTGAAAGTATCCTTATGTTTAATAGTAATGCTGGCTCTCATCCATTTCTTACTAGCCATGAAATTCACTGCATCTCAGCTGTAAATTCCAGGACTGCTGTAAGTTACAAGTATTTCTCAGAGTTACTAATCACTTAAATGCCATGCTGCTCTTCCCTGTGCTTTTAACATTAAAATAGGAGTAAAGCAAGCTGGAAATAAACAAACCAGTCTCCCATTATTAAAAAGACTGTGCAGCAAATAAGAATGCTAAATCAGTGAGAAACCTCATTTCTCAAAATGCAATATGTGCAACTCATGCCTGTGATAGAGCCATTTATTGTTCAAACTCCCTTTCATTGAGGGAAAATCACATTATCCGGCAATCTGTGCGCCATTGGAATATATTGCTGTGAGTAATGGCATGTGTATCGCTATGTGTATTGTACCATCAGGGTTTTGGGTCACTCTGTACTATTCTAGCCCCTCCTGATGAAAAAACGCTTGATAAAATATGCCAGTGGGCCAGATTGAATTGTGTTCTGCATGTGACCCCCAAAGGAAAGAAGGTCATGAGGCCGTTCAAGCCTCATTTCTGCACCTTTTAATGAGATTCTGAAAGGGCTGGGGAGGAGGGAAAGACCATTTGTCACTTTGGAAACAAAGGAAGAGGCAGTAGAAACAGAATCTGAATGCAAATGAGACATTTTCCCACTTGGGACAAGCTGATTTCCATATTAACTATTTTTTTTGTATTTGTCCAAATACATTTCCTTTGTTATCTGGTATTCAGAAGCCAAATGATGATAGTAAGTCACATTTACACATTTTCTAAGGAAATACTGAGGATGAACCTACATGGCTTAATTATGTTGCACTGCATTTTGACAGTCATATCTTTAAACAAAACTGAAATCTGTCAGACCTGATGACCTGTGCTCAGTGTGTGCTTTGTCTCTTACTTTGCCATCACACAGTGAAGAAAGGCGGATGAGGTGAGAAGAAAATATAAAAGTATTTATTTAAATCCTTTTTATGTCCCTGAAATTAGGCAGAGGACTATTCTGGGATGCAGATAATACATATTATTCACATAAAGAATTTAAAGAATGAGGAAATCTAAGCATGTAGATACAGTTTCAGATCCTTTTAAAAGTGCAACTTTCTGAACTGTTCTGAGGAATTTCTGGTCGTTGTTGGTGGCATCTGGTCTCTTCTTGGTTGATTCCATGGGAATCTGGGGAAAAGAAGACTAACGGGGGGATGTTATCCATATGTATAAATACCTGATGGAAGGGAGTAAAGAAGTTCCTGTCAGATTCTGTGGTGAAGAGTAAGAGCCAACAAGCACAAAACAAAGTACAAGAAAATCCATTTAAACAGAGGGGGAAGCCTGTTTCCTTAGGAAAGTGGTTAAACACTAGAACAGTGCCAGAGAGGTTGTGGAGCCTCCATCCTTGGAGGCATTCAAGCTGTGACTGGATGTGTTCCTGGGTAACCAGCTTATCTGTCCAGTGTCTGCACAGGACTTTGGACTTGATGACCTCCAGAGGTGCCTTCCAACAACTGCAATTTTGTGTGATTCTGTGTTCAATTCAAGCCACGCTTTCAGAGCCACGCCCTGATCACAATCTTCTGTCAGGGAGCTCCTTGCCAGTCAAGGACATGTTTTTTCCATCACTTTCCCAGTCCCTGCTTGGTGTAGTGCTCTCCAAGTGCATAGCAAGCCTCAGCCACGAGAGAGCCGTCCAAACAGGACCTTTGATTGACTGATGTACGGGGACCCACAGTGTATGATGATTTACTCATCCCTTGTTAGAATCTGTTTTCTTTTAATCCCAGCTTTAAGTCTGGCTTTTGTCCTCCAAAACAGGTGTTGGAGGGATCAGACATCATCAGAGTGTCCACGGCAATCAGCAGTGTGACCCAGACCCCTCCTGTCCTCAGAAATGAGAGGTGGAGCTAGCAGGGATAAGATTAATGTTTGGCACTTGGCTTACACCTTCCCTGCTGTTAGTTCTTCTGCATCCCCTCAATACAGAGGTTGTGTAGTCTTTCACAACCCTCCCCCTCTCCCCTGGCACCTTCTTTGCTTTCTGTTGTCAGTTTTTCTCAGTCAGAAATGATAAGGAGTTATAGAATTATACGAACAGACAGATTGTCTTCTCAGTCATGCAAATATTGACATTGTTTTCATTCCCCTTCAGCATCTAGATCTGTGGATTTGTCCTTATCCTTAGCAATTAAAACATCTTTCCTGAGGCAAACAAAAGGAAAATAATACAATAATAAAATGAGAGTGCTTGCATCTGCCTAATGTTGTCTTGACACCAGATGATGACAGATACATTAAACAATAAAAGACCTTCATTGAAATACAGACTTGGAGGGAAGGAGGCAATTCAAAGGAGAAAAAATAATCTCTCTGCTCACTGTGGTTTGATGATAATTATAGCAAAATTAATTACTCACCCTTCACAGGAGCTGAGCAATTATACCACTTAGATCTTCCAAGACCTGTATGTTTATTTATTGCAAAATTAATTAAATAGAGATGGTTTATGACTTTGTTACCTTAGTGCAGTCACACTAAAAAAACGTCCTACTGGCTGACAAATGAAACACCTGGAAATTTTGGATGTGACCATTGTGGTGTTCACCACTAACCATCATTATCCTCTGTTCTACCTGGATGACACGCTTCAGGCTAACAGTGAGGGAAAACACCTTCCTTTTACTCAGTGCTATAAAAACTTTCAAAGCATCAGTGTGGTAAAGCAGCCTGAGATAACTCCAGTGCTGCAAGGATTTCTGGCACTAACTCTCTGTCTGAGGCTAAATTGTGACATTATGAGAAATGGTGCAGGAACTACGGGAGTGTGGCACCACCGAAAGAGATGAGACTCGATCGTGCTGGATGCACAGCACCATTGCACGAGGAGATTCCGGTATGAACAAACCCGGGGCTGAAGCTGCCAAGTTTTCCAGGTGGTATTGGCAGCTTAATCTGTAATGAGTTAGACAAGACATTGAGAAGGCATGATAGACAGCAGCAGGCATCGAAATCTCAGAGGTAAACTGCAGTCTGCTTGGTTTTCAGAGAAGGGTGACACCCACAGACGGTAAAAAGGAAAACAACTACTGCAAACATGACTGGGTTATAAGACTCATTAATATCCCTCTCTTCCCACACTGCAAAATTAGCTCTGGAGTTGAAATACTGCAAAACTGTGTTTAAAAAGCTAAGGATGCTGATCAGTTCCTGCCTAACAGTTTCCCTTGGTCAATTTTCCTTTTAATTATGAACAGCTATGCCTCCTATGTTTCATCTCCTCCCTGTGTATTCACCAAGTACCTTTCATAGAATTAATAGGAAATTGCAGTAGTCTGACATTACAAAAGATGCTGTCTCCACCATTCCGAGAAGGGCTGTTTAATAGATTTCTCTCAGAAACCATTGATCAGGCGGGGATTTTTGCTGAGACAGCATCTCTGTTTCATGGAAATGGAGCAAGCCCTTCTGGGTCTCTTAAAAGCAAGTATGGTCAGGCAGGCTTTAATTACCTCTGATAAGCTCTTTAGCAAACTGCAAGGTTTTTTAAATCTCTATCTCAGGGACTCAGAAGATTATGTTCTTTGCTAATAACAGGTATTAGTGCACAGATAGGGGAGAGCAGTACTCTTCTATTTTCAATTTTCAGACTACTGCCGTGATTACAAAAGCTCAGGCACACTGTAACAGACATGCACAGTGCTCTCAAGAAAGTAGGGAAAATGAGAAAGTGAAATCTGCCTTTCTGCCTTCTGCTATTAGGGTAGAGAGCCACACAAGATGATATTTGCTAGAGAGTTTCCAACTATCAGGTCTTCACTCAGTACAGACAGGTACTCACATGTCTGTGTGGCTGCTGTCAGCAGATTTTTAAGTGCATCAGTGCCTAATTTTTCTTATCAATGTGAAAGTATTTTGCATGCAGCAAGGCTGTAGAAGCTGAGTGTGAGGCCCTCAAAAGCTAAGAAATATCTGGCTTAGGGTTGCCCCGTTAGCAGCAGCAGTTCAGCTCTGATTAACCACGGCTCATGGGCAGTCCCTGGGGGTACTTTGACCTAGATGCAGGTACAGCAGAAAGGATTGGGCCTCAGACACTTTCCCTTCCTCACCTGCTGCTGTAATCCTGCCATCCTCTGACAAGGGCATAGCGTAAGAGCAGGAATGGAGCGTCCATCCCAAGCAGGGTTTTGGTAGAATCACCACATGGAATCTATCCTCTCAAGTCAAGCCTGTAAATGTGTTGTCTTCATAGCATCACAGAATCACAGAATCATTTAGGTTGGAAAAGACCCTTAAGATCATCGAGTCCAACTGTTAACTCAGCATTCCCAAGCCTGCCATTAAACCATGTTCCTAAATGCTACAAGATTTTAAAGACATCTATATTTTTTGACTCAACCTTCTAAAGACTTGATTTATCTCTGTGATGCTGTCAGAGTTCCTTATATCTCTTCAAAATTTACTGTCACCCCAGGACTCCAAAGGCTCCTTCAACAACTGATTTGTTTGCCTCTTGAATAAGGCACCACTCTTCTGTCAGATGTCATAAGCTTTTCATCCCTCCACGT
This sequence comes from Falcunculus frontatus, assembly GCA_013398115.1. Classification (NCBI taxonomy): domain Eukaryota; kingdom Metazoa; phylum Chordata; class Aves; order Passeriformes; genus Falcunculus; species Falcunculus frontatus. The sequence continues at coordinate 134,141 of VZRV01010117.1, forward strand.
TTTTATCTTCCACCTTTCTCCTGTCTGTTGTCTAGATTCCTAGATTTTTCTATTGGCAGGTTTATATTCACACAAACATATGTATCTTGTCCTGTTCTCTGAGGACAGAAAAGCCACTAGCCCTTGTCTGTGTGTCTCATGCATCAATACCTGCGTGCATATAGAATTTCAGATGCCAAATCCTTCAAAGCCTGTAATTTTCTTCTGGCAGTAAAGCATGTCTTTAACTTCTGTTTCATGTTTCGTGTCCAGTCTTCCTGAATTCTTTTCATGATTAATATGGCTTAATTTTTCAAGTACCTAGGACTCTACTTTACTCACACAGTTTTACCTAGAGTTTAATTTTCTTCCTACATACTAGCAAAAAAATGAGAAATGTATAAAATAACTTACATTGGGCTATCTTCTTTGGGTGTCCATCTAAGAGTGGGCAAGAGTTTGTTCAGAAGAAACTCTTTTTTTTTTTGTCAATTAATATGTTGGTTTCTCAGTTTGCTAAAGACACGCAACACAATTAACACCCTTCAGTGCCATTAAGCCCCTGAGAATACTGGCAAAAGGCATAATTTTGTCTCCAAAAGGCATTCAAGAATGATGGTTTCTGGGGAGGAAATTGTTAAACAATGGGTCAGAATGTGTATTTGTTTATTGTTTCTATTTCTCTAGTTCTCGTCCAGCTTTGTCCAACATAAAGTTCTCTAGAGGCTACCACAAGATGTTATTGTAAATACACATTTAGTGACACTGACTCCATCTGCAAGCAGCCAAGGTGACTGGACAACAGGCATGTAAAAAAGAGCAACAATTATGAATTCATTATCCTTCCACAGTCATGTACACAGTGAATTAGCTGTGATAATGTTCAGTAAAAATTAGTGTTACGTCAGCTTTCTGGATCACCCAAGAAGAAATGGATCCTTCCTTTAAAAAAAAGAAATCACAGATAGGTGTTTTTGAACAGACTATCTATCACTTTTAGCAAAAGCTTGAATTCACTGGAAGTTTTGCAGGACATTTCTCACCTTTTGGCCCCTTTTGGAATCTATCTTTTCTACTTATTGATATATGAGAAATTACCATGCCCTAAAGAGGAGTTTAAGCAATCCCCATCCTGAACATATTTACTTGTTTTCTGCCAACATTTGCAGGCAGACCCCTTCAGATCATTTGAAAAGAAAAAAATATTTTTGCAAAAATGAAGAGTACCTCCTTTCTGTTGTCTTAACCTCAGAACATATGTAACACCATCTGTACCTACCTGTAAGATGATCTGAATAGGGAACAGGATGGAAATCAAAAGAACTGTGGATAGACAGGCAGAACAGAATTCACAGATGAGTTTTACCATTTGCATACCTAGCAGGAAAGAAAGTATATTTATTTATACTCTTTGGGCATTATTTTACCTCTCTTGTGGTTGCATTAAGACCTTAGAATCAGAAACTACTTGAATAAAAGTGCAACCATCCATTTACTAAATGAGATGCTGTTTGATTTTGCACTCACGTATTGTCTTACGTCAGGGATTCTTGTTCAGAACCAAGGGATGTACCAAACTACTAATAATATGAAATTAAAAATATTCACTCCAAGGCCAAAATACTGGATAAAAGACAACCTGAAAATATATCTCTATAGCTGACTAGAACAAGACTCAGAACACCTTTAAAAGAGTGAGTATTTTGTTTAGGTTTTCCTAAAGCCTTTTTTTAAGGCACCATACTAAAATCATCTGTAACAAGCAATTTCAGAGGCAGCTTCTGAAGTAATCCAGCTGATATAAGTAAAATGAGCACAGATTTTATTCTATGGACACCCAGGTAGTGAGGGGAAGTGCCAGCTTTAAACACATTCAGAGCACTCCTGTGATTATTTTCATCCAGGCTTTAAAAACCAGGCTACATAACATGTAGGTTTCACTGGTAGGTGACAGTGATTCCAAGGAGGAAATTGTTTTCAGAACCACATCTGGTGGTTTCAGAATAAAAGCTGCCTTCAGAGTAAAAGATATAATTTTTATACTGGAGAATATTTTCTCAAAAAAGAGGCTACAGGCACCAAACTCCCATGGGAATCACAGCTGACTATCCACCACTTGACTGTGCCAAAAGTGTGCTTTCCAAACTCAGAAACTGCAGGACAGGAGGCAGCACAGACCGTGACTTCAGGCCCTGGTGCTTGCTTAAGTCACCCATCAGCCATGTCCTCAGCATCCTTGAGCTGTGAGACATCTCTTGGTACAAGCAGCACATCCAGGCACAGTCCTGGCCTCGCTTTGCACTCAGAGCACAAAGAATAAAATATACGTATAAGATGTTCATCTGTATATCCATACGGTCAGTATTTTTTCCTGAAGGAGGATGTTTCTCAGCTATACATCAGTTTTAGAAAAACACTGAACTTTGAACCCATAAACCAAAACAAACCCCAAAGCACAGCATGATATAAATGATTCTCTTTTTGAACTGATGCCTGGAGTGGCTACCTGAAAACAGAGGCTAGACAAGAATAAGAGAATAAAAGTAGGTATTTATTTGAAGGGCCTTCAAAGGTACACCGTGGGCAGTCAAAAGGCTATACCCAAGATGGACCCTGAGTCATGAGTTCTTCACACTTTTGTAAGTTTGGTCTGTTTGCATATCAGGGTTAATTCTCCAATTATAACTTCGGTTAATGATGTAATGACCCCAAGTTTTCCCCTCCTCTTCAGAGGCTTTTAGTTTACACATAGTTTTTGGGGCCTGGGACAATCAAAGTGTCCTTGGAGGGCAAACCTGGAGAGGCAGCCCTTTAACCAGCGTGACAGAACAGTAGCTAACAGGCCACATGAAACTTCAGACTCACACACTAGGCAGTACAGGATTTGAAAAATACAAAAGTTAAAACCTAAAAATAGGGTTTTTTAGGTAGTTAAAGCCTAAAAATATAAAAGTTAAGAGGCATCAATACAAGGATGACAAGTTGTATGACCACGTTTAATATGGTGTGATGTTCAATTGCTCGATATTCTGATATCTAAAAATAAATGCAGGGCTCCTGGTAGAAGTGCGCTGTGGAGGGTTAACCTAGTTAACCTGCCTGCCAAGTGCAAATCCAGCCACTCTCTGATTCACCCTCCTTAATAGGACAGGAGGAGAGAATAAGACGAAATAGCTCAAGGAAATCACTTACTAATTACCATCAAAGGCAAAACAAATTTGAATTGGAGACAGTTAATTTATTGCCAAGCAAAACAGATTTCGATTATGAGAAATTTAATATATTTAAATAGTGCATTTAATCTATTGGGTTCTCCCAAAATACTATCCCTGTTTTTAGTGACTGCTCTGTGTTGGAAAAGTAGAGTAGAATAGAATAGAATAGAATAGAATGGAAATTAGTTCTTTGTACTGGCAGGGAAAACCTGACCAAACATCACTAACTTTGTCATGGACTCACACCTAACAGCTGGGCCAAATACCTTCCCAGTTAACTCTAAGTGGCTGCACTTACTGCTCTGGTCTGATAGGAGGGAAGAAAAGAGAGAGAAAGAAGACAAAGAAAGAAAAAATTGTCAGAAGGAAGAGACAGAAACCCCAAAAGCAGCTCACATCAAAACTCCCTTCTTGTTTTCCAGATGTTTTCCTAGTGAAAATATCTGGAAATAGCTTTATCTGTAAAGTTCAAAAAAATTACTTGCACTTCTATAGCTGCTTGCAGAAAATTAGACTGGCTGAGTCATCCTACAGGGAAAAAAAATCCAAACCAAAACAACAACAACAACAAAAAAAATCAAACCCAAAACAACAACAAAAAAACCCACAAACCAGAATAAAAACCACACCAAAACCCAAAATACAGTCTTTCACCCCAGTGATCCTCTGTAGGCCATGGCAAATGCAAAGCACACCTACCCTATTAATGACTTGTGTTTAGCACGTGCAGTTTGTTGTGTCCTCAGTTGTGCAGCAGAGCGATGCCCTGGCACAGAGGGCATCAGCTTTCAGCTCAGTCTCAGCAGCATTCCTGCACTAGAGCATTGCAGCAGAGGTTGGGGCTGTGGCTGTTTCAGCCTGCAGCAGAGATGGCCTCGGGACACCTATCAGCACCCCAGTGTCTGTGGGGAAGGGATGGAGTGGGCAGGGCCGGGCTTTTGATGGAAACACCTGGTGGGAGTCTCAGGCACAAGGCATCAGCTGTGTGCGGAGGAGAAGGTGTGTCCTGTGTTATGGATTCAGACTCTTAACCCACATCAAATGGCAGCATTTCTAAGGATGTCCTAACATCGCCTCTCCAAAATCTGCTTATGCTTTTATTAAGCTCGGCCTTGTGGGGTTTTTCGTATAGAAAGGCATAAAAAGTCCTTTCTCCAAAGAGAAAACAACTGGGTATATGTTTGTTATGTGATCATGTCTATGCAGAGCAGGAAGATGGTGCACAAACTTCCTTTAATGTTGAGAATAGATTAATGCCCTTCCCCACCAAAGAACTTACAGTAGCACGCAAATGAGAACACTACTCTCAACCAAAATGCCTAATGTCTGACAGCAACCAGTAAAATTTTCCAGGAAGCATGAAAGAGGAAACTGATATTTAGAGTGAGATGCCTTCCTAAGTCTGCAATACTTTGTGGCTGAAAGGTTTCTTAAGCAAAAAAAACCCCTCTTCATGCTGAAAGAACACAAGGGGAGTGGAATTTATTCTTCCTGTAGTTGTTAATTTGCTTTTTGAACTTCTTTAAACTATTTCCACATAGTCTTTAGCATAATTCCTCAGCCCTCTAGGAATCCTGGGTACAACAAGTAGATCAGTAGACTGGATTAGGGCAAGGAGATCTCTTTCTCATTTAGCTATTCCTAGAGTAATTTCATTTTTTCTTGCTTCAGTTTCTTCATAAATAAAATGAATGTAAACACAGTGGTGATCAAAAACGCAGAATCATGATGAAAGGTGATGTGAAAACATAGTAAATTCTAGGTATTACAAGTGGAGAACTTTACAAGAGCTCATGGATGAATGGGATCAAGGACATGAATTTGTAAGCAGAAACAAGAATTTATTTAACTGCAAAGCTGTGGATACACCTGACAGGTGAATTTCTTCCTCAATATCAGGTTTGAATTCAAGACTGCTAAATCAGACACCACATACCTCCACTAAGACAGGAAAAATATGAAGATGGGGTTTATGAAAAGGCAGGGTTTTTCATTGGGTAATGGATATTTGGCTAAAGACTGCAATCAGAACTTCAATTTTAAAAGAAGTATGCATTTCAATAAATTTTGAGAGGCTTGGGAGTTTTTAGAACCTTTCTGCCCCAAGAAAAAGAAATACAGTGGGAACAAAATCACTGTAATGAAGGGTCTTTTCGGCAATTGTTGTGGTTGAACCGCAGTCAGCAGCTCAGCCCCACACAGCTGCTTGCTCACTCCTCTCCCAGTGGGATGGGAAAGGGAGTTGGAAGGGTTGAGTGGGAAAGCCTGTGGGTTGAGATAAAGACAGTTCAATAGGCAAAGCCACACACAGTTTGAGGTGCTCCAGTATAACCCCATGAATAAGCTGCCATTGATCCAGCTTACTTGCTGGTGGGGAGGTGTGAGAAACAAAAAAGGTCTTGACTCTGTGCAAGTTCTGCACCTCTGTATTATGAACCCTCAGTACAACACAAATCCAAAACAGGGTCCCATATCACCCACTTTGAAGAAAATTAGTTCTGTCCCAGTCAAACCCGGTACACAGATGTGTGTGCCAGCAAGGTATGCTTCATTTTAGATCAGGAAGCAAAGATTGCTCAGTCAATGGTATTTGAAATATCTGTAGAAATAATAAAAGAAATATTTAATACCTCTTTGACTCATTTAAGCAGCTCTGTTATGAGCTTGAATACACAGGAATCAGTAAATCTAAGCTTGGGAAATGCCTTAAATTAGCCATTTGCTTTGAATATCTGTTACAGTATTTAGTGAATTGATGAAATCAGAATGGACTCCTTCCAACACAAAATGTTTTCTTCATTAAAACCATTAAAATCCATTCACACATTTGCACATCTCATAGCGTATGCTTCTCATTCCAGCTGTGCAGATTAATAGTTTGGGGGATTCCTTTACCTACTCAGGCTTAGTTTTGTATACAGGTCTAGTTCTGAACCTCATTAAAAAAAAAGGTGTCAAACTTCTGAGTGCCTCAAGTTGCAATGGCCATTTTACAATTGGGAAGTGACTCTTCCAGGAAGAGACTCAGCACTGAAGGGCTGTGCAGTTTGCTGGAAACCATTGCAGAGTTTCATGATAATACCTGAGGAAGGCACTGCATGCTCAGTCCCAGGCATATCGGTCAGAGATTTCATCCTCTTGGATCATTTGCCTTCCCACACCTGGTTAGATGTCCGTTGATATGAAAGGCATCTTCATTTTACTGATTTCATCATTCATTTCATTTCATAGTTATATCACTGTAGCAGTAAAAATTACTGTCACTGGAGGGTGCATCCCTGGCACAGGCTTGGATTCTTCATTCCATGCAGAGCTGTATCTTGTTTTTTCAGGCTGTTTGCTCCAGCAGAATCTCTCTAGCAGAAGTGTTTACCAAGGCCCAAAGAAGCAAACAATGAAATAAACCCCAGTTTCTGTTTTGCCGCTTTTGCTGTAGCTGGCCAGTATTAATTTGATAGAGTCACAGAGAGTGGCAGAGCTCTGACATGAAGAGCTGCTCTTTTTTCCTGCTTCATGACCATATTATTGACACAGTATCACTTTTCAGTGTTTGGTAATGGGAATATCTACAACAGGCACAGGGCTTTCAGTCAGAGAAAAGAGAGTCTAGGCACCGTGGATGACACCTTGGTCATCATTTTGCTTTATTTGCTTGCTGCTACTGTATTTTCTAAAAGTTGAACAGCCACTACCAGCTGACTGGCCCTGAAACTGATTGAAGTCATGAAAGCTCAACCAGCTCATGTCATTTGAAGGCATCAAATTCAACCGTGAACAGAGCTTCAAGCTGCACGATACTTATGCTGTTAACTGTACTTGTGACTGTAGCTTAAAAAAACCCAGATGCTCAGTATTCTAGGAATCTCACCACCATCAGCTAAGGGCCTTGAAAAATTACCTACTTAGGACAGTGGCACCTCTGTCAAAAACTTGCAGTGTGATCACACAGTAATGAAAGGCTTATGGAAATTGAATATTTTTTCTAGAAATGAATGATTGAAAAATAGACCTTTTTTTTTTTTTTTTAATTTTTTTTGTGATATCTACCTGTCATTTTCTATTTGGAGAAGTCTGGATAAAACACATCTGGGTGGCCCTGCCTCAGTTTCCCTTCACCTTCTTTCCTCATTGAATCACATTTGGTTTCCTACTTTACTGACTTTCCTTCTTGCTTGGTCTAAAGATAACATAGTTCTTATATAAACAGACTCATGTCTGTGTCTCAATTGGAGTATGTTGTAAAGAAAGAGAGCTGAAAGTCACCTGTCCTTTCTCCCACTAGTCTCTTACATCAAGTTGTAAGTTTTTCTAACTCCTGCTTCCCCAGTGTCATTCATCCTCTTATTCAAGTTTTCCCTACTTACAAAACCATTTAAGATAAAACCAGTTGAAATTTACATCACTAAGACACAAGAGTGAGTGTCAGGGGAGGTGATTTTACCCAAAACACAGTGCTAAGTGTGTACAGTGCCTTCATTTTGGGAGAGATTGTGAGATGGGAGGGTGTGGAGTATCCCCCATGTGTCAGGGTGTGTGCACCTGATACTGTGCCTGTTTCTTAGGGAACCTCACACTAGCCAGAGAAGACTCCCCCCCCGAATTTAGTAGTCATGCACAATTCTCTTGGAGACTTACCCTGCTTTTCTTTGTCTTCCCTGAAGGCAGTAGGCGTTTGAAATTATCAAGGAATGCAGAAACACCCCCAAAACGCAAGCTCCCCAAGGATATCCCAGGGCTTGATTGACTGTTTTTACTTTTATTATCAAAATTATAGTTTCAAACTATCTGTGATACACTTTTTGCAGTGTTTAACAATAACTCATTTGGACACTGACAGTACTGAGGGTGTTACACTAAAGAAATTAAGGTGCTGAAATAGCAAAGTTACAGAGGCTTCTTAATCATTTGGGCTAACATCCCAGAAAATGGGTGTTAGGTGAAATACGTGTGAAATACAAATACAAGAACATCCTTCCTTATACCCAACCTGGACAGTAACTCCTAAACTCTAGCTGTGTCAGTAATGTCAAAGAATTGAAAATCAGTGTATGGAAACTGTAGCTAAATAATTTTCTATGTATTTATTACTCTTGAGATACTAAAGATTCTCATACTGTAACCTGGAGAAAATTCACCCCAGGATACCACTCTCACAAGGTGCAAAATGCTCTTTTGTATTTGTTTATGTGTCCACTTGAGGAAGAAGCAAAGAATGTTCTGCAATGCTTTTTTTGAGTCAAATTATAACAATTGTTTTAAGAGATGGATGGCTGCACGCTGAGCAGTGATTGCTTGCATACCTTTTATGTTTTCATGGAATCAATGAACACTGGACTTCCCAGGCATTCAAATGACTTGGGAAAAGTCCTTTAGTGCATGCAAGTCCTTAAAATGACCTCAGCTTTAATCTCAGTCTCTCACAATACTTCACCTCTCTTATCAGCATTCATGTTTGAAATGTCAAGGTAGAGGTTTTTCAGGGTTAAGCTTTCCAGATTTCACTTCATTTGCTTCCTTTTATTGGAGACAGGGACACAAAATCCTTGAGCTTCCTGAAAAATCAGGAGCTGTCAGATTTGCAGCATCCTCTTTGAGTTATGACAGCACTGAAGCAGCAATTGACAAATCCCTTGACATACAAGGTCTAGTGATTTCCGTCAAAGAGATGTAGCACTCAGACATAGCTCCAATCAGTTTGTTCTTGGTTGACTGGTTTTCATTTGTTTCTGGAGGACCTTGCTGATTTTTAGGCTTTTGTTTTTAAAGAATATTTTTGTGCATCTTGGATACTATTACGTTGATTAGAAAGAACAGACTAAAGTACCAAGATGCACCCATTGCAGCTTGACAAGCTGGCAAGCAAAAACTCAGTGTTTCAGTGAACTTGTTCAAGTGGTTTGTTATGCTCCTCTCTCTTATTTACAGATGGGGTTAAAGTGGAGCAAGAGAGTCAGAAAAGGCTGAAAGCAGATAAAAAAGGGCACCCTAGAGATGTTCAGGAGCCTTCCTAAGCTTTGTCTGCCTTGCTTGAGCTGCCCTGCAAGCATTGCACAGAAGTGAGGGATGGGCTTCAGAGAAGAGGGAGAATTTTGCTGTGGAGCCTGATAAAACCCTGCAAAAGCTGAGCAGACACAAGGATGTAACATGCTGAAGTGGCCACAAGTCTCTGGTTCCCCACTGATAAGAAGCATTTGTGTTTTAGGCAGGAGAGAGGTTGGACAAACTGAGGGGGCTGAGGGGAGGTCACCCTGATGGCAGGGCTGGATCAAGCTTTCTTCAAGGAGGGACTAACTCCTTTTGGGGTGTACCTGTGTTTGGTTTCCTTCTTCATTCTTTTCTTCTTTTCTTTTCTTTTCTTTTCTCTTTTCTTTTCTTTTCTTTTCTTTTCTTTTCTTTTCTTTTCTTTTCTTTTCTTTTCTTTTCTTTTCTTTTCTTTTCTTTTCTTTTCTTTTCTTTTCTTTTCTTTTCTTTTCTTTTCTTTTCTTTTCTTTTCTTTTCTTTTCTTTTCTTTTCTTTTCTTTTCTTTTCTTTTCTTTTCTTTTCTTTTCTTTTCTTTTCTTTTCTTTTCATTGGTTTTTTTGGTGCTTTTTTGTTTTGCTTTTGGTTTCATTTTGGGGTGGGGTTTTTGGGATTTTTTTATACATACCTCATTTTATTTGAAAGGTCATGAAAACACATCCTCCCAAAATATGGAGCTCTCCTACCCAGATATGGAAAATCCCTGGATGGACCGGAAGACAGCCTGGGTTGATGGCACTGCAGTTTCTACACATGTGCAACCTGGGGTCAAAAACCAGGAAAACCTAACCCACCCAGCCACCATTGTACCTTCTCTCTGAGCTACTGCTGAGAGGATTGAGCCTGGAACATGACACTTTCCTACCAAAGCCTTCCTGGTGCTGTAACTGTGGGGCTTTAGGAGAACTTGAGGCTGTAGAGATGTACTAAATGTTGGAAGCATCCTTCCACCTCTGCTCAAAGAAAGCATTTTGGTAGAAAAATTGTCCGTGTAGTACTTCACAAACTGACCATCGTCTGGGGGAAGTGGAGAGGGAGGTGCTGACCTCTTCTCCCCAGGATTCATGACGGGACACAAGGAAAAGGCTCAGAGCTGTGCCAGGGGAGGTTCAGCCTTGACAGGAGGAAGCATTTCTTTACCAAGAGGGAGGCCAAACACTGGAACAGGCTTCCTTGAGAGGTGTCCAACACCCCAAGCCTGTCAGTGTTCCAGAGGCATTTGGACAATGTCTTTAGTGTGACTTTAACTTTGGGTCATCCCTGAAGGAGTCAGGGAGTTGGAATGGATGGTTGTTGTATGACCCTTCCAAATGAAATAATCTATTCTGTTCTGTTCTAGTCTAGTCTAGTTTAGTCTATTCTAGTCTCTAATCTCTTTTCTCTATTCTAATTTAACAACAGACAATTTACATGGAGGTGCTCAGATCATTTTTCTTCCCCAGGCACCACCCTGTAGCAATCGAAGCAGAGTGTTCGTGTTTCACCTGGCTGTACCTTTTCCTGCTGGAGAAAGTCAGGTTGAGTATGAAGAGGGTAAGAGACAAAAAAGCACAACATGGGTGCTGTGATGGTAAGCAGAAATCACCCAGACAATGACAAATACGTTCTCACATCTCCTCCCTGTGTCTTTGCTTTCCCCTTTTACACTGCAGCCTGTGGGAGCACAGGTCTTCCTTTACAGCCCTCTAACAGCAGGAGTTTGGCAGAGCTTTTGAGATGCTGTCAGAACAGATGTGGCCAAAGGGAGCCTTGAATGCCAGGACAAGCAGCAACCAACTGGCTTCTTTGTGTGACCGTGAGATTTCCCCCATGGGATCTCTGTGGGCATGAAATACAGGTTGATGGTGTCCCAAACTCGAGGGAATATGCTGACTGATTATTGTGTAAAGTGTTGCAAAGTCTTTGGGAATAAAAAAATAAATAAATCAGACCCGAAAAAGTCTCTTCCCTGCTTGCCTAAGATGAGTAATTTGAATACAAGTGAGAAAAAAATCATTTTTCCCATTATCAGCTCCACACAAAGTGGATAATGGGTTTGTTCTGGGTATATGATGGGGCTTTTAAAAAAAATCCTCCCAAATAACTGTCTCAGGCTGCTATTCAAGTGCAAGAAATACTTATGATCATCCTCATCATTATTATTATTATTATTATACCACCACCATTACCATCACAATTATCCGTCAAAACATCCGATAGCTCAATTGTAGAAGATCCCAAAGGACACGATGGAAAGAAAAATCCAGTTTCTAATTAACCTGTTGGAGCTGAAACACTCTCATTATGATCAGTCTGTTCATAGTCTGATGTTCTTCTATGACATCTAAGAGACTAAACCCTTGTGAGAGATGCTGTCAGATAAATGCTGGCACAGCGCTTGGGGGCTTTCAGATGGAAAAGGGGAAGATAGCAGGTGGAGAATGGCCAAATCAAAGAGACCAAAACCACATCTTTAGCCCAGAACAGCCCAAGGACCCAGATAACAGGCCAGTGATTTGGCTAGCTGCAGGGTGATGCTGGGGTGTGCTGTAGCCTTATTGCCTACCTTCTTTTCCAAGATGCAGAGTCCTCTGCCAGTGACTCTGCTGTGCTTTGACCAGAGAGAAGAAAAAGATGGAACAGCAGGTTCTTGAAGGTCACTGCCGTTGCCTGTGGGTTTGGTGATCAGTATAGCGCACTGAAAAGGATGTTCTAAATGTGTGCATGGCTTGTATCTCCCGCCACATGTTCCTGTCTGGGCCAGAGTGCAGTGAGGGAGGCACTACAGTGCTGTCTGTCTGCCCTGCCTGGGTACACATGCAGTACCAAATGCCCTTCCTTGGTTGCTCCCACAGGAAGGAGGCCACAGCCTCCTACCAGCCATCTCTGACTCAGAGTCCAGCTGCATACCTGAGAAGTCTCCACCTGGTGGGATATTCCTTTTGGTGTAAAATATATGAAGAAGTTTTCCATTGAGGCCCCTATGGACTCATTACTGACACCCTGCATGACCCAGGCTGTAATGAGAGTGCAAAACTGCTTTTTGCTGCCCTGGGCTGCTGCAGGGCCAGGCAGAGCTGTGGGCCCAGGGTGGTGCCCTGGCTGCAGAGAGCAGAGGAGAGAGGTGAGGGGCAGGTGGCCTCCCTGGAGGCCCCCGGGGCAGAGCCCTGGTGCCCCCTCCTTTCCCCTGCCAACATGGGCACACACACTGGTGCATCCAGCACCAAGGCCCTGGGGCTTAGGCCAGGCTGTCTGGCCCAGGGACAGGCATGGGGCAAAGGCCGCTGGGCTCTGAGGCTCTTACTGCAGCTTGGCGAACACGAGTTCCTCCTGGAGGAGGAGGAGAAGGCGCCTCTCACTCCTTCTCCAGCCCCTCAAGGTCCTTCTTCCTGGCAGCAGCATCAGCCTCCCACCCACCAGCCTCCCCTGCCACTTGCGTGCCCTCTGCCCACAGTCTGAGAGGACACTCTGATGCCAAAACAGTTTTGCTTTTGATTTCTTTCTCATCCGGTTGTAGTTTTGTAGATGATTCTCCTATCATTAGTTTCTTAGCTAACTGCAGTACTTTTCCTACCCTGTTAGATGAACATAATCCTGCAATCCTACTCCAATTTTGCTTCTTCAGTGAACCAAGGCCACCTCACTTTCCCATGTATTTAGATACACCCAGTGGGGGGCTAGAAGCAAGGGGGAGGCTGCAGTAGGCCTCCAAAGCAAGAGGCGGAATGACTTCATTAGCTGGACTTCTGCTTGGGCATTCTTGTCAATGATGCTACTTTTCCAAACTCATCCAAGTATAGAAGCCCCGTGTCACATTGTGCATTTGGCCATGAGTGCACCTGGAGGACCACTGGGAAATGGTAACTGCTTTTGATCATCTCAGTCTTGTTTGGCTCTTGATTCTAGGGGCTAGAAGGCAAGAACTCAGCCCATCAGCCACATCACTCAGCAGAGCGGTGAAAGAGGGCAAAAAGCAGCATCTCCCTCTCCAAATAGCAAGAGACCTACCTCCTTAGGCATGGACCTAGAACTTTTGAAACAGAGGCCTCCAGATTGGAACCTTATCTCAAAAGAGCAACAATGGATAGCTACACATGCAAGTGAAGGGAGAGGCATTGCAGCCTGCCCCATCTTCACAGCCTCTTCCTTGGCGACTTCACCTCATGCAGAGCAATTCTCCTGCAGAGCTAAAGCACGTGGGCATGCGGGAAGCCGAGGGCTCCCAAGCCCCTGCAGAGCTGCCGTGGAGCTCTTGCCAAGCCCTGCCCAGCAGCAGCCCTTGCTGGCCCTTACCAGCGCCTTGGGCTGACTTAGGGCCTAAGCCCACCCTCTGTCAGTGGGAAGCCACTGCCCCGTCCCTCCAGGCCCTTGGAAACAGCCCCTCTGCAGGTCTCGGGCAGGCCTCGTGCAGGGACTGAAAGGCCGCAGGAAGGTGCCTCCACAGGAGCCCTCGGAGAGCGCTGGGGGCCAGCAGTGCCACCACCAGGGCAGGAAGCAGGGCCTGGCACAGCCATCGGGGCGGGAGGGCACAGGGCAGGCACTGAGGCCCTGCCAGCTGGAGCTGGGAGCTGCGGTGTGCAGCCGGCAGAGAGCCACGGGAGATCCGTGCGGCAGCAAGGACACAGGGCTTCTTGATGTGTTAGAAACCAGAGAAGAGCTTGAGAATGGTCGCTGAAGGATTAGGGCGTCTCCCTGTGTGGAAAAAAATTCACTGTGCCAGAGGTTTGTGTCCGCAAACCACACAGAGGAGTGCTGTAATGTTATTTCAGTAGAGGAAGAGGCCATGGGACATTTCGCATGAGGTGTCTCAAATTGTTGGAGGGCCTCCTTTTTATCCTAATTTCCAGGTGCATCACCCTCTTCCTTCCCCCATTGCCTGAGGTACTCACAATGTACAGACTTCCAAAACAGCCTACTCTATGGCCCTCTCTAATATGCACCCTCTGGTTTTTATAGATGTATATGTATATATATACATATATGACCAAACACTATTCTTAATTCTTTCAAGGTCTTTAAGTTCTTTTTCGCTAAGTTCAGGAATTTAACAGGGTGGGCAGGCCAGCACCTTGAGACCAGGCAACCTCTTCCCAAGGCCTGCGCAAGTCAGGGGGAAAAGCCACATCGCTTTAGCCCATGATCCATCCAGTGCTGCTCCTTTGCACTCGCCTAAGTGCGAGTCAAGGCTGTCCAAAGGCTCCCAGTTTGCCTTAGGGTGTCCCATCTCTTCAGAGTGCTGACGGCACACGTCCATCAGATGGGCTTGTGCCCTGCCCTCCATTGCTGGAGAGCCCATAGCCGACCTTCTCAGGCAGCACATTCGCCGCGTTCACGGTGCTCACCCCAGCCGCAGGAGGTTGCCTCCGGCTCTGGAGGCCAAGGCTAAAGCTCAGGGGTGGCTCTTGATGGGCAGGTGATTTCCCCATGCTCAAAGCTGAAAAACGGGACACCAGAAAGGCCTAGAAGCATAGGCTGGTTTGGCTTGGGCTGTCCCAACAAAAGCGACATGCCCTCTTGCATTGGGGCTTTCTTTCCTCTGCCCACTTTCCCAACAGCAATTGGAGCTTCCCTTAGCAGGCCCCTGCAGCGCCTTCTCCCCTAACATGTGCCTTCGCTGCCTACCCAAACCCTTGGACGCTTTCTTTCCTTGCCTTTACGCGACTAGGGGATTGGCAGGGCATGCCTGCCTGTTTTCCCCAAGCCCCCATCCCCGGTGACTCCTTGCCCAAACCTTCCTGGATCCTAAGGCAGAAATCTGCTCATTGCTCCCAATGACACAGATCAACACCCCTTTCAATTTCAAAGTTTCACTGATTGCACATTGCTACAGTGGCATTGCCTACAGAGAAGTGCGCAGAAGGTAACTGGAGTTGAACAAGGGAATTTATTCCAGCTTGCTTTGCCCATGCTTCTTCTATACAATTAACAAGTCCTGTTACAAGCTTACTCCAGGTGGTTACATCTCTTCTGACTCCATGGCAAGATACAAAGATCACTTTCAGTTCACGTAGTCAACCTGTCTTGACAGGTTCCAAAGGGGCGCCTATCCAGATCCAGGCATGGAGAGAAAAACTCGAACATCCATCGCACTCTCTAAACACCCACAGGGCTAGAACAAAACTCTGTAACATGACACAGGTTTACATAGAAATTCATACATAGATAAACATAACAATCCGTGGTCTGTAAATATATTGACTTCTGCATAAAAACGGCTATACGTAGCGGGCACTGATCCATAACTATACAAATACCAAAGTACCCATCGACACTTCCATACCCCTATAACATAAGACATAGAAGTGTATCACTACACAACCTAATATGTACTGAAATAGCGCTCAGGACAGATAGAAACGTAACCATATCCGGGCACAGCAAGAACCTCATACATCTAGGTGTAGGACAAGATACAAAGAGAACGCAGTCAGCCCATTTCCCCCAGCCCCCATTTCTTCCCAGGTGAGGAGAGAAATGGTCCCGCGCAGAGCGGCCCTTCTGGAAACGTGGAGCAGACGGAGATCTGGGAAGCAAAGGGAATCCTGAGTCACTTGCGGTGCGCCCTCAGCCCCGCCACAGCCTCAGCACACCCGCAGCCCCCCAGTCCCTTCAGACCCTCCAAGCCCATCGGTGCCCCCAGTGCTGCCATGGCCCCCAGTGTCCCCAGAGCCCCGAGCCCCGCCAGCCCTCTCAGCCCGTGCCTCTTCCCTGCCCGCTCAGCCTCCGCCGCCATCGCCCTCAGCTCCCCCAGAGCTCCGCTGCTTCCCCTCAGCCCCCAGCGCCTCACCGTCCTCTCGGTGCCGTAGGCACCAGCACCGGCTCAGCAGCACGGTGCCTTGGGCGGCGCTGGCCCCTGCGGCAGCCCCGGTGCCCTCAGCCTTCCCGGCCCTTCAGCGGCTCCCCGGCGCCTTGAGCCCCGCGGCCCCTGAGGGGGACGGTGCCCGGTGCCCCCGGCGGTTCCCGCCGCTCCCGTCAGCTGCGGGCAGCCGGCACCTGGGGCTGAAAGCGCTGCGAGGCCCGGCCCGGCCGCCAGCCCGGACCCCAGCATGGCCAGAGGGGACAGAGGTGGCACAGCGGGCAAGGCAAATGGTCAAATCATCCAGTTTTCCCGAGAAGTTTAGTACCAATGAACCTCGATGAGACTAACAGCCACAGGATTTGCAACACTTTTAAGGCTCCATTGTAAGTCTAGCTATATTATATCTGTATATGTATCTAGATGAGTATTAGTCAGAAACGTTATTGTTCAGTCTTAGTAACCTGGTTCTGTGTACTGTCTTTCAGTAACTGGAGCATCTCCTTCCAAAGCTGATGAAGCTCTGCCTTTTCCGCACCTTCCTCATGTTTCATTTTTACGAGTTTCTGATGTGTTTCAGCCACCTGTCAACAGGGATAAATTAACCACTCTGTCACTTCTTAAAGAACTGAAGGTCTGATGCATTTTTTCCGGCTACAGTCAACATCACCATATTAGGCTGGACAGTGGATTATCATGTAAAATAACAAGTCACGTTTTCCTGCTTTCCATCTGAAGCATTAACAAATCCCAGGGCATTGCATGGGACCTGCTCGCCTTCCAAGGTACAGTACATAGGGAGGTGGCCTCAAGAGTACAAATTCCGACTCTGGCTCTCGCATGAAATCAACAGTAAAAGTAGACTCTTGGATAAACCCTGAAGAAAAAATGAAAGCCTCATTGGCTCTCCAGCACTATGAATAGAAAGAGAAGGGTAGCAGCAGCCTATGTTGAAATTCCAGCGTGGAAAAGACCAACAGAGCTGAAAAAGAGGAAACAGGACCCTCGTTAACTGCATTTAACAGCTCCACTTCGTGGTGAACTGATCCTCCCTGCAAGGCCATGCTGACAGGGACCTGGGGAGTGCTGTGTGCTAGCATGGCCCTGCGGCAGCTTTGCTTGTCCTCATCACCTGCATGGAACTGCAGTACACAAAGCAGAGGCAATCGAGTTCAGGTTGTGTAGGAATCCCACCTTCCCCTCTGTCATGAAGCTTCAGGGTCAGCCTAGGAAGGGATCACCACACCTGTGAGGGCTAGTCAGGCTCCTAGAACTGGCCAAGTGAGGCAAAGGACACCTGACTCACACACCCTGCATGTAAATGTGCACTTGGGACCATGCTTGACTTCTAGGAATTAAAAAGTGTGATGTTGCACCCTCTCTGCAGAATAACATTCTTTGTCACGTTCTGTCAGTTCAATGGGTTGTCTGAATCTTACACAGTGGAAAAGAAAGGACTGTAGTTAAAAGCAGTTCTTCCTGGTTGTAGCCTATGACGAGATCTTAATTGGTCCGTGGCACAAAAAAATTGGGGATTCTGTGATGAAAAATAGGTAGTTCTGATCAAAATGAAATTTCTTCTTAGAAGAGAGAAGTAAAGTACTTAACCTACCTCTAAATATTTCTTTTCTTGAGGATATCGTTCCACAAGGTTCTTACATACATCATATCTGCTTGTCACCACTAGAAGAGAGGAAGAAAATCTCAAAAACATGCTAAGTTTTCCAGAAAATAGAAAAATGGACTTCAATTTCTAAAAATTAATTATTAGTAGGATTGACTGCCAAACAAATACTACTCATTATCCTAAAATTTTGCTCATTGCTGCTGTAACTGACTAAAAAGAAAAAAATTGCTTTAAGGGATTTTACTTTTCTTTCTGAAAAAATTTAAAATTAAGGAAACAAATAAAACACTCCAGTCAGTTACAGTGACAACTGAGAGTCAGATTTGCTTAGAACTGTACCTCTATGAATAGGATGACATATATTCTAGCAAGCCTACTAATTAATGCAGACAATGAACCAGCAGAGCTAAATGCTTAAAGGCACCGAGTTTAGTCAGAGGACAGAGGATAGAATTCTCTTAACTACTAACCTCAAGTACAATTATCCCAGTATTTGCCCTATCAAAATGGACATGATCAAGAAACCTTATGCAATTACAGCATCCTGACACACCAGTGTGACAAGGTTTTTTAAAAATAATGCCTAATCTGTGTATCAGCACTGGAATCCACTGAACTAGAAATCCTAAGAGAGAATTTTGGTATTCAATATCCCTTGCCCTACATAAAGTTCCAAGAGCCTTTGATCTGCTAAGTCTCCTTTGGCATCTGTTTGGTTGGATGGCTGGACTTCTCATAGGAATCTGACCATCACCTTACTATTAAAAAAAAAAAAAAAAAAAGTGAGATTTAGTGTTGAAGGTTACGTATCACGAAAACAAATTCTGTCCACAAAAATTATTCCACTCTCTTCTATGAAGTCAAATGTTAATGTAGTAATCACTGAGCAGAATCTACCTTGATACTTCTGCACAGCCTTCTGAGTCCTCTTATTTTAAGCGAAAAGCTTTCCTTACTTCCTGAGCTGATTACCAACACCCATGTGAATCCTGTATATATTACATAATCCTGCCTGCACAACAGAAAATGTACAAGGCACATTAAGTCATGCCATGAAAGACCTGGATCCAAGCATCATACTGTTTTGTAGAGTAACAAAAAGGCAGAATCTAAACGAAAAACTGAGGAATTTCAGTATCGGGCACCTTTAAATCAGGCACCAACAATTACAATTTTAAAAAGGCATTTATATTGAAAATACTAAGAACCTTAGAAAAATAGAGATTGTTGCTCCCAGAGACAGACTTAATATGCAACCTTGTGTGTCACGAATCTCCAAATGACACACCAACTACGTGGTAACTATATACTGCAAAAGGCTGTCATGTACCACCACACATATTTAAAATGTGTTGCTTTTAAGGAGCAACAGCGAAGTTCAGTAACAATCCACTTCATGCTGAAAGCTGGAAAAATAAGATAAAACAAGATAAACTAGACAAACTAGTTAAAGTAGAGAGGCATTGTCAAGTGTTTCTTCAGCTACAAGCAGAGAAATTTCCAAGCATGGACAGATTGCCTGTATTTATTTCAATTCATGTTTTCCCTCGAAAGCTTCGCTGCTATCTAGTCTAAACAATAAACACAAACTTAAATACACAGAAACTAAAGTTCACCATGGTTTTACATTGGACACAAAAGTAATACAAACCTCAGCTTCTCTGAAGCTGCCTCACAACTAAGGACCACGAGAAAACATGATCCAAGTCTGAACTCTGCTTTGTTCCTGTGTTCAACTCTGTATTTACACTTTTCAGGGAGAGAAAAAGTGGATCTGAACCAAAACTGACAGTAACTGGTTTGGTTCAAGATCAATACCCTTTTTATATTCTCCTTTGGCCTGATCAGGTTGCTCTAAACCAGCATCTGCTGGGCCAAGAATTGTAGATATTTTTGTCTTGCTTCAAGACTGCCTAAAAATATATAACTTTAAGTGAAATAATGAATGAAATGCATCTTACACATCTATGGCTTGCGTTTCGTCATTATAGTTTAGTGAACTATTCAAACAAGTAACACTAGAAGACACGCAATTTTTAGGAAAAAAATCATAAATTCAGCTTTTCCTGTCAGAAAATATTTAATATCTGAACTGTTCTGTCAGTAGCCATACCTGGACCTCAGGAATCAAAGCCCCTCTGTGAGGTCTAGATTAGAAATGGACTTTTAACACCAACATTCTACACTTCATTTTCTTACCACCACATAAAAGCAGATGCAAAAGGAAGGGGCGTAAAAGTTCACCTGTGCTCAATGAATATGAATGGTCAATGAAGTTACGAAAATGAAACCTGAAAATCAATTTCAACCATTATGTCAATAAGGTACTCCACACTGCATTACTTTACAGCTGTAGGGGTAGGAACAACAGACAAAATGTGCAAAAAATATTGCTATATTAAAATAATTTTATTAATTGTAATAGAATTGTGATATAATTATATAATATATAATATATTCTATTACATATATCTAATCTGTTCTATTCTATTAAGTATATTAATTATAATATGATGATAATGAAATATTACTATAATAAAATAATTATCTTGCAGTGCTTTGAGGCTTCCCTATATTCTTTATTTCATATGGCATCTCCAGTTATCTCTTTAATGTTGTCCCACCATCTTATTTGACATTATGGATACTAAGTAAAAATAACATATAACCAGAACTTATAAAAAGATATACTCAACTCAAAATATTGTTTATATCCTACTATAATTGCACAGAGAGTATTTTAAACACAGTGCAAAATCCCAAAATGCAGACACACCAAGAACTGCTGGGAAAAAATAATATGGTTTAAAAGTGCTTAAGGTTAGCTCCAATGCAGAATTCAGCCAATATTCCAAGCAGCTAAATGATACTAAATACTCACTCCAGAATGAAAGCTTCGTTAAGGTTTGAGATAAATTCAAATAGGGGGAGATGTGTTATAGGACAGGCATTTCAGTTAGGAAGACACCTAGCCCGTAGCCTCTTTTTAAAGAAGAATTGCTTAGCAGTGAACTGTGCTCAAGAGGCATTTTGCACTGGACATGTGATTCGTGGGGACCAGGAATTTCTTGCCAGCCTTTTCCTTAGCCAGCCTGCCATGGAAAGGGACACCGCTGGCACTGTGTGGCCCACGGTGCTCCTCTCCCTTCACACACGCTTAAGGCAAACCCCACTTTCAAATACAGCCAGACAGCCAAAAAGTGTAGGTATTTAAGGGCACACCAAAAGGGCATTCACGCTTTTAAACTCTGTCGTAAAAACCGTGCACTGTTTTGGTGTATATCTAACTATTTTGCCCCAAATGAGCCTTAGAAACACCACAGTCAAAACTGCCTAAACCGGCTGAGAAACCACAGTGGCGGTGTCAGCACTGAAAGAGACAGCAAAAGCGACCAGCTGAAGAAGAAGAATAACCTGAAACGCAAAAGATAAAGAGTAGCAGAAGGGCCCAGTGATAAATTTGTAAGATAAATTAGTAGATAATTAGTAATGAAAGGAAAAATGAGGAGAGCGAATTTCAAATGTTCCCTCGGAGCCCGAAAAAACATTGGGAAAAATCTCTCCAACGCACATTGATCAGCAGCTCCTGGAGAGAAATTTGCGTCCCAAGAAGGCACAGACGCCTCGGCCATCACAAGCGCTCCCCGCCGCCGCCCCCGACCGACCTAAGCCGCACTGTCACCCACCGCGACAAGGGACACCGCCCGGGCACGGCGGGAAATGTAGTTCCCACAGCCCCGGCACACGCTGGGAGCTGTAGTCCGGGGACGCGCTGCCCTTTACTGAGGCTGCCCTGAGGCTCCTGATAAGCGCGCGGGGAGCCGCCGCATCCCGGCCGGGAGTGCGGAATCGCGGCGGGGGCTGCCAAGGTTGTGGCAGCGAGGATGCGGCAGCCAGGGCTTCCCGGGGGGTTTGGTACCCTTGAGTTCCAAACCGGCCTCGGCTTTGTTCCCGGGAATGTTCTCCGCGATTGCATCAGGCACTCGGCAGCGGTCAGGCACCGCTGCACCCGCGGTCAGGTGTGGTACTCGCAACGCGGCACGGCAGCCGCTCCTGGAACAGAGCCCTTGTGTGGGATGAACCCTCTTCCGTCGGCTTGGAAAGTGAAAGGGAAAGGAAGGTCGATAAACGCTGTTGTTCTTGCCATGGTGCGTCCCAAGAGCGTCAGGGGTGGGATGGATAGTTCCTGTTATCACAGATGAAAAATTTGACTGAGTTGGGATGCCGGGCCTCACGTATTGATTGACTCAGGCTTTTATTAAGCATAAAAAATACTACAATTCCGGATAAGCCCAGCTAAAAAGATACAAGAACCAGTAGCTATGCTTTTATGAATTTCTAGTAGCTTTATTACAGTGATTTATTCATAAATTTGTGTCAGTAAATCCAATATCTATCAAGACAGGTAGAGAAGATTTTTTTTTCCAATCACAAGTACTTAGTATGTCCCCTTGTGAACAGCTAAAGACAACAAATCTTTTACCGTTTTCTCGCTACTATTCTCTCCGTTCACCCAGGATACTGGACCTGCTTTACTCACAGGAAAGGGAAAAACTTGGTTTCTCTGCCTCACCCGAGCCCTCCTTACTGTGGAATCCAACATAAACTCTATGCTACTTCAAAGGCAGGTTAACTATTTTGATTACATCACTGGTAGAGAACAGCAAGTGTTTGATACTGTTGAAACTACAAGTTTGTCTGGAAAAATAAAATGCTTCAACTCCTGTGGGCTGTTCAAAGGTCTGGGCTTTCATTTGAAAGTGTGCCTGCCTTAGTGGTGGGTGGTGCTCCCTGTGGAAGCCTCTCACCTGTTTAGACAAGTGGGACAAAGGCTTCCTTCTCAGGGAAGAAGACTGGGCTGTGTCTGGCCTCCAGTGCAGTGACCTGCTGCTTGAACAGCCCTCTTTCTGCTGCTGTGTCACACTGCGCTCTGTGCTTCTCACAGTGCTTGCTGGTGGGATGTGCTGGCTGGCAATTCAGCTCCTAAATTGTTTTTTGAGGTTAACCAAGTGATGACAGGCTCTGCTGGCAATGCAGCTTGAGTTCCCGGATGACATGTGCTTGCTAGTGTTGCTCAGAATTAGGGTACTGCCTCAGATCCCTCAAAACCAGCAAGTCCTACACAGTTCTTGGAGAGTGGGTCTCCAGAAATAGCTGCAGATTTTTTGTATTCTCAGTCAGTTCA
Source organism: Falcunculus frontatus (assembly GCA_013398115.1). Taxonomy (NCBI): domain Eukaryota; kingdom Metazoa; phylum Chordata; class Aves; order Passeriformes; genus Falcunculus; species Falcunculus frontatus. The sequence goes on from VZRV01010117.1 coordinate 156,940, forward strand.
GGAAGCTTCTTTCACTGAATAGACATGTTGCCTGCCCGGTAACCAAAGTGGTGTACAGTTGTCCAAACAAACCATATCTGTGTTGGAGAAACTTGTGAGTATGTGGCTGACAGGATGTCAGTTGTCTACTTTCTCACAAGAAGTTTCAGTTCCAAGTCCCTTTTTCAAGTTCCTCCTGCAGATTACGGTTTTATTTCCAGCTTGTCCTACTGAGTGCTTGTTCCAGTTGCCATTTATAGTAGTGAACCAAATTAGGCAATTAGTCTTTTGACAAACTCGGGTGCGAGCTGATTCCAGCTTCTGGGATGCCGTGGTTAGCTCTACTGATGCCAAATGAAATTATTTTTCTATAACGCTGTGTTATCCGAGAACATTTGCTGCCAAAAAGCAAAAGGAGGAAATTTTTTCTTCTGCATGCATTCCCTAGTATGAACTCTAGAGAATAAAGAAAATTACATTAACTGTGAAATAAAGAGTGATGGAAGGGTGGCTAATGAGGTAATGAAGTGCTCCTGCTGTGAGGTTAAAATATTTGAAACAGTGTCATTTTAACTGTAATCTTAAAACATTTCAGTAATTTACAAGAACTATTTCCTATTGTGGAGCACAATTAGTGTGCTTAACTGTTTTCTGGGTTCTCTATGAGACCTTACAAAGTCTAATTCTGTGCAGTATCCTCTGTAAATTCTCACTTGGACGGTTAGTGCCTACCCGTGGGGAACTGTGTGTGATGGAAGCCACAGCAACGCAGACTGAATTTTTCAGGTTTCCTCTCCTTAATTTTTGGGGGGGGGGGGGGGNTATGTGTGTGTGATGTTTGTATCTTAGGAGAGGGGGGGGGGGGGGGGAGGAGGCCTTTGTACTCTCACGGATTACTACAGAAAATTCAAATAGTAAAAACTGAGGTGTAAATTTGGAAACATATCTCCTGAGCTGGAGCAAGAGCAGAGTACGAAAGTGATAGAAAGGCTTACATCCTCTGATCTGTGTTCCGGAAAAGATGAAGACAGAAAGAAAGTCATGCACCTAATGCTACGTCTGATGTCTAACGTTTAATATAGGACAACATTATGTTAAATATAGCTTTTGTTTCAAATGGTTCTTTTAAAAACAGATACAGACCTGAAAAAAAAAACCCCAACATTTTCTTATTTAAAAAGCATTGCAGGTTTCAGTGGGAGAATCGTCTTCCTTCAAGTGCTTTGCCAGTGTTTAACTGACAGCATCTCTCACAAGGCTTCAGTCTCTCTCAGATGTTGTAGAACAGGCCTGATCATAATGAGAGCATTTCAGCTCCAACAGGATAATTGGAAATTGGATTTTTCTTTCCGTCGTGTCCTTTGGGATCTTCTAC
>VZRV01010118.1:0-41440 GCA_013398115.1 Falcunculus frontatus
ACATGGGCATCTACATGGCAGACCTTCACAGGTAGCTTTTTTACCTGGGCAGCCGATGTCTTTCCACTCTTCAGCAGCCCAGATTGGTTGTCCCCTCCCCTGCCAATTAGCCTTTTCCATTTTTCCAGCCAACCCCACAGAGCATTGGCTATCATCCAGGAATCATTATAAAGGTAGAGCTTTGGCCACTTCTCTCTTTCAGGAATGTCCAGGGCCAGCTGAATGGCTTTGAGCTCAGCAAGCTGGCTCGATCCACCTTCTCCTTCAGTAGCTTCTTCAACCTGTCATATGGGGCTCCATACAGCTGCTTTCCACTTTCGGTTCATCCCTACAATGCGACAGGAGCCAGAATGTGTTTATTCTGCTGGCAGTTGGTTGTACAGTGGAGCTTCCTCAGCCCATGTCACTTGTTCTTGCTCCTCTTCATCAGTGAGACCAAAGTTCTCACCTTCTGGCCAATTTGTGATTATTTTCAAGATCTCAGGGCAGTTCAGGTTTCCAATACAGGCACACAGTGTGACGAGGGCAATCCACTTGCTCCATGTGGTATCGGGGGCATGGTGGGTAGCAGGAACCTTTGCTTTGAACATCCACCCCCGCACTGGTAGTTGGGGTGCCAGGAGGAGTTGTGCTTCAGTTCCGATTACCTCTGAGGCGGCTTGGACTCCTTCATAGGCTGCCAGGATTTCCTTCTCTGTTGGAGTGTAGTTGCCTTTGAACCCGCTGTAGCTTCAGCTCCAGAATCCCAGTGGTCAACCCCAAGTCTCACGAAGCACCTTCTGCCAAAGGCTCCAGGACAGATCATGGCTCCTGGCTGCAGACTAGAACACGTTCTTCACTTCTGGTCCTGTCCTGACTGGGCCAAGGGCTACTGTATGAGCAATCTCCTGCTTGATCTGGGTGAAGGCTTGTTGCTGTTCAGGGCCCCAGTGAAAACTGTTCTTTTTGCGGGTAACCCGGTAGAGAGGGCTCACAATCTGGTTGTACTCAGGAATGTGCATTCTCCAAAAACCTATGGCACCTACAAAAGCTTGCGTTTCCTTCTTGTTGGTTGGTGGAGACACTGCTGTGATCTTATTGATGACGTCGGTGGGAATCTGACGCCGTCCATCTCGCCACTTCACTCCTGGGAACTGGATCTCTCGAGCAGGTCCCTTGACTTTGCTCTTTCTGAAGGCGAAGCCGGCTTCCGGGAGAATCTGGATAATCTCTCTCAAATACTTCTGCTGCTGTGTTCCCCCACACGATGATGTCATCGATATACTGCAGATGTTCTGGAGCCTCGCCCTTTTCCAGTGCACTCTGGATCAGTCCATGGCAGATGGTGGGACTGTGCTTCCACCCCTGGGGCAGTCGGTTCCAGGTGTACTGCACGCCCCTCCAGGTGAAGGCAAACTGAGGCCTGCACTCTGGTGCCAGAGGAATGGAGAAAAATGCATTGGCAATGTCGATAGTGGCGTACCACTTCGCTGCTTTGGACTCCAGCTCGTACTGGAGCTCCAACATGTCCGGCACAGCAGCGCTCAGTGGTGGAGTCACTTCATTCAAGNTCCAGCTCACGGATCATCTTGTGGATGGGAATCACAGCATCCTGAGTTGTCCGGTACTGCCGGCGATGCACTGTCGAGGTGACAATTGGCACTCATTGTTCTTCCCCCTTCAGAAGGCCTACTGCAGATGGGTTCTCTGATAGTCCAGGCAAGGGTGCTCAATGCCCTATGTCTCTACAGCAGCTATCCCAAAAGCCCACCTGAGTCCTTTTGGGTCCTTAAAATACCCGCTCTGGAGGAAGTCTATACCCAGAATGCACGGGGCCTCTGAGCCAGTCACAATGGCCAAGTTTCTTCCACTCTTTTCCAGTCAGGCTCACCTCAGCTTCCAACAGGATCAAGTCCTGCGATCCCCTTGTCACCCCGGCAATAGAAACAGGTTCTGTCCTCACATGTCGCGATGGGATTAGCATGCTCTGTGCACCAGTGTCAACCAAGGCCTCGTATTTTTGTGGTTCCAATGTGCCAGGCCAACAAATCCACATGGTCCAAAAGACGTGGTTTTCCCTGGCCTCTACCTGGCTAGAGGCAGGGCCCCTCTAGTCCTGGTTCTCATTCCCTCCCTGGGCATACATTCTAGAGGTTCCATTAAGGGGACTGGACATGTCATCTTCCTTTCCATTATGCCTGGTAGCTTGGCTAAGGGCAACTGCAGCTACTTCCCTTCTGGTGGAACTTCCTCTCCGAGTCTTGCCCTCCTTCAATTCCTGCACCCATGCTGCCCGGACAGAAGTGGGTTTTCCATCCCACCTCCTCATGTTTTCCCCACAGTCACACAGAAAGAACCACAGCTCAGCTCATGGGGTGTACCCTCTCTCCCTAGCAGGGGGATGTCTGCTTCTGGTAATAGGGCCTCTGGTCTGTACCGACGAGATTTGGAGAAGGAAACTCCTTCCTGAGTTTCTGGTGAGCCTTCTCAATCCTATCTTTCATCTTCTGCATGCACTCTGACAGACTTGTTTCCACAGCTGCGATTCTTCCATGTGTTGGGTCTGCATATGCCTGGAGCTTCCTCACCATAGCAATCATGGTCTCATCCGCCTTATTCCACTTCATCATTGCTAAAGCAGAGGCATATTCTTCTGGCCCAAGTCGTACAAGTTTTAGCTACATCATTGGTGTACATTTTATCAGGTCTGGACTTCTAATTGTTTGGTCATCTGAGAAAACAATCTCTATCACCACCAGTTCTCTCAAGCATGGAATCCCTTGTTCTATGGTCTTCCATGCCGTTTGCTGCACCTGGAGATCTTCTGGGCATAGGGATCTTTCCTTCACACTTCTTAAGAGCCATGTCAGAGCCTGAGAGCTTTGGGCCCCCTTGCCATCCCTTGGTCAATACCCGCATCACGTGACAGGGATCCCAAATGCCTCGCTTCAGTACCATCCAGAATTGTATTATCACCTGCGGCGCCCCAGTGTGGACCAACCAATTTAATATAGATTCATCAGACCATCACGTGTAATCCTTTCTTAGGCCACGAAGGTTTTCTGTGGATGGAGAGTCAATAATGATTTCTGGTTCTGATTCCTCTGCTGGCTGTGAGGATCCTAGCTCCCCATCATCATCCACTGGGCGAATGGATTTAGTTTTGTGTTTCCTTTTCTGGACAGGAGCAATTGCTATGGGCTTAGGCTCCCTGTCTGGTTTAGCCGCAACCTGAGTGACTGGGGTGTCTGCTGATTCATCCTCCTGCCCCTCTGGCTGTACCTGCTGCCTTACAGTATCTAGCAGTGTGTGATAAGCATTAGCCAAGGCCCAGCATATTGCAATGAATTTCTTCTCATTAGAGTTGTCATTGCACTTCTTTCAGGTATTTCCCCACCACAGCTGGGTTCTGAATTTGTTCTGGGGGGAAGTTCCAAGCCACTGGGGCAGAGAATTCCTTCAGGGTTTGGACTATGTCCTCCCATACCCCGCACCACTCAGAATTTTCCACACCTGGGGCAGGTGTCTGGTCAGTCCCGCTAGAAATCTCAGCCCTCGTTCTAGACAAGCTACAGACTGTATAGAGGAAATCTACCCGATAAAACACCAAGAAGGTGGTATCTTTAACATCCAAGGGAAAGTGAACATTCTCAAAAGGGATTTGAAGGGGAAAAAGGAGATGAAGTGTCACCCTGAGTTTTGCAGTTCTTCGATGTTTTCATTTCTGTATAAGAGCTTCTCACCACTGTTCTGTAAACATAGTTATGTTTTTGTAACTTTGTTCTATTGTTTGCATTCTTTTCTCCTGGGGAGAGATGTTTGATGGACTTTCCTTTGACCAGTGTGGTTGAGGGGTGTAAAACTCACCCTCCAATCCAAGGTGATTATTAAGAAGATAAATAATAAAGTCCGTGGTCTTCTCGGCCTCTCTCTTTTTTCTGATTCTCTCCCTGAACAGGTGTCTGCGTGTTCTTTTCGTGTCCAAGTGCGACAATGAAGGGCTGGGAAATATCACCCCCTACTTTTTCCCTAACAGACTGGGTGTAATTAGTAATAAACCCCCAAAGCAAGCTACCGAGACTAGGATGGAGAAACAACAGAGCATACATTTGCAACAGCTCCCAGTACCTCTGTTAACCTTCTACAGATCATTACTACCAAGCACGTCAATATAGCAATCCTGATCAGTATCCCTGCTCTGTAAAAGTTATATACCAGGGACAAAATTGCCCCTATCTGTGGATTGGCAAACATGCCTAGGGACCAGAGACACATTATTACATCAAACATCATGGTGATTACTGACCACTGCACCCTAATACAAAGTGTTTAAAACCAGAATATTACTGTATTTTTCACTTTCTCCTGCCCCACTTTGGCTGCCAAATTTTGTCTCAGTTTGAGACAAGTTTAGGAGGAAAATGCTCTGGAATGAACATCTCTAAAGAAGACAGGTTTCGGCACTCCCTCCCCCACCAATACGAAAGGAATTTCTTGGATGAAAGTGAAAAAAACTGTTTATTTAACAAACAAGAGTGCCTCCAGGGCACAAGGAAAAAATGAATAACGTTAGACATTAAACCTCCTCAATGCGGAGAAAGCTGGTGGATTTAGAGTTCTTTCTATAGCTCGACTTCTCCTGAGGTCTGGGCCAGGATGTGGCATCCCTGCAGCCTCCGCCCCAGTCCACGGCGTCTGATGACCTGGATCTCAGATCACAGCTAAGCTGAACAGTTCAGAAGAAGCCACAGAAGTCACTGGAAAAATGCTATTGTAGCCCCAGAAAAACTTCTTGCCTCAGCTAGCAAAAATAAACTAGCTAAAAGCAGGAAGGTACTCTCTCCTGCCGCAAAGCTGAGCAACATGGGGGAGTGTGTGTGTCTGAATACAAACCGTGCTGAGGAATTTCTCTGGCTCTCTTCCCATCTCCCAGACCCAGCTTAAAGCTACAGAACCCATTTCTGAGCATAAAGCAGACAATAGGGGAATACAGTATTATCATAAAATCACTCCAAGACAACATGATAATAATTTCCCCAAAATCATTAGCATATCTTCCCTCTCCTTAACACATGTTCTTCTGTCCTGGGGGGGTCTCTTTGGTAGACCCTGACCAAAAAGTCATACCTCACGGCCTGGTGAACCGGTAGAACTTGACACAACTGGGCTGGTCGCTTTCCAGTTCTTTTTGCTAGAGAATAAGCATTGTGCAGTCATAGGGCAGTGGGTTTTGAAGAATGAGCATTGTATTAACCCTCCAGGTGCAAGTAATTTTTCATCTGGCAACAAAACCAGTGGTAGAACAGACAGCAGTGTCTGCTGCAAGAAGGGAACAGCTCCCGGCCCCAGGGCCCACAGCCCTTGGGCAGCTCCTGGCAAGTGTGCAGGGAATTAAGGAGGTGTTGAAGGTATAGGGCAGCAGCCTACTGCAGGAGCCCACAGGGGTCCTGGGGCTGATGTCTTGGCATATCTGTCAACACAAGTAAAGCAGCAGCACAAGGAGAGAATCCAGGGCACCTGTGCTGCTCTCATGTGCACCTAGTACGGCAGTGTGCTGTGTGCCCCCAAGGAGCAGCTGCTCATCTGTGTGGATAAAGAAATCCTGGGCAACATCCTGCGGAGTATGGGACACAGGGGCAGGGATACCTGGGTGCTGTTGTTAGAGCCCATGAAGTTTGTCCTCAATGTCCAGATCGAAGCCCTCCCCATCCCCACCCCATCCTCACCATAGGCTGCTCCTGGCAGTGCTCACCCCTCAGCCCTTCCAAGAGTTCAAGAGGTGCTTTGCTCTGTTTGACCTCAGGACCTGCAGCTCAAGTGCTCCTTGTTGCAGAGCATCACTGAGGTCAGCAGTGCCATCCAGGCTACAAATGACTGCAGCACCTTTGAGCATTCCTTGAAGCCAGGGAGGTGAAACAAACTCTGCTGGTGCTGCCCATAGGTGGGGCAGTCCCACAGGAGGGCTTTGCTTTGTGCCAGGAGGCTGCTTTCACCATAAGCACCACTGTGTTTTCATGCGAGCTACTGAAGCGGTGTCCCAAGCTGGTGGGGCCCTTGGATGCTGGTGCTTGTGTTTGTGGCTGGGGAGCAGAGTGCTTCTTGTGGTGCTTTTGGGGGTCCATGGGCATGATGGGGCAGTGCTTGTCAAAGCCTTTCCCCAGGGGAGGTAGGAGGGCTGTCTCATGCCCCTGCCCACTCTGTGCTTGCCTCTCTGGAACTTGCAGGACTGGATCGAGGGGCCAGAGACTCTCCTGGTGTATGGGGTGTTTCAGGTCCTGGAAGAAGTTGAGGTGAGGTCTGTTTCCCTGGCTCTGGGGACACCATGTGCCCAGCCCAGCTGAGGCCACCCCAATGAACTTGAACATGGGGCCAGGAGTTGCCAAAGCTGTAGTGTAGGAGGGAGTTCCTCATTTCAGGTGTCTCCTGAAGAAAGGGAGCTCTAGCATCTCAGCCTGGAAGTGAGGGTTTGCCTGCTGCCTGAGAGGAGGCAGGAATTACTGGAACAGTACTCTCTGGCATGAGCTGGGGGTATTTCAGTATTGTAGTCTACATGATCTGGAGTTTTTCACAGCTGGGAAAGGGAAGGATTACATAGATCTGGACACCTTGCAGTAACGTTGCTGCAAGACTGTAAAAGCTGGTGTGCCCTACTTAAGACCAGTGAGGCCATGGGTCTTCTGAATCATCCCCAACTGGCCTCTATTTCCCCATCCCTGGCAGTGTTCAAGGCCAGGTTAGACAGGGCTTGAACAACCTAGTCTTCTGGAAGGTACCCCTGCCCATGGCAGGGAGATTGAAACTAGATGGTCTATCAGGTCCCTTCCAACCAGAGATCTTCTGTAATTCTGTGATTTTATTTTCAGACTGCTGGCCACTATGCTGGGGGAACAACTGTTAAGTCAGAGAAACCACTGGTACCACCCCTGTGCCTTCATTAAGTTGTTTTCACACATTTCTGCACAGGGCCATCTACAAAGACACCACCAGGCAGCAGGAAGCAGTCTCACTGGATGACAGGAATTCAGACAAAGCTTGGCTCTGGAAGCCCACAAAAGGAGGACTGAACCCTTGTGACCTCCTCCGCAGTTTTTTCTTTTCAGGCAATCTGTTGCTGAAAAGCGTGGATGTAAAAATGAAGCTGATGAGTATCAAAGATGGTTGTTGCTTGATGAGGTCCACAGCATCAGGAGCAGGCAAAATGGTTACTGCCTCTGCCTCAGTGCTTGTGAAGGTGTGGGTGTCACTTGGTATATGCTGGGGGCACAGGGAGGTAATACAGCCAGCTAAACACCCTATGGACTGAATGGCCATAAAAGTATTCAGCATACCAACTGGCAGTTGTATCAGCAGTCAGGAATTTTTTTTTCTGGGACTGTTGCCCAAGCTTCTTGTTATTAGGCTTCTTGATAGCAATATTTTTCGCAATGATTATACTGAGAACCCTTTAAACTTGCCTTCCCTAACTTCCCTTACATAAAAGATATGAGGCTCTGGTATTAGAAAGTCAGAGACATTATGGGATGGATGCTAATGCCTCTAAGCTTGAGGAGTCACCATAATCAGGTTTGTTGAAACGAAGCTGCACAGTGGTTTGCGCAGTGTGGGACTATCATGTTCTCAGACTTGGTAAGCCCAAATCATTGATACCAGCTTTTAAGTAGTGCTCAACACCATGACAACATATTAAGTCTTACCAGCAGTCTTCACCAGCAGAAGCCACATGATGACAATTTCTTAATGATACTGTTCAGAAGTACACAGATTTATGTGTTCTGAATTTTCTTCTCCTATTTACTACCTCCAGAGCAAAGCAAACAACATCCACTACTCCCAAGTGCTTTTACTCTACAGGAAGCTGTAATGACCAATTAGAACAGTCATTGCAAAAGCTAGGAGAAACAAAACTGGGAAAATTAACAACTCAGTAGTTTTAAGTCTGGTACCTACTGGTAAAACAGATCAGCCAAACTACTGACTTTGGCGCCAACTTTTTTGTTATACATTTAGCTTCAGACTTACTTGGTCCAAGTTCCATCTTGTTCTGTATCACTTCACTACAACAAATCCAGTACACATCATCATAACTCTAAAGCAAGCCAAAAGTGTATTCTGCAAAGCAACTAGCAAAACAAGAATTTAGCTGAACTGTGTTTTGCTTTTGAAGCCACCTGCGTGACAAATATTTTTTGTCAATAAAAAGCCAGATATATTTTAAGAAAACACATTCAGATACTAAGTTTGAGCAGCTCCCTTTGATCAAAAAGCAAACAGACAACCAAGTTGTAGCAACCAAAGTAGTAACCAATACTCTGAAAGCATAAGTCAGCAAAATTAGTAAAAGGCATCTCAAAAATCTCTGAATTTGAGGTAGAAACATGACTTCTCACTAAGTGCTTTGGGGATTTTACTCAGGACCATGTCATTAGCACTTGAGGGACATTAGGCATGCTTCTGGTCCAATTTTTCAATCTAATTTCATCCGAGTGCAAAACCACTCTGCAGCAGGAAGGAAGGCATGGAAATGGATATGACTGGAAAGTCACCTGGCCAACATGTTCTTAACCCAGACTAAAAGGCTGATGTTGACCCACACTAACACAGACACAAAATCACGAAAAGGAACAGTGGCCTGTAGTTTCCCAAGTATAACAGAAAAAAATTGTTTTCTTTCCAGATAAAAGAGCCTATGATTATTTGAGAGGCTCATCTCCAAAACTTCAAAGGAGAAAGTTCCATTTAAAAAATAAAAATATGTAAATCAATTGCCATTCAGCCAATACCCTAGTGAAATTTTCTTAAACACCTCTTGAAATGAAAGAAGCTCTGGTCATTGACACTGCATTTTTCACTTCAGGTATTTCAAATAAAAATTTTATAGCTGAGAATGCTACAGTTAAGTGCATAATGGTATAAAATATCCATATAGTTTGAATTCTGGTTGGTACTACTTTGATAAAAATCAGCAGCACCTGCCCTGCTGATGACACTTCAATAAACACAAGGCAACAACATGTTTAACAGTTAAGAGTACTGCCAATAGTTTTTCCTAACAGAACTTATACTTGTTCAAAAAACAACCTAAGAAAGGAAACTTAATTTTATTAATAAAACAAAGAGTTAACAGGTTACTATGACATTTAGAATACTATGCCAGACATAATTGTAAAACAGCAATGAATCCTAATTTAAAAAAATTCACACATACTAATAACAGGCCCTGTCCCTGGCAGACAGCTCCGCATACTGTTCTTCCTGCAAGTCACCAATCACCTTTCCAGAGAGGGGAAAAAAAATTAAAGGCATCAGTAAATTCAGCTGTCATTTTAAGCATTTCCAACTTACTGTGAAGTAATTCACAGAAAGCAATTATGGAGGAAAATTCAGTGCTGACATTTTTTCACAATCATGCCATCAGAGCACAAATAGGGATAAAGCACTTTTATTTACACTTACTCAGTTTGTAAAACCATGTGTACATTGCCATCATTTAAAGTGCAAGCTACATGTCTTCTGAATTAACTGAAGGTGTAACTGGTGCTATGTAAGATAAAATACTGCCACCAGTAGTTATACAACTAACTACGAATGCCAGTAGTATAGTTCAAACCCTGACCAGCTTAGTGTTACTTCCTCTTGTATATTACCAGCCAAAAACATATTCCATTGCTTTAGATACAATACTTTCATCTTTCCTAGGAGTCTGTCTGTCAGAAACCACCTACAAGGCAGGGAGAAAAACAAGAAGAGAAAATACAGAGAATCAGTCAACATATAGTTAATAGTTTTTACACTAACCATTTATTTCTTCCTTTCCTAAGTGCTACTGTATTATAATAAGATATTACTGTTTGAAGTATTTTCAAAACAAGCCCTTAATCCACGGAAAAGTGACAAATCATTAATTTAGTATTCTTTATTATTATTTTAGAGACTGAACAGACTGAGCTTATACTTGAACCACATCGTTAAGAACTGACAGCAAAAGATAAAAGCTAAGGTCACATTGAAGTTAATGTCTGTACAGCCTAATAGAGCTAAGGAGACAACACAAAAACACATGTTTCTGTTTTCCTGAAAATACCTGATAGTCACTAGTGGAAGCCTTATATGCTGTTGCAAGAGGTCTCATTGTAGAAATCCTTGTAGTATTATTTGCAGGTTGTATTGGTGTGCCAGCAGATTTTGTAGGTGGAGTGAAAATCGAAGACATTGAGGATGTAGAGCTCCTTTCAAAGTTTTCCATCACACTCTTAAATAGAGGGTTAATATAATGTAAGCAAATACTGAAAAGCAGTATTCCAACCTTTATCATCTAAAATTATCTACCAATTAAAAATTTTTGATAAAACATACTTGGATCCCAAAAGACAAAAGTCATGTCAGTACAGAGCACACAGGTACACATGACCACCAAGCATTTTCCTCACTGCAATCACTTACATGCTAAATTATGCCATTGCAGAGTAATGGAAGGTTGGAATCTGTTCACTGCCTGTACTAAATGTCAAACAAGTTTGAAAGAATATAGAGAAAATATATTGTATGACTTGCAATAAACTTCAAACAGTAACTTGCTTCAGGCCCAGACGAACTAAGTAGCCTAACACCCTCTTTCTAAATATTTCTAAAATATGTAACCTGATCCATCCAGTATGGTCTCCAAGCCTTTAACAACTTGCAGCTTTTTGCTCAGATTCAACTTGCCAAGGTGTTTCACTCAGTCCCCTTAGCAAATGCCAGAAGAGGAGTCAGAAGACTCCATTTTGTAAGCTTATGTTTAGAAAGGAATGCATGTAGAATGGAAGAGGTAGCAAGTTACTTGATGGGAACCACAAGTTCCACAACAAACCAGAGGAAACAAGATGGTAAGTAACAACCAGCCTGGGGATTTGCTGCATTTAGACTCAGTGGAGCATAGCATTCAACCAGCCTAAGGACACCAGAAATTTAGCAGCACATTTGGTAAAGAGTGCTTTCCAAAATAAACAATAGGATTGGTGTACACTGTGGGTGGCATCTGACTCTCTGCTTAGCACAAGGGGAACCCATGGAACTAACTAATACTTTTAAATCACAATCCTAAGCGCTGATGTCAAATCCGTAATGTCTAGTTTTCAATTGCAGAAAAGTCTTATCAAAACCAAATGTTCAAGGGATTAGACTCCTGGAATCTTTTTTCTCCAAAAATACAAGTTAATGACTATGGGTTTATTTATTGGTATATGAAAGTGGATACTATCCACAAAAGACATAATGAGAATTCAAAAGCAATGAAGATCAGATGCCTGGCAATTATATGTCTTAGATTATTACTTCTAGAGCTTCAGCTTACAGGCAATTCATTCATCGATACCAACTGGACACCAAAATAATAAAAAGGCAAGGACAGACCACCAGCAGAAGCCTACAGAGAAAAGGGACACAGAAGTACTTCTGTTTCTGAATTTTTTTGAGTGTAAAAAATGTTTCAGACTGCTAAAACTTCAGTAATTGCAAGTTCAATTTCTAGGGCTGCCTTCTCAGACTGGTTTACTTTGGAAAGCTTACATTACTCTTTGGTACCATGTATCCTTAAAGGAGACAAATAATCTGTGCACTATAGAAGAACAACTGTTGTTTGCCTAAGCTAAGGTAGAGTACCTAGTGCAAAGCACTACAAGAATTAAAGGTCAGGGCATTGCCAACACCTAGACACTAATAGTTCATGTTAATATTAAGGCTAAAAGACAGCCATGTCTACCCCAACTACTACTTACTTAAGAGAGTAACTTAAGTGTCTCTTAATAAAGTAAGTGTCACTTAAAAGAGTGACATGTTTTTCTAGGGGCAGGTGGGAGAATAGGATTGGGATTTTCTTGCTAACAAATTTTCAGTCTGAAGTACTAAGATCAACTCAAGAGCCAAAAGCACGTAGTCACATAAAAAAACAGAGAGGTACAATTAGGAGCAGCAACAGTCTTAATCTGCCATTACATCTCTATTGCAGGCCCTAAAAGCCAGAAATTCCAGTCAGGAAACTTATCTCGATTGTCTCTTATATTATAATTTCACTTCCTTGTCTCATATAGCAATATAATTCTGTGCATTTTAACTTTCAAGGAGCACAGAGATTGCCCATAATGATCCTTCTCAGCAGGAAATGTTGACAAATACTTAAGAAAAAACTTACATAAACGTGTAACAGACTATCTATATAGATGAACTACCTACAATTTGCAATTCCAAAAGAAAAAAAAATAAAGAGGTCAGGAAAAATAAAAAGAAAGATCAAAAGCAGAGTGCTTTATATTTAACTAAAAGCAACTATTAACTTACTTTATCTATACAGGGCTTGACACCAATCATGATAGATTCACCAAAAATTCTTCCATCTTTGCTTAAGGCTTTCCGGGCTTGAAGCTTGGACTGATATCGAATATGCATCCAGTTTCCTGTGTTGGACATCTGTATGAGATTAAGTAAAAATTGTGAAATGTAGTTTTTTAAATGTATAATTCGCAATATTTTCTGACATAAGTGTCAAACTAAGACATACCACATGCTTTAATATGTTTCCATACTGAGCAAACTGTAGAAGAATATAGGAAGCTGATGCTTGAGGAAATCTGAAAGACAGAAAAAAATACTCAAAAAATTATGAGTAGTTTAAGAATCCAGGTGTTAAGATACAACCCTATGAAGCATTTATAGAAATCCAGAAGAGACGACTATAATGACATCAGAAGCAGTGACTTGAGAAATACCACCTTCTAGGCACTTTACCCCACACCCCAACAGCAGAACGGTGCCTTTCTAACTAGAAAAAATAGTGTGTAGCTTAAGTTAAGATGCCTCACTGAAATGTGTGTGTTTGCTTGCTTTAACCATAGCTGTATTTCCTACAGCAGCTACCAATGCCAGACAACATCAAGGCCCAAGTATTTCTTTCTGTGTGCTGTAAAGACTTCACCCAGGTTTTTCTAATACTCTGGAAACCAACTTACCCAAATACGGTTACCCATGTGTCATCAAGTTGATCTTCTGAAGTAAGGGAATCACCTTGAGTATAAAAAGGATCTAGTTGAGCAGGAGATAGAGTAGTCTTCTTAGGCTGCCCAATACTTGCAGGACTGAACATGCCTGAAGCTGTTAAATTGAAATGGTATTGTTGAACAAATTTCTTTTGCAAGACAGAAGTTTACAGTAAAAGAATAAATTCAGTGTCAAGCATTTCACATGTATATGGAAGAGTTTGATGAGGATTTACTCACAGACACAAAAAGTAAGTCAATAATAATTTCACATCTGCAAACACACTAATAAGTTTTTATGACTAGCAACCTAGTGTTCTCTTTGACTTCTAAACACCAACAGCTTAATACAGTTGCCAAATAGAAACAGGCCAACAGAATAAAGCTTAGCAAGAAGACACTGGTTCATACACAAGATGTCAAACCGTGTGAAGATGGAAGGCAATCCACCAGTCTCAGCTGCTTCATTCAATTACAACCACCTCTGTGCTCAGTTCAACACCACATTTGGAACAAGGAACAAGTAAACTTGATTGAAACTCTGTCAGTCTCAGAATGGATAATTATTTCTTACTCATATCCATATACCTTTTGAAAAGCTAGCAAATACACAACCTCTTCATAAATTAGCAAGGAACTGATGTAGCTTGAACAGTGATGATTTTTCTGTATTAAAGAAAGCAGTAAGAAAAGAGATTAGCAATTTTGACAGGACATCTACCTGCTCCTGGAGTCGATGGCAGAATTCCAGCTGATGAGCTCTGTGTTAAAGTAAAGCTGGCCTGCATTAAGATACAGAAAGTAACAAATCATTCTTATAGGTATACTGCTCAGATCAAGACAGACATTTTTCAAGTGATTTAAACATTCAGGTAATAATATTAACCGTTTGGTTGAAGTTATTCCTAACTTTTAAGGGTTAAGAACAGATATTTGCATGTATATTTAATAAAAGATTACCAAGAGGTATTAATGAAAAGTTATTTGACAATATATTTGACATATGCTTTATGAAACAAAGTAGCTTTCAGTATCAATACTCAGAAACCTTTTAGTTTAACTTCTCAAAATAGTCATGTTGCTATTGCTGCACTATTAGTAATTCACACATTCATGTGCATCTTGATGGGAAGGATATTAGTATCCTAAGCTTATCAGCATTTTCACTGCCTAAAGGGTTCAGAAATCACGGAAACATAACCTCCACTTGTAGGGAGACTATTACTAGACTTACGTTCCTGCTCAACTACTTAGTGCATAGAAGGAAAGTATACTTTGAGTTTTAGATGGTAGTAGTCGTTTTCTTTTTAACATAGGATTTCAATACCCAAAACAATTCAGTCTTGAATTTTTAGCTTGAATCATGGCATTTCTTAGATACAAGATCGAACAACCTGGAGTACCTGCAGACCTAAGAATATGTGTTCTGATAGCTGCTCAACATTTTTTGAAATTTAATATCCAATCCTTTAAGACACTATTGCATTCTGTCCTTCACAGAGAACCTCAGCTTTCAGAATAAACTTTTCAGAAGGCAGCACTCAATAGAAAGACTGCTCATTCAGTGAAGAATGTTCTCCTTGCATCAAAAGGGTTCAGTGAAAAAGGACCTAGTAATGTGTGATTAGTCAGTTAAGCAGCAGAGCTTATTATAAAATTTACCTTGTAGGAATTTGAGTGTTCCTCTTTCAAAATTAACCCCAACTGTCTAACCAAACTTAAATTAGATATTTTACTCAGAAAAGAAATCCTTCTGTTTCAGTAAATGCCTCTCTTGCCTTCTAAAAGATAATCATAGAAACACGGAATTATTAAGGTTGGAAAAGATCTCCAAGATCATAGAGTCCAACCGTTA
The DNA here is from genome assembly GCA_013398115.1 of Falcunculus frontatus. NCBI lineage: Eukaryota > Metazoa > Chordata > Aves > Passeriformes > Falcunculus > Falcunculus frontatus. Next base: position 14,845 of record VZRV01010118.1, read on the forward strand.
ACCTAACACTGCTATCTTGACCACTAAAACATGTCCCCGAGTGCCACATCCACACATTTTTGAACACTTCCAAGGATGGTGATTCTAACACTTCCCTGGGTGGCCTGTTCCAACACCTGACCACCCTTTCAGTGAAGAAATTTTTCCTGATATCCAACCTAAACATCTTCTGGTGCAACCTGAGGCCATTTTCTCTTGTCCTATTACTTGTTACCGGGGAGAAGAGACCAGCCTCCACCTTGCTACAACCTCCTTTCAGGTTGTGAAAGGCTCCTTCTGGCAATCAGCATCCGAATAAACTTACAAGAAAGTGAAAAGCTGCAACGAGGCTGAATTTGTATGTACAAAGCATAATTGAGGCATGACTTGCATTTTTCATTTCCTACTGTATTGAAAATTAGCAATAAAAGGAATTTGCTTCATGACCACAGCTCTTGCTTACTGTACACAGGAAGAGGTACACCGAACAACCCAGACTAAGCAACAGCATGATCTGAAGGGTCACCAGTCATTTTGCTACAGCAGTTTATACAACTAAGTTGGAGAATTCACTGACGCAGTAAGCTGCCTCACATCTTCTGCTAAGAACAGGCCAGTACTGAAGACACTTACTGGTCTTCTTGAGGATAGAGGCGTTGATCCAAGCCCAGGACTAGATAATTCATCATATATGCTTCTAACTGGTGGAGCACCACCTTTGTCTTTATGCGTAGGAACTACTGGTTGTGGGGGAGACCCTCCTGCAATTCAAAGGAACAAAAGAAGAGCATGAGAAAACTTGTAATTTTGCTTCGGTGCTACTTGTTCTTCAAACTTCAATAATAAATTCAGCCATGCTCTCATTTTGATCGTTGTTGAGACTGTTGATTGTTTCACTGGAGGTTTGCAAAGCCATCTGTCCCACCAAAGTGTTCAGGTTTGAATGTTCTAGATAGGAGCATCACATGTGTCTCAAACAGCATCCTACGGAAGTACCATTTAGAACTTTCAGACCTCTTATTAACCCATTATATTCACTGTTTACATGTTCTTTTTCTGAAGTTCTGAGCATGGCTGTATCTTTCATTTTTAAGCCAGGCTAGAAGTCTATTTTAATTGTTTCAGAGACTAACTTGCCTATAGTAGAGACACAAAAGCAAGATTTTTAAGACTTGAGATATCCTACATGTTAAAGAACCATACCAAAATGCACAGAGACATTCCACATTGCTGTCACATTCCCACTGTCCAAATTCCTCGGCTTCCCATCTAATTTCATATTAAATAGAAATGTAAACTCTTGAGAGCAGGGGCTAACTTGCATATAGACAGGATGAAGCTAAACCAGCTGCCTTCCCATTTTGTAAACTTTGGGACTTCCAGTATAAGAGAGAATTAAACTCTCTGAAAGGACTTCATGTATCTTAACACTTTGTGTAGATTTACCCCTGGGAAAAAAAAAAAGTAGTTTGCATCAATTTTTCACTTCCAAAACATTGGGAAACCAAGCTTTTCCAAAGTACTCTTAAATTCTAAATTCTGAGCTCCAAGACTCCACTCTGAACTGTTTAACACATACAAGAACTGCTACTGTTGCATGGAATAATGTGCATTACGTAAAGCACTCTCCCATCAAGGTTTTCAGTTTAAGTGATGTACTTCAGCACTCCCTTTTGGGAAACCTGTGTTCGTATATTACTGGCTCCTCTTTTCCTAAAATTGATACTCTGAGGCTGTAATAAACCCTTTAAAAAACAATTAGGTGAAATTCATGTGATTACTTTCAATTTCATAAATATTTTCACAAGAGGTTTGCTCCTGTGATGGATAAGAGCAGGCAGACAAGAGCAAGAAGCAGACCAACAAACCTCCAATTATGGAACATTTTAAGTTGGAAGGGACCTAGAAAGATCATCGAGTCAAATCCTGCCTGACATTCAAAGAAGAGAATATTTTGTTAAGAGAAATTTTTGCAGTACTTTAATCCTCAATTTCTCCTTCAAAATGACTAGCATATGAACACCACCAGATATTAAATTATGCCAACTGATTTAGTACAAAAGCCAAGATCACCCATGACATGTCAACTACACACCCATTCTTCTCAGAGAAGAAAACAGACATACAATACTAATATGGGTAAATAACTTCTCCTAGTCTGATTAATTAGGTGGTTGAAGAGAAATGAGCATCTACAGCTAGGAAAAGCCACTACTCCAGTCCAGTGACAGCAGACATCAAGACTGTAGCTATAACCACTAGATACTAATTAAGAAGTATATTTTTAGTTTTTCTCCACCCAGTTTTTGTAAGTTTGACAATCTGTAAGTGGCCTTTTAGAATTCAAAGAAATAGAAAAATTTCTGCAAAGAAATTAGCAGTTTGCACAAGCTACATTTAGTTTCCCAGCAGATATCTCTGGTTCACCACTTATTCAATCAGTGGAGTTTGCTTATAAAAAGATATAGAACTATAAGGATTCAAGTCTGCAACAGTCATGTAGAAAAATGAGACAAACCAATTTTTTGCTTTCAGGACAATTTTTCAGCATTTAACAAATTCTGACCTGCAAGTAGTGGAGACCTTGTTTCCATTACACCAATTGAAGGGCCATATAAAGCACGTGGCTGCGGAGTCACTGGCGCAGGTAAGTCACCCATCAAAAACCCAGGGAGAAATTGAGCACTAGTTCCTTGTTTTGGAGATGTTGGGGAGCCAAGAGTCATTGGTTCAGCTCCTGAAAACAAAATTTTAAAATATGAAAAAGACAAGTGAGCTAACTTTTCCCATTGTGGGCTCTATTAAGGAAACGCAACACTAGATACAGTAAGTGATTAAGATCACAGAATCCCAGAATCGCTAGGGTCGGAAGGGACCTCTGGAGATCATCTAGTTCAAACCACCTGCCAAAGCAGTGTCACTCAGAGCAGGTGACACAGAAACGTCTCCAGGTGAATTTGGAATGTCTCCAGGGAAACTGGAGGGAAGGGAAACTCCACAACCTCCCTGAGCAGCCTGTTCCAGTGCTCGGCCACCCTCAGTGTAAAGAAGTTCTTCCTCATGCTGAGACAGAGCTCCTTGTGTTTTGGTTTATGGCCATGACTCCTCGCCCTGTCGCTAGGCATCACCGAAAAGAGCGTGGCACCACCCTCTTAGCAGCCGCCTTTGAGATATTTATATGTATTGATGAGATCAAAGGCGGTTTAATCATTCATTTTACAGGTAAGCTAAGTTCATCACAACTTTACCGCAACTACAAGTGGCGGCCGATTTAACCCCGCTCCCCTTTCGCTTCACCCCAGCGCGAACCGCCCCTTCCCGGCGCCATCTCCCACTGCCCACTCCAGCTCAGCAGCATCCACACTCCCTCGCCTATAGCAGGGGGTCGGCCCCGGCCCCACTCCCCTCACAGGAGCGCAGGCAGCGCCGGGAGATCCGCCGGGCACCCCCGGCCTAGCAGCGGAGCCCTCTGAAGCGGCGCCCGGCAAAGCCGAAGCGCGGCATGGGTGGGGGGAAGCCCGTGGGCCCAGCTCACCTGCGGGCGGCAGCTCCATGGCGAAGGCGGCCATGTCGGCCCGGATGGCGGGAAAAAGACGGCGGCGGCTCCGCCGGGCGCTTTCAAACGAGACAGAGCTTCCTGTTGCCGTCACTTCCGACCCGCCCTCTGACATGTTGTGATGAAGCGGGGCGGGCACCACCCCGTCATAGGGGTGAGGCGTTTGGGGCCAGGCATCAACCCGGCCCGGGCTGTCGCCTCACGGCTCCCCGGCAAACGGTCCCCCCGCGGAGGGCCAGGTCGTGAACAGAGTTGAAGGAACCGCGGTTACCATTACAGGGCTTGTCTTGGGTTGCTTCCGCGGGCTGAGAACTCAGAGCAGCTTCCCCACACTACCTCCCCAGGGAAAGGGCTGTCAGTCATTTCCAAGGCTGCCAGAACCACAGCCACCTGCGTCCGCCGGGACAACGCAGTGAGCTGTTCCCCCACGGACACGGGGGAACGATGACCACGGCCAGCGATCAGAAGCAGCGGGGTTGCCTAAACCCCGCATTAACGTCTAGCATAGAATCATGGAATGGGTTGGCTTGGAAAGGATCTTAAAGCTCATCCAGCTCCCCCCCCTGCCAGCCGCAGAGACACCTTCCACTATCCCAGGTTGCTCCAAGCCCTGTCCAGCCTGGCCTTAGACACTTCCAGGGACGGGGCAGCCACAGCTTCTCTGGGCACCCTGTGCCAGGGCCTCAGCACCCTCACTGTAAATAATCTAATCTAAACCTACTCCCTTTCTTTGAATCCATTCCCCCTTGTCCTGTCACTACACGTTCTTGAGCATGAGCAATTCATACTGAGAACAAGAGAGGTCGTGGTTCAAACACAATGATATGCTACAGTTCAAACTGCTGGTACCAGGACAGAACACCAATCTTGAAACCAAACCTTTAAAAATCAGTTTAGCACACAATTTATCCAAACACAGTGTTTTCTTTATTTTGTTGCATATTAATATATCAAAGCATTAAGAGCTGGCATGATGCCCACAAAATACTATTAAAATCTTGTACAGATGTTGGGGTTTTTTTAAGAATGACATATTAAGACAGTAATTTCAGCCTGGCATCTCTCAGGAGGGTCAAAATTACATACCCAATGATGTCTGTTCTTTACATATGATGTGGAATGGAGTGAGGGGACAGCATGTGAGGACCAAATGTGTAGAAAAGACAGTAGCATGAACAGAGACAGATCATTATCAACATTTTTTTGTATCTCTACTGAAATGATTTACAAAAAAACCCCAAACAACTGCTAGTTCCAAGACTGGAATCATCATGTTAGTGCACTTCAAATCACTACTAAATGAGAAACAGAAATACACAAAGCATTAAAGCATCCTATGCATTTTGAGTATCCTCAAAAGACCATTATTTTAATTTAAAAAAAAATTAACGGCTGGCTAGCCCACAAAATTCAATAATATCATCTGTAGCTGCAATATAAGTTTAAAAACCAGTATCAAGGTACTTCATTATATGACCATATTATTATCTAGATTTTACAGCCAACTAGGAATGCATAGATTTGGAAAGAAAGCAACTTATCTCAGTTATTTTATTTCCTTTCTCTATTGCCTGCATTTTCTGATGGTTCAGTAAGCAAACCATAATTATATTTCTAATATTTCAAGGAAAACTGAGCTTTATCTTTTTATTAGTGCCCTGGTTTTAGGCAAAACTTCTCTGAAGTCAGTACACCACCGTTTGGCCTTTGATGACACACACTGGAAAAAACGGGCAAAGACTTGAAAATGCACATGTGAAAGGGGATTTCAAAATGACAGATTAAAGTACATCCAACATCTGTTCCTGTATAGACAAAACAGATTATTTCACTTCTCCCTTTGGATCAGTCATGATTGTTTATACTTCCATTTGCCTTTATAATCTGTTCTTGGTACTTGTGAAGCTGCTCCATGAAGCCAGGATTTGGACAAGCTGCAGGCCTTGCGTTTTTCACCAAGGAAAAGGCTCTGGCAAAGCTCAGTCTTTCTGAATTCATTAGAAAACCAATGACTACAGCCGCTGCACGGGAGACTCCTGCATTACAGTGAACCAGTACCACGCCATCCTCCAAGAAAGAAATGAAACATAAGTTGGGATATTCATTAGGTAGATAACAAGTGGAAGAAACTTTACATAAAATTCTTGTAAGAGTTATTGAAAGCTCCTTGCTGAGCTCAAAGCAAATATTTACACGTGTAAGTAAGTCCAAACACAGATATAAGCATGATATAAGTGTGAAATTAAGTATTTTTCTACCCCAAACCCCTTATTATTACCAAATTCTTCAAACCTAATTCATAACCATAGTAGTAAAACACATGCTCTGTCCTTCTTCCTGAGCCCTTACAGCAGGCCCTTCATGTAAAAACCAAATCACAGACACCCAGGATACGAAAGTATCTGATCTAATTGGGTAGCAATTTTGAAGTAGATTTTATTTGCAATATGGAAAGGAACTCGACAGTATCTTGTTAAAGGTTAAAAACATAGCGAGGCAGCAAACAGCTAGGCACAGAAGCAAATTTTAGAACATCTTGTAGTTCCAGTCACATATTTCTTGTGTACTCTGCAGGGAAGATTCTGGGTAACAGGGATCATGCAGAGAAACAGAAAAATTAGAAAAGATATCGCGTGATTTGCAACAGATCTCTCCCATCTCTCCCTTCCCATCATACCACTGGTACAACTGCAGCAGTTGGTATAGCTGGTACAACTAAGGTCCCTTAACTGGGAACGAGGGTGCAAAATCCAAAACTACTCAACCTCCCACAAATTCACAAATGCTTCTTCTGGGGTTTGAATTCAGGTTTATCCTGAATTATATATAAAATTAATGGGTTTTATCCTACTTGAACATTTCCCACACAACCTTTGACACCTGAATGGCTCTTTTTAGACACTGCAAGTTCTGTTAAGAAATAACAAATGCAAATTAACACAAAGACAACTAGACAATCTAGCATGTCTTAAGCAATATTTGCAAGGCCCAGGCTTCATGATGTTGTTATGTTTGTATGTCAGACTATGACCTGGAAAAGGCTCGGTCCAAGCTGTCTGCCATATGCCCCTTTGACACAAAAAGAAACCACCAAACCCCCAGCACCTCCATATTCTGAATGAAGATACTGAAACATGACATGATGTCAGATGTCAGATGAGATGATGTCAGATACTTGAGTCTAAACAAAACTATTCTAGTTTTAAACAGCCTGTTCTGTCTGCCCTTAACAGGCACAAGTTACTTAAGTGGAATTTTACCCAGAGACAAAAATAATATGGGTAAATAATATGCATTGGAAGCAATTTTTCTTTTCCTTTGTACAGTTCGTGCTTTGTTTCTCTCTTTCACATTTAAGTCTGATGTGTCTTTTTAAATAACTGGTTTGTTTTACACTGCCAAAAATTATATAGTGATACCCACGAATCCTGAAAATTACTGAACATGAATGCTTCTGGGCCATAATATTAAACCAACTTTAATACTGAGAATATTTATCTTTCCTTGCTAAAGCCCATTGTTTACAATTCATACAAAAATGAATTTGGCATGCCATTCTTAACTAATTTTGTATTAGCTATGAATACAGAATAAAAGTGAGAAACAGATTGCAAATAGGAAATTCATCTCTACCAAGAACTCCTTGCTCTGATCCTGATACCCTAAGTTTTCCTGCCCAGAAATGGTCTATGGACTTGCAACAATCATGTAAGATTCAAGACCAAGTTGGTGGTTTTCTTGAATTTTTATGGAGAGAGAAACAAAATCATCTTCCACCAACAGAAAAGGTGATTATGCAGTGGTTATACACAGTGGGCAACAAGCCTCATCAAGGAAAGAAATTTAAAAGAAGCATAAAGTTTTTGAAGACTAATGTAATTCTTTATGGATCCATTTTACTTTGCAATAGAACAGAGGCTTTTTCCTTAGGAAAAACAGAGGGAGCAATAAGGAGCGATGCTCATGAATAAGCAAAGATTTTCTCTTTGGAAACACAAGATTTCAGAAGTTTTATTATTAGATATTAAACATATTAAAAAGTATCCCTCATTCATAGTATTATAACCTGACATGGGTCACTGAACATGTCATGGAACACCTGCCTACCAACTTGGAGCCTAGAAGAAAAGTTGAGCTCTGATCAGAATCAGAATTTGCACCATGGTGTCTAGAGACTTGAGCCATTACAGTCTTAGAAAAGTGAATCCTGTTACAAGTACCCAGCTGGCAGTGACTTACAGAACAGTGCAGGCTTCACTTGCATCCTCAAATTCACGTGCTCTCATACTTCGTTCATTGAGTTAACCACGTTCTAGAAATAATTTCTCATATATCATGTTCTCTCACCAGTGAACATCTCTTCCTCCCCCATTTTAGGAGATGAAACAGTAGTATCTCTGTGATTACTTAAACAGAAGAGCACTTAATGACACAATTTATCATAAGCTCTTTTAACACTGTTTTGACAAAGCAAGTAAAGTAATTCAAACCACCCAGAGATCTGTCTCTGTATACCACTATCATGTGCTTTTTGAACTGATCCTGGAGAACAACTATTCCATCAATTACCTTCTCTTTCATCCACCTCTCCCATCAGAAAACTACTAATATTGCTGTAAAAGTTTTCCTGAAAACTCCTTAACTTACAAAATAGTAACTGGGACATAAACACCAGAGGCAGGAAGCAAAATTGAGCAGTTATGAATGGCAACTCTCATTTAGAAATGAACTGGAAACTGTAACTAGAAACCTTGAAAAGGTCATTAAGTGACAATAAGTTATCACATAGCTTGTAAATTATAAATGAGAGAAGGAAAGAACATTGCGACACAAAGAAAACCGGGGCAAGATCATCTTTAATCCCGATCTACATAAACAATGAACCTGATATATATGGTAGAATAACATGCAATAATGTTTGGTTTTTGAGTTATAGTTTGGATACCAAAACAATGGTTTTTGTAAATTACACAGTGTGCCTGAATTTAACAGGTGTGAGTTTGGCATGTTCCTGGTTACAGAGAACTCTGCCAAGCAACCCCAGAAGTGTTTTTCAGACTACTTTCTACGTCACATCCTTTCAGGATTTTGTGAGCAGTTAAATCACTTTTGGCTCCAAGACTACTAAAGCATTCCCTGATATTCTTGGGATGTATGTGGATTCATAGCATCTTCTTCGAGCAACCTGGTCAAGTGGGAGGTGTCCCTGCCCATGGCAGGGGGTTGGAGCTAGATAATCGTTAAGGTCCCTTCCAACCCAAACCATTCAATGATTATATGAGGAAAAGCACAAGGATGGTGAACAGCTGATGATAAACCTCACAGATCTGTAAAAGCCCTGTTTCTTGCTTCTAATCCAGGCTGGTTTCTAATCCAAAACAACATCCCCAATGGATAAGTAAATTTTCTCCATTTCCTTCTATCAGGGGTAGTGACTTGGATTTGGGATGCAATTTTTTAATCTAAACTCAACCCCTGGTCCAACTGTATTAAAGAAGCATTTCTCTAAAACTCAAGATAGTCATTCTGAAAAAGCAATGCTGGAGGGAATGAAGATTAACAGCAGTGCCATGTCCCTAGGAATGCTTAGAAATTACTTGGATTTTCTACTTGAAATTTAAAAAGACAATGGCAAAACTATTCATTTGGTACCATATTTTCTTTTAACAAAAGAGGCTGCTTTAGTTCTTAAATAGTGTAATAAATAATCTAAACAGGGTAACTACTAACATTAATTATTGATAGACCGTACCTGGATCTTGGCTTTCTCAATAAACTCAAAACATTCAGGGAAATAGGAGGTAATATTGGTTTCTGGGAGGTCCAGAATGGAAATGGTCTTGTATATAAAGTCATTGAGGAAGGCATTTTGGACTCCGTATGCCACATTTAGAATGTGAGTGACCTAAGTAAAAAAAAAAGAAAAAAAAAAGAAAAAAAAAGAAAAAGGCATTTTCTGAAGATAGCAAACAAAATGAGCAGTAACAAGGGTAAATTAATCTTTAGGAATACAGAGACTCTACCTTACACAGATGCAATGTTCAGTTTTACATACATATGCTGTCTATGGTATGCTTTTCTCCAAGCAAAGTTTCAAAGTGTGCTAAAACATACTGTGATAAATCTCAGGGTTTTTCTGAGAGGAAAAGATCATTGCTCAAACACAGACTAAGAAATGGATTTTCAACAGAAAAGGGAGTTGTCAGCACATGGTTGGAAAATAAAAGAGAGAGCAATAGGAATGAGGGCACAGACCACCCAACAATCCCCCAAATTTCAAGCCTGCTCAAACTTCTGTGTGCGCTGCTTCCGCAGGTTGGCCCTGGAGAAGCTCCGGATCTCCTGCGTGAGGGAGTGCATGGCGCGACTGCCAGCACCGCTCCGTTCTAACCCATCAGTTTAATGTTCTTTCTTGTTCGTTACCAGAACCATTTGCTGATGCAGAAGAATTTCAGAGTACACTGTTCTTGGCAAGCGACACCACCTCTGGCCTCCTGCCATCTCTGCTCTGTCCAGGCTACAGCCAGGCAGCACCGGGTTATTTTAAGTTACAGTAAAGTGACATTTAGATGGCATCAGATGCCAACCTGGTGCACACCCTGTCCTGCAGAAGCACCACTGTCCAAAGGCCTTATCACCCCATTACTGCAATAGAGAAGAGTAAAAGACAAAAGTTTGGGACAGACTGTGAGAAGCTGCTTTGTTTTTCTAGTTTCGTCAATCCCCACACGGCAAGGGGGAATGATGCTGCTTAGTGTCTGAAGTGGAAATGTATATGGCAGCATAGGAAAGTGTTCCATTAAACAGCTCTAAACAATCATCACTCTTGCAGGGAAGCAAGACTCTTTTCAGTGGTACCTAGCAACAGGATGAGGAGCAGTGGCCATAAACTAAAACATAAAAAGTTCCACCTCAGCGTGAGGAGGAACTTCTTTACACTGAGGGTGGCCGAGCACTGGAACAGGTGCCCAGGAAGGTCATGGAGTCTCCCTGTCTGGAGACATTCCAAACCCACCTGGACACGTTCCTGTGTCATCTGCTCTGGGTGACCCTGCCTTGGCAGGTGGTTTGGACTAGATAATCTCCAGAAGTCCCTTGGATGATTCTGATATTCTCTGAAAGAACTTCAGTTTCTCGTGAAGCCAGCAGAAACCCATCCACCTGCAAATGGAGCAGCCTTTTAAAAATGCAAGTGGAATACAGTTTTCCTCAGATTTGCTAGAGAATATTTTTGAATATTTAATTTACAAGAGAAACTCACTGCGCGCATTACGCGAGATGCATTTGTACGTCCCTGTAACGTTACCTTATGCTTTCTCATCGTCTCCAGGTCCTGAGCAGCATCCTGCGACCCTACGGAGACAGAGAGAACGTGCCCGTTGCTGCGCTGAGCCCCTGTCCGACCGGCGCACCGCCCCAGCCCCACTCCGTGCACGCCGCCCCCAGCCCCACTCACCCAGCAGCAGCCAGGGCTTCACCACGCCGACCTGGAGATCGGCGCTGAGGTCCTGCACGAAGCCGCCGCCGGGCGCCGCCTCCTCCTCCTCCTCCTCCATGTGCAAGCAGGCGCCGCGCCACGTCTCGATGATCCTGCGGCCGGTCAGCGTCGTCACGCGGGTGCGCTGCTTCCGCAGGTTGGCCCTGGAGAAGCTCCGGATCTCCTGCGTGAGGGAGTGCATGGCGCGACTGCCGACACCGCTCCGCACCGACCGCCCCGCGCCGACCGTCGGTGACGCGCTCCCAGGGGGCGGTGCCTCGGCGGGCAGTGCTCCCCCCCGCCCCGTCCTGTCGTAACTAAAGCAGCCTTTTAATCGAAAATCCGTGTTTCCAGTGCCCTGCTGTTTTGGGCAACAGGCCATGCAGCAACGCCTGTCTGACTTTAATTGGGAGCTGCTTGTCGGGAAGCATGGGAAAACACTGTAAGCAGCTAAATGGAAAATATTAGAATTAAATATATTTGGTGTATTTTTTTCCCCAGAGTAATTTGACTAGTGATCAAAGACTAAACAAAATCAGCTTCTTATGTTTACCAAACAGGTAAAATGAAGAAAAGGGAGGCAAGGTGAGGCTGTTTCCCCCTTATTCTCAAACGACTTAATGCCCATGTTTTCATGTATCTTCTGTAGTGTACCATTTGTAGTGCTCCACAGCTGGTACATAGTCATAAAATCACAGCATGGTTTGGGTTGTAAGGGACCTTAAAGATCATCTCGTTCCAACCCCTCTGCCATGTGCACGGACACCTTCCACTAGACCAGGTTGTTCCAAGCCCCATCCTGGCTTTCAATGCTTCCAGAGATGGGGAACACGCAGCTTCTCTGGGCAACCTGTTCCAGTGCCTCACCGCCCCCACTGTAAAGAATTTCTTCCAGATATCTATTTCCCCTCTTTCAGTTTGAACCTATTCTTTCTTGTCCTATCACTAAGGTTCCTAATAAAGAATCCCTCTTCCTTGTAGGTCCCTTCAGATAATGGAAGGCTGCGTAAGTGTGTGAAATGTTTGTTTGCAAAGTTAGATGGTAATACTGTTAACTTAAATTCTGCCAGAAATACATTTTGTACACTTCAATTTGCTAACAATCATCTGTGCTGGCTTATAGAATAAGGACATACTACTACAGTACTTCTCCTCTTGTAATCTTCCTCAAACTTATGCTGGAGGGATATGATGACTCTGAAAAGATCCTCCTGATAGTTCCCCAGAATGCAGTACAGACCAAAGGCAACTTAGTTCCGTGTAAAGAGGTCTACAAACGCCTTGCTAATTCAAGAAGCAGAGAACTCTGTTAGGAACTGCAAGAGCATTAGTTATTTCTGGGAATGCCAGAGGCAATTTTCTAACAGGAATTAGACATAAAATCAAGGTAATCTAAAAAAAGGCAGAATACCCCACCCACTGTCTGCAGAAGCTAGAGTCTAAACTAAGGTAAAATCAAAGATGCTTAGTGTAGGGAGAGGAACAGAACAGAGATCTGGGCTAGATCAGAGGTTAGGGTGACAAAGGCACCTTTAAGTACAAGTAAGAGGTTTCATAACATTCTGCATGATAGATATGTGGCCTCTCTGAAAGTGGACTGTGGTTTATAGCAGTTAACTTAAAACAATAATGATACAGAAGTTGATTCATTTGTTTTTTGTTAAGGCCTTATCAGTTATTTTGATGATCAGAAAGGAAGCTGGCCCAAGCCAGTAATTACATAGAATTTTATGTCTGTTCTCAGGCTGTACTGGCTCCCTACAGCTGCCTCTGTGAAAGACAAGGATATTAGAGTATCTTGCAAGAACGCAGAGAACCTCGTGTCAGGAAATTTACAAGGCCTTAGCAAAATTTGCTTGCAGTCCAGCCCCAGCATCCTGCCCTTAGAGTAACCAGGTGCTTCGTAGCCATCTTCTGGCCCATATGAATATGTGGTGTGCTGTGTAAGCATTTACAAGACTAAGACAGATCTGTAAGACACTCACAGTTAATAATACAGCTATGTGTCGTTCCTTAATCTCAGAGAAGGAAGATGCAATAGGTGCAGATGCAGAAAGGCAGCTGACTCCAAAGTAATGGATTCCTTTTCTTCTAGGGATGTTGATTTTTGTTATAACTGCCTTAAACACCAGGGGTCCCTACTAGACATAAAATCTGTGCTGCTCTTTTCTCTCTGAAATCCTAACACACTGCAGATGTTTATATGCAGAATTAGTATCTTATTATTTATTATGTCCATGTCATAAGCATTAGATCTAGCTTGACTATACATAGACACTATTTCTTATAAAGTAGGCATTTCCATTATGATGTCAGATTGTTAATACTGTTCATTATAGGACAGAAGAGAAGATAATAATGAATTAGAGTTTAAAACTGGGATTTCAGTTCACAGATGAATTCCTATGTTCCTCTTGCATGCTTTGCTGAGAGTAGAAGACTTCTCTAAAGGTGTGGCAGGAGCTGGATGCTTTCTCTACTTCCTTGGCTTAATGTATTTATGGTATTTCTGGATCTTCAGGTTTTTAATAAGCTACATATCAATGCAAATACAGTAGTTTTAAGTAATTTTTAATGTTACAGTTCTTCCGTTCTGTCAAGAAATTCAGCAGAACCTGTTCTATAGGTATGAACTAAGAAATGTGTACTGTTATTAATAATTATTACAAAAAGCAGCTTGTACATATTCAAAAAGCCCATGTGGCAGTACATCATCTTTCTGCTGTATCTATTCCCTTCCACTATTATTTTGGTGTAGGTACTGCCTGTACTTATTGATGCAAAAGAGCTGGCTTCTATCAGAAAAGTGATAACCAGACATTCCAGATAGCTGACTTTGAAAAAGCAGCCTTGCACTCTGAAAAATGCATGTGTTAGAGGGTTGAGATTGATTGTAAAATGCACTGAAAATTGACAGCTGATTCTTACGTTGGTAATTTAAATGAAGTGGAGAATTGAACCCTAATTACGCTAATTACATCACATTTCAAACTGCATTTACCATATGACTTTGAGGAGTAAGAGAAATGGACGAGAAAATCAAACTATTGTCAGGTAATATCTGCCTTTAATAATGCCTCTGCTTCAGACTCTATGTTCCTTAGTTGAAAATAACAGAGAAGTTGAAAATAACTCTGTGCACCAGTTGGTGACTGGATGACTGTGAATCATGAATGCAGTGTGGTGATGAGAAATGCAAGTGTGAAGGTGGAATGCATGAGGAGATATTTAAAACAGAGAGAGGGAAATAATAATGCCATTGTATAAAGTTCTAATAAGCATTTTTGGAAGTGCATTGTGCTATTTGGAGATGATGGTATTCAGGAAAGTTGATCTCATACTTGAAACAAGTATGAAGAAGTTTAAAGCTTAAATTGCACTGCGTATGTCAGACTCTCATCAAAGCACTCAGTGGTACATGGACTCCTTGGGACAGGCAGCTCTTGTCCATGATGACTTGGGAGGGAGTAGCCTCTTGCAGAGGGAGTATTTCACCACCATTTGTGCCAAAACACACATAAGCACTTCTAGCAATGACTTACCTGCTTCATATACCCCAGGATGCTGTGTCCCACATAGCCTTGGAGGCCCTTAGCTGGAGCAGAGTCTTGGTTTCAGCTTTGCAAAGTTGTCAAGACATGATGCTTACTCCTGCTGGGTTTCCCTTTCTGAAGCAGTTTGGAGTCACAAGCTCAGGATCATTCATACCCTGAGCAACAGGGCAAGATGGTACATGGGAGGATAGTTAGAGTATGACATGCTCTCATTTCCCTTCAGTGGCCTATGTCTGTTCTCCATGCCATTTCCTTCATGTAGAGAGGTTTTGGCTGAGAGACAACCACCCATTTGTTCTCATCAGTTTACTTTTCATCCTTTAGACTTGCCAATATCTGGTAGGGAAGGAATATTCTGGAAGAAAACTAGAGTCTCAGCAGTGTTGATGGAGAGTGATTTGTCCTCTTTTCCAGCCTCGTTTTGTACCTATGTCCCACATCCTGAATGAGGATGCAGATTTTAACTCCTTTGTTCTGGTATCCAGTAACGTGCCTGGAAAACGTATCGTAAGCGGAATCCTGACTAGAAAATGAGATTTTAAAAAGCTAGTGAAGTGCAGACAAAATCTTGAAATGTTATTTTATGAGGAAGAATGAATTTGTAACAAGACCTCTTCCAGAACTTAATATAGTGAAGAGTGAAAAGTCCACAAGGATTCTCAGTTTTGTGTACAGAGATTGTTGCTGAGCTGAACTGTGAAGGCCTAAGAAACTGTAAATTTGCCAATTATTGTGGGTTTTTCCTAGGATGGCAGGAACAAGGGGTGAAGGCAAGGGCAGACTAAGTATATAGCATTTTAAATGTGTTGCTGTAGTAGTTGGTCCAAATGGGAAGCAGGACCATGCTGAAGGCTGTGTACAGAAAGTTAGCAGGGCATTCCTGCACGAAGTGCTGCAGTTACACATACTGTGACCTGGTTGTTAGTGAGCCAAGCTTTGCTGGAAGGTGTTAGTTTGTTCTGAATTTCTGGCTCTGCCAGTCTGTAACACATTGGAAGTGCTAGACCCTATTGGCTAAACAAAGTGCACTTACTTGTGTGTGGGAATAAGGTGAAACCAGAGGTGGTGGGAGTCATCTGCATATATTTTTGTGCTTTGTTTCTTCATAACTGTGGTGCTCATGTACTGCTGCAGATGGTTTTCTACTGTAAGGGAAAGTATATATCCTAAGCACATATTTACATATCCTCCCTTCCTATATTCCTTTGGCATACAAATCAAAGCATCCATTAAAGCCATGCTACTAATGCATGCTACATCATTCTTGACCAGCTTTATCCATGCAGTGTGCTGGGTGAGAGCAGAGGATGCATCTTGGAAGCCCAGAAACAGAGCCAGTTCCTCAACTCTTTGGAGTTTGGGAGACTGAGCTGGTGATCTCTGACAAGGTGAAATATGGAAGCCCAGTCCAGACTGCTAACAACTGCGAGCAGAGGCCCAATGGTTGCTCCTAATAATATTATTAAGTCTGTGAACCTTCTTCAAACATTGCCTTTTATCCCTGGCCTGAAAGGCAGGCAGCTTCTCTTTGTTTAATCTTTTTATTTCAAGCATCATAGTTTGCTGGTTTTTATAAAGCTATCCTGAGCCAGTGGTGTTTCCATGGCATTTCTCCTCATACTGCTGCAGGGAAATCTCCCTGGAAGCAAAGTCATGCCCATAACCAAAGGCATGGCTCTACAAACACTTACCAGGCCATTTCTCTCTGCTCTCACCACACTTTGTGAGCAATCCATACAAAAGAGCAGACAGATTCACTGATCTAAAGATATGCGTTTTTATAGTGTATCAGGGATTGTGCTTAATGAAGAGCACTGAGGAATAGGGTAGAATGCAAAGCTGAAATATTTAGTAGCCAAAGGGTCCCCTGGGGACCTTGTTGGTGTGAGGAAGATCTGGCAGCACTCGTGTCTATGTAACATAAGTAGGATCTGAGTTCCACTCCCATTTGTGCTCAGGTTGCTGTTCTCCAGGTGGACTTGAATTTCCTTCTCTGCAGTCATGTGTTAGCAAAGGTAGACGAAGATATATATATACAAACACACACATATATATATATAAATTGTTGATGTGTTCATGTAGCTTGGTGTAAAATCAGGTATGCCAGCTCAGTAGAAGTTAGGCAAAGTTAATCAGGGAAAGGAACAATATCAAGAGACTAGAAGAACTTTTTAACAAAAATGCACATGTATGAAATACCTTCCATTCAGGCTGGCTGCTCTGCAAAGCAGTGATGACTAACTATGCAATTAGCACAGGCCATCAGTCACTAAGGCAGTTTTTCTCCATCACTTGTGTATTATTTCCTTTTAAGTATACCTTCACTTCAGAAAAACCAACCTAAGAGAAGTTAACCTTGCAGTAAAACCTGAAAAAGCCTGTAAGGGTCAGGACTCTCAAAACAAATAAGAAAATCTGAGCTCTTCTTTGAGAGATGATGTTAACATGAGTTTCTGTAATGCTTTCAAGTCCCTTGAAACCTGAAACATGGTTTTCTTTCTCTATTTTAGGTGGCAGAGGTGAAGTAAAAGGTTATTATGGTTATTATGGTTATATGACTGCATTATAATGGTTATTATGACTGCTCTTAATTTGTTGGGATCTTTTTGTCAGAATACTCAAATTTCCATTTTGTACCTCAGCTTTTAACAGTCAGTACTTCTGCAAAAATGCAATTAATCTGTCTCACAACATTTCTGTTTCTCTACAGGTTTGTTTCAGTGGTCATTTGAAGACAGGAGAGCTACTTTAGAAAAAAAATCTACAAAAATTTCTCTTTCTGTGAACACCAAGCCTACAGCCTCAAAAATTAAAATCAAAGAAGGTAAAAATCAAATTTTATTTCAGGGTTCTTGTAGCATCTTATGTATAGCTTTTGTTAATGTGTATCTTTCACAGGCATAATAAAATATTAATGTTACCATTTGTACCAGGAAGCACAGCAAGGCTTTTTTTGTTTCACGGAGTTCAGGAAGGAAACCATTATAACTTCTAGTCAGGATCATAGAACAAATACAGTAGGAAAATTATTTTATGGATTAGTGTATGTCAGGGTTTGACACTGGTTAAGCACCAGGTACTCATGAGAAATCATTCACTCATTTTCTTCTGCTATGGCTAAGCAGAGGAGGGGAAAACAAAACGAAGGCTTCATGACTTGAGATAAGGATTAGGGGAAAAACATGCTAAGGCAAAACAGGTTCAAAACTTTAACAGTATAAAGAAAATTTATTATTAACAGAATTTAAAACCCCCGACCCTTTAGAACACCTTTTCTTCCCAGTCCCTCCCTCTTTCCCACTGACTGTGCAGAGAGAGAACATGGGAACTTTATTCGGTTTGTCCCTTCTAAAAATCTTTCCTCAGTTCACTTAGGAAAAGGAGTTCCTTTTTTTTCTGCTGTGCCATGGGGTCCTTCCCACGGGAGACAGTTCTTTGTGAACTTTTTCAGCGTGGTTTTAAGTTTCATGAGCAGCAGTCCCGCCCAACCTGCTGACATGTGAATCCCTTCCACGGGCAAACAGTCTTCCCACAACTGCCCAGCGTGGGTCATCATTTCATGGGGTGCAGTTTTTTTAAGGATGAGCTGTTTTAGTTCAGAAGCAAGGGTCCTCTCTCTCTATCTTCTCTCTCTGTTCGAGTTTCCTACTAGATTACTTTTCAGCATCTACTCGCTGCAGTGTGAGCACTTGTTCTCACTGGCTGCGAGTGAATCCCTGCATCCCCCCATGCACTTCATGAATTACAGGGAAACTGTTTGTTGTATTATAGTCCTCACCACGACTTTGCAGAAAAATCTCAGCTCCGATGCCCAGAGCACCTCCTCCCTCTCCCTCTCTTCACTGACCTTAGTGTTGCTATGTTGATCTCACGTGTCTTTTCCTATTCTTTGATTCGGGAGAAAATTGTTGTCCGTAGATTCATTTGTTCTTAAGTTCTATCAATTTGAATGTTCTTATACGGTTTTGTAATGCTGAAAAGTTGATTTCGTCTGGGCTCCGTATCAGAATTGTTCGCCGGGCTCCGTATCAGAATTGTTCGCCATGCTCCTTGCTGTTGGCCACTGCGGCACTGGCTCTATTCAGCGTCTCTCTTCATGTGGGGCGCCGAAAAAGAGAAGCTGCTGCTGCCGATTCTGCCTTCCTGCTCACAGCACGGCTGGTTAAAAGCAGCTAAACAAGCAGAGTTCATCGCGAGCCATGCTGAGATAGCGGCGGCTGCATGGCACCGGTGGTCGCGTGGCCGCTCGTGGCACCAGGATGGTCCCCAGCAGCATTGCCCTGGCGGCCGTGCCAGGATGGGCCCCAGCAGCCGCCTCGCCAGCCCTCGGAAGAAAACGGGTAAAGCATGCGGCTTTTTCCCTTTTAAAATACGTCATCACAGAGGTGTTACCAACTTCTCTAATTGGGCCAGCAACCTGCCTATCGTCAGAGCCTTCAGCGACTGGCCCTGTGCCAGACATAGTAGAAGCTTTGAGTAGTTTCATCTTTCGGAAGCCGCCCCTGTGGCTTCCTCCGCCTACTAAAACAAACGTAGTCTGTTGTAAACTAACACAGTGTAATTAGGCATGTAAGTAGTACCTGCTCTTACTGTTCATCATGAAGAGATGCTTTCTGTAAGTAGGGTAAAGGCGAAGTGGAACATGCATAAACACAGCAGCTCACATCCTGAAAAGAAATACTGGACAATGCTGTTCCTCTGCATACCCTTTTCTTGCCTTAGCAAATCACTAACATTGCATTGTGCTTGATATTTGTGTGTTGGAAGCAGTTCCCTGCAGGCAGAGAAGGAAAATTAAGCTGCCGAGCCCTGTCTCATTCTATGTCTATAGCTTGATCCAGCCAACCCAGAGCTGTCTGATAACTTCCATTCCAATCACAAGGAGAGATCTAATTTTCCTTTTTCTCTCAAAATGTTGAGGCAGGACATGACCTATGTTATTTCTTTAAATTCCTGTATACAAGACACAGTTAAGCTAAGTGAGCCTTTACTACAGGATCCTTGAAGTTTGCATAGGTTCAGACTTCTGACACATTCATAAAAGAAATCAACAAGTATTCAATACAAGACAGTGTCTCTGGCTTGCAAAGTACCTGAGCTGCAACCTGTTGGAGTCTGAGAGTATACCCTGCAGAAGCAGTGATATGTGCTTGTCCTCATGCTCTTCCTCAGCACTCCATTCTTTGGCCACAGGATATAGACAGCATACTGAACTTCATGGGCTTTTAATCTGCCGTTCTTAGGTTTTTATTTTCCTTCTGATCAAGTGAATAATAAAAATGAGTAAGATCAGCATTATAAAGTTTAAAAATTCCATAAAATCATATTTTATTTATGTAAATCCCTGACTCCAGAGGCTACATCTGTGAACTGTGAGAGAATATATATTGCAGGTGACAGAGTAAAGCAAACTTGTAAATAGTGTTGATGGAATAAAAACTACTATGTTATCCAAGTTTGTAATGAAACATTACATGTGCAGCAAAGAAAATGGTACTTCTGGGATTTTTTTTTTTGCTGTGCGGACTGAGACAGATGCATTAACATTTGGACGATAGCTGAAAGTATTTGAAAACCAGGGCTTCAGAAAGAAGAAAACTGGTAACTTAAAGGAAAGACATTTCTAGAAAAAGAGGTGACATCTTGGAACACACCCACATAGGCACACTCAGAAAAAACCTGATTTTCTTAATGGTATACTCCAGAGTCAAAGAATGACCCACATTGACCTGTACTGTGTCTTAGTGTTTAATTCTTATCTTTTTTTCTTCAATAACCAGACAGACTGAAAGGTTAGGGGGATTTTAATGATGTCTTCTCTTTCGGTATTTCAGTAAAAAAAGTACAGAAGCATTTTGCTTGAACTCAAAAGCTGTTCCTAAGCTTACCTTACTTTATCATTACTTTTAAAGTAGCTAAAAGTTTCCATTCTGATTGCCTATTAAAGGAATTGATTCATTGTTTGATTATTTTTTGTATGAAATTATTTTCTATATGTAGACCATAAACAATATTCAGGATGATGTCGCCGTATTTTCTGATTTACTTTAGAAAAAACTTGTAAATAATTTAGACTTAAATTAATGGTATAAAACTAGATTGGATGTCATTATGAATAGATTTTATGTAATTAATTTACTGTCTTGTTAACATCTTAATTAGGAAGATTTCTTTCCTTTGGGACTAATAAAAACAAGTCATGAACAGTATTTCCTTTCTTCCTTTTTCCATCCCACATTTTTAACCACACTTTCAAAATCACCAAAAGCTCACCAAAGAACAGTCCTCAAATGTCGAAGTTTTCTGTTCAAGTTTGATTGACAAGACAAATGTCCTACCAAAAAGGCCACCTAGTATTTGGAGTACCAGTCAATGACTCTTTGTGAGCAGCACTGAGTGTTCTTGGCTTCATCTTAATATTAAAATTTCACAATTTTTCATAAGATGTTATGGCTGTTTTCAGTCCAACTCTAAACAATGAGTTTCATTAATTGAAGCAGATGAAATCTCTGATGCTACTTTGCTAATGGCATTCCTTGTTAATTCCTCATTAATTCAGCAAGTTGAACAAGAGACTATTTTTGTCATGAACACTATAAAGGAAAACAATTTTTCTGGATTAGACATGATTATTTTGTGTGCGTAACACTTGCTAGATCATTAACAATTTCATTATCGACGTCAAAAAGTATTGCAGGGAAAACAAACCAAAACAAACCTGGAAGATATATATAATGAGTTATATCTATAATCCAAAATTTTTTCAACCATGTTAAAAGGTATTTATGCTATTAACATCCTTTAAAAAAAATTAAAAATTAAAAAACCCTAAACACTACAACAAGAACACAATTCTAAACATTTTATCACTAAAGAAATGTATGTGGAAAGCTCTAAATGCAGTAGAACTAATCTGTGTAAGGAAATCCACTAGTAATGATTGGTATAGGTCTTCTGATTAATGGTTTTACTACTGTTGCACTTGGACACAAAAGAACCATGCAGAAGAACCACGCAGACCCAGCTTAGTCAGGACAGGAAAGAAGCCAGGAAAAGCCCCAACTGTTTATTTTACTTCATATATATATGTTATTAGGAATGACCATGGATTGGAGGATGAGGTCATCAGCTCTCCAACCACACTGGTCAAGTGAAAAGTCCATCAAACTTCTCCACCTCAGGAGAAGGAATGAAAACAAAAAGGAAAGGTTAGCCAAACATAACTGTGTTTACAGAAAGTGCATGAGAACTCCATCACAGAAATGAAAATATCAAAAGACTGCAAAACTCAGGGCGACATACTGAAACCTGTTAGAAATCCTTAAAATTGTGTTTGTGTTATTTCACATTCTGCTTTATAACTCTTAACAATATTACTTAAGTTGAAAAAACAAATTTTAGATACACAAAATATGGGTTGTTCAACTCATCTGTACAAGCAAATTCTTTGATATCTAGTCCTCAGATTCAGCGAAAGAAGTCACGCACTGTTTCCTTATAGAGCAAATCGTTAGGAAATAAGTACTTTTGAAATACTCATGCTTCCTGTAGGAAAATTACTGTACCAGGTTTCCCCATAAGCAAAATTTTCTACATCTTATTTCAAAGAAGAACTCAAACTAGGCTATTTGAACAGCTAAAGTTAAGATGCAGATTCATCCCATCTGTTTTTATTGAGTATAAGTTTGATGGCCACACATGATTTTTTATTGTGGCAATCTTAATAACCACTGAACTTCAGTTCTTAGCTACAGTTATTTGAAGTATGAGCACTCCTTAGTGTTCACAGCCTTATCCTGTCCTTCTGCCTTTCTCCACACACAGGGTTTCACACAGCATCTTGGGATAAACTTTTGTCATATCATGTTCCATTTCTGGTGTGAGCTGTATATTTCTGTGCTGTGTTTTTTATACCCTCAAAAAAATTCATATTTCTTTGTCAAATGGAAAAAAACATTACAGATGGAAAAGTGGAAGATAACTATAGTGGTTTTTCAATCTTTTTCCCCCAGTTTGATCATAGGTGTGACAATTTGAGTGGTACTCATGTCATCCTTCTCCACTTGCTTGCTTTTTGACACACATTTTATATACAAAAATCTACGGTTGCACTGTTCTGGTGCATGTAAACCTCTAACTTTTAAAGATCCCCTCTGACTGGTAAATGTGATTCCTAGAAACAGTGGGGGAAACCCCTTCGTTCTTTGGATGTTTCTTGATTCAAAATTTCCTCCCTTAAATGTAAGGTAAGTTCAAGGGTTGGGTTTTTTGGTTTTTTTTGTTTTTTTAGTCTTTGTTGGATGGATCATAAAAGCTATTGTATTTAAAGACAGACAAGCTATTCCACTGAGTTCTCGTGAGAGAAAGAGAGAGGAAGGTAACCTCTATAGGTTATTTTTGTACATTTACAACTGTAGCCACTCGTGCTACCCCATTTATCTAGGACAGAAGTGTAACACAGGCTGAAGAAAGTAGATCAGAGTACAGGACCTTGTATGTGCCTGCTGAAAACGGCTCTGTAGGTACATGAAGGTAGTTAAAATTGTAGGCCCTTTCTAATCTAGGTGGACTCCTAACACAGTGACCTTTCTCATTTCAGTATTTGTTACGAGATTTTTAAAGCTGGCAATGTAATGCCTGCTTAGAAAGCTAATTTAAGGTCTACAACTGTATCAGTTCAAGAACTTAATTTAGTTGTGTAGCTCATTCTGACAGCCCTCCTAAACTTTGTTTCGTAGCCAGTGCGAAATGTGTAATCCATTTGCTCAATGGTTTCTGCAGGAGTTAATGGTAATCCTAAGGCTGAAACTAAACAATTGGATCTTGATTCCTCTTCTGCTCTAAAAGTAAGCAGTGCCTCAGGCTGGAACAGGCCAAATCTTAGCCCACCAATGCTCTCTAAGTTCATTCTGTTTAGCCGTGCTGATAACTCAAATGTAAACAAATTTCTTCTTGCAGTCCCAAACTTCTATAGCCAGCAGGCTGACATTTGATCAGCCAGTTAAGCATCGTGGGTTAGTCATGGACCTGGGACACACCGAGAAACCTGGCTCTCAGATCTTGGTAACAACCTGCTTCTCTACTGATCGAGACTCATTCGCATAGTGTTGGGCTAGTAGTCCTGGAGCAGAGTTGTCATACTTTTCCCTCCAGTATGAGCAGGAGTGCTTGTGCATTCTGAAACTGGCATGTGTCTGCACTTCATGAAAGAATAGCTGCTATGGTATTCATCATTTGTTTCAAAATGACTTTGCACACCTCTTTTACGTCTTCCCTCTCCCACATTCATTTTCTTTTAAGTTCAAAGGTCTGGTATCTCTGAGCAACTGCTGTGTTCATATACAACCTCAGCTAGAAGGATGCTGAGACACACACATAATTGAACAGGGACCTGGCACATATATGAGCTTGCATGTGAATGGGAGAATAGATTAAAATAATGCCCAAATACCTTTAAAGAGAGGAAAGAAGAGAACATGGGAAATTGCAGTTATGCTGGCTTTATGATGGATTAAATTGTGAAAAAGGTTTGGATTCGTCAAGAAAATTACAGGTTGAAATCTAATGGATCTGTCAGCTTGGTTTAGTGAGGATGATAGGTCTTTTGAGCCTGTTGCTTCTTTACCTAAGATTAAAAGTCTGTCTGATAAAGGCAATTGTATTTTTCAATGCTACTTATGTTTTTAGGGACTCTCAACAATATTATAGCCTTTGTATGGTAAATTATTCAGCTTGTGTGCTTTTACATGCAAGTTCAATGATGTAATAAATACTTATGTATTATTAACGAATAAATACTAAGACATGACCAAAATAATTTGGGTTATGGTGAGCATTTTAAAATTCTGGTCTGTTAAAATTACAGTTTGTCTTCCTGTTTTGAATTATTTCTACCTGAAAAGGAAATATTGAACAAGAAAAGTCTGCAAAAATTGTTTCTTGACTTCTGTTGGCCAAAGGGGAAGAGGTCATGCAGTGGGCTGTGCTAGATTGCTCATGGAGAATGCAGTTGATGACTGCCGTTTCAGTGAAAATCCTGGCCAGCACATGGCCATTTCACATGAAAATCCAAGCCAGAAGTTAAACTAAGGAAAAACAGACAGGAAAGGAAAAAAATATATAAATACTACTACAGAGATATGTTTTAAGTGTAGCAAAGACTTAGGTGGCAACATATCCTATTCTGCAGTAGTAAGTTGCCCACTACAGGTTTTAAAATAGCAGTGCTAGAGAAGAATAAATCCCTGTGTACTGTTCAGCGTGGAGAAGAGAAGGTTGCACAGAGACCTCATAGCAGCCTTCCAGTATCTGAAGGGTCTACAAGGAAGGTGGAGAAGGACTGTTCCTCAGGAGCTGTAGTGATAGGACAAGAGGGAAGGAGTTCAAACTGAAATAAAGGAAATTTAGATTAGATACATAAGAAATTCTGTAGTGTGAGGATGGTGAGGCCCTGGCACAGGCTGCCCAAAGAAGCTGTGGCTGCCCCATCCCTGGAAGTGTCCAAGGCCAGGTTGGACCGGGCTTGGAGCAAGCTGCTCCAAGTGGAAGGTGTCCCTGGCCATGGCAGGGGTTTGGAACGAGATGATCTTTAAGGTCCCTTCCAACCCAAATAATTTTATGATTTTCATTACTGTCTGAAAGCCCCTGAAATTTATAACAAATTAAACCCTGTACTGAACAGATAATTGGCTTTAAAAGGACCAGAGCTGAGCTTGATCCAAATATGAAGTACTGATTCAAACTTGCCCTAAACTCATACTTCTGGAATAAATGCAAAAAGCTGTTCAAATCTTAATCATTAATAAATCATCAAGCAAATAGAAGTTGTGTGTTTTAAAAATAATTCTTAGCCTTACTCTCTTGTTCATTTAATTTTGCCACACCTGTAAGAGCTGTGCTGTTACTGACAAAACTTTTATTTCCACATTATTGCTACGCTTGCTTATAGACTGGTGGACACAGATTGTATGGTGCTGACATTTTTATAATCTAATATGCAATAAATCTTCCTGCTGGAAAATCTACATGTATTCCTGAAGTTTCTACATAAAGTTGCAGCAAAAGTAGTATGACAACATGGGCTTAACACTCTTGCCATTAAAATTGGTGACAGAACTGTGGAGTGCTTAAGTACACACATTGACATTGACCAAGAGCATTGTTAAAAGTCTATGTGTAACCATGTTACAGTGATAATTGAGATCATCTATTTAGTATGAGGTCTGTATGACTGCATAGTATTAAAAATTCCTTGTGTCAAAAATTCTTTTTTACTGATATTGATCCTTTCCCTATTCCAATATTTGGTCTGTTTTCAAGAAATGCGGCTAACTTGGCCCTATTTACATTTAAAAAATTATAGTAACTCAAGGTGCTCCTTGTAATAGGATCTTTTAAACAGGCTGCTGGATAATGTGAGAATTTAAAAACAGGATTCTACTACAAAGGGGAGAGTCAGTCATTTTTCCCTTCTGTGCCTTAGCCTGTTATCTGTGCAGCATGGAGAGGTCTCACAGTAAAAGCTACGTAAGTAGTTACAGAGAGTTTGAGAGTTTTCCAGTGAGCTCCATTAAGCACAAGCCTTATGAAACCAAGTAGGTCTGACTCCAATGTGATCTGTAGTTTTTCTACTAATTCCAGAGGAAGAAAGAATAGGATGTTAGATCATAGATGTTTCAATACAACACACAAAAACTCACAATTAATCAGCTCAGTGATGTCGTTCCACTTGCTTGGCCATATATAAATTACAAATTCTGTGATTGTTATTGTTTGAAACTTCCAGAACATCCAATATGGTGTCCTGGATTGAAGGACAGGCGTCTGTTAAGGAAGGCAGGAACCTCCCTTGCAATAGAAGATGAAACCCCCTTCCCTCCAAATTATTATAATTTTGAAATTAAGGGGCTTTCAGGCAAAGATATGAGGAATAGGAATAACAGTTCTTTACTAATATATATGTATAACAAGGCAAACAAACAACAGTAACTATAACAGTGATAACAAACAGAACCAGAACCCAGTGACACC
>VZRV01010118.1:41898-178291 GCA_013398115.1 Falcunculus frontatus
GGTAATTGTATGGGGAAATTCTTTAAGAGAAAATCAAAGGAGAGCTAAAACCCCAACAATGGCTAAAAATATTTGAATATGAAATTAAAAATGGGATGCTGTTGTGTTAGCTGTAGGTGTGTAGGTGAGGAACAAAAAAAGGAGTAGTATTTGTTCTTAAATTACTTTAAGCTGAAGGAGGGTAAGTTTAGATCAGATATCAGGGGGAAATTCTTTACCGTGAAAGTGGTGAGGCACTGTAACAGGCTATTTGGAGAGGCTGTGGATTCCCCATCCCTGGGAGTATTCAATGCGAGCTTGAACGGAGTTCTTGGTCTAGTGGAAGGTGTCCCTGCCCATGGCAGGGGTTTGGAATGAGATGATCTTTAAGATCCCTTCCAACCCAAACCGTTCTATGATTCTTATTTTTCAGTGCAACTACATGAGAATCATCTTTGCTTCAACTAGAAATATTACATTTGATACTTTAAAAAGGATTTATAATGGAAGGAAGATGCTTTGTGTAAAATATTACTATAGATATTATTCATTAAATCACAGTAAATCACATAGCATTTTATGCTTTATAAATTTAAACAGCAATATGAATATTTCTGATGTTTTCCATAGACTCCAGTAGTGAAAAGTCAGGTCTAACAGGTCTGACCTAATTAATCATTACAACACTGTTGCTAGGTACTCCTGACTCTTGGACATGAAGCTGAGAAATAAAATCATCTGATAAAGGCCAATGAGTGAGTCAACAGCAGACTTCAGATTGGAACTCTAAGGTCTTGCTTCCTGGTTTTATTCTGAATCATAAATTGTCTTGTAATTGCTAAAGTGAAGAGAGAGATCAATAACAATTTAACTACATTCAGGCTTCTCACATTCATTTCTATGCTTTCCAAAATAGATTAAAACCTCTGAAAGACTGAGACTGTCTGATTCTGAGTTCTAATGCAAAAATGTGAACTGAAAATTAAATAGAAGTATTAATATGCAAAAAAAGGCACAGATGGTGGTGCCACTATATTAAAAAAAATGAGATTAGAAGGTTAATTCTTGAGCCCGTCTCTCATTCCTGGGCTGGGGATCCCTGCATCCCAGCTGGTTGTGCTGGCCTCTCAGAGCTGCAATCATCTCCCTAAGAGGTTACAATAAGGGATGGCTCTCCTGGAGGTCTCTTGTTGACATTCACGGCATAGAAATGTCACCATTCCCTAAAAATTTATGATTTAATTTACGTGGCTTCAAGTGAAAAAAATAGCAGTGATGTGACCCATCTAGTTGGTGATAAGGTGTTTCTCTGAATTTTTTGTACATCGGTCTAAGGCAACAGCTCAGGGGGATGGCGACAGGTCCATGAGTGGGGTGGAGGGGCTACTGGCAGCAGCTCCAGGGATATCCCCAAGTTCTTCCCAGCAGGTATGATGCTCTGGTGCTGATGGAAGTGCCCTCAGAAAACAAAGGTCACCAATAGGGACAGTGTGTCAGTATTACTCTGTGCAGCGGTGTGCTGGGCCCCAGTTCTTCATTTCAGTTGGTTAAGTAAAAAAATCAAAGAATCATCAAGGTTGGAATAGACCTTTAATACGATCCGGTCCAACTGTCAATCTAGCACTGCCACTGTAACTCCTACACCACATCACAGTGCCAGATCCAGATGACTCTTAAACACCTCCATGGGGTGGTGACTCCATCACCTCCCTGAGCAACCTATTCCAATGCCTGACCACCCAAACAGTGAAAAAATGTTTTCTGATGTCTAATCTGAATATCCCTGTCTCAGCTTAAGGCCATTTCCTCTTGTCCTCTCATTGGCACGGCAGAAGAGACTGGTCTCCACCTCACTTCACCCTCTTGTCAGCGAGTTCTAGAGAGCATTTGGGTCCCCCTGGAGCCTCTTCTTCTCCAGACTAAACAACTCCAGCTCCCTCAGCTGCTCCTCACAGGAACACGAGCTCCAGACCCTTCACCAGCTTCCTTGCCCTGCTCTGGACAAGTTTCAGCACCTCAATATCTTTCCTGAGCTGAGGGGCCCAGAACTGGACACAGCCCTTGAGATGTGGCCTCACCAGTACCAAGTACAGAGGCATGTTCACTGCTCCTGGTCCTGCTGGCCACACTGTTCCAGATGCAGGCCAGGTGCCATTGGCCTTCTTGTTCACCTGGGCCGGCTCAGGTTCACCACATGCTGGCTCAGGTTCAGTTGCTGTTGACCAGCCCCCGCAGGGCCTTTCCCCTGGGCAGCTTTCCAGCCACTCTGCCCCCAATCTGTAGAGCTGTATGGAGTTGTTGTAGCCAAAGTGTAGGACTTCCATTGTTAAAGTAAAAAAATGGAGTTGATTAAATAAAAAAGTGAAGTTGATTAAGTAAAAAAAATGGGACTTTCATAGCCTCAGAGAATGGTTTGGGTTGGAGGGGACTCTAAAGACCGTCTCATTCCAACTCCCTTCCAGGGACAGGGACAGCTTCCAGTAGACCAGGTTGCTCAAAGCTCCATCCAGCCAACACTTCCAGGGATGGGGCATCCATAACTATATTCGGTATAAACTTTTAAGAAAAATGGAAGTTCTTCACCGTTTCGAAGCACACCTTGGGGTTCTACCCGAAATCCCCCTCACACACCCATCCGCTCCCCCAAACCCGCGGGGACGGGGGCGCGCTCAGCGCGGGGCGCCTCCGCCGCCCGCCCGCAGGGGGAGCCCGAGCGCCGCCCCACGTGACCTGTGCCCACGCCCCGCGGAGGCACCGAGCGCCGGGCCGGGCGGAGAGGGAGCGCCGGGCTAGGCCGGCGGCCNTCAAGAAGGTGCGGGGGGCCCCGGCGGAGAGGGGGGTGAACGGGGAACCGCCCCGGCGCGATCCCCGCCGCCGCGCAGGCCGGCGCTCCGCTGGGCTTGCTGCTGTGCCGGCTGCGCTGCGGCCTAGCGGGGGGGCTCGGGAGGCTGGGCGGGAGCCGCGCCGCCGCCGCCCGGCCCGGGAAGAGAGGGCCGGGGCTTTCGTGCGGCCGCCTCATCGATACCGGGAGAGAAGGATGAAGGAATGGAGGAGGCCGGGCTGATCCTCGCGGCGCCCGCAGGAGCGGGGCCTGGTCCCGGCGCGGCCCCCGGAGCCGCTGCCGCCCTGCTGCCGTGCGTGACTCACACGAGCCGCGAGTAGGCAGCGCCGCGGGGCTTTTCCCACGCCAAAACCTGGCGCTACCGAACGGAAAAAGGGGTTCGGGGTAAAATTAGTAAGTTTAATTTCGATAAGTTCAAGGCGCGCGGTTGCTTAGCAGCTCTCGGCGTGAGATGGAGCGGGTGTTTGGAGCTGCCGTGGGTGCTGGAGCTGCTCCCCGGCTGCCGAAGGAAGTGGATCGGTGTTGGCCTGGGTGAGGTGGCTCGGCGGTGCAGGAAGATGTAGATCTGGGTGTTGAGAGAAGGATGGGTCACGCCTTTGTGCTCGGTTAATTTCTCTTCTGGAGGTAATCGTTGTGCTTTCCTGTAGGAAAGAATGTAGTTCGTGGCCACAGAATCATAAAATGATTTGGGTTGGAAGGGGACCTTGAAGATCATCTACTTCCAACCCCTGCGCTGGGTGCTTGTATGCTTCCCAGCTTCATTTTCCTAATGAGTGATATATCGTCTGAAAGTGCATGGCCCCTCAACCCACTTCCAGTAATGAATACTAGTTAGGATTTTATTGCTTTGCCTTGAACACAATTATTTGAGAGATTTTTCTTATTTCAAAGAAAATGCTGGTTATTACCTTCAAGCAGAGGGTACACCTTTTTGGGTTCAGCACATTAAAACTTCAGTGCTGTTCCCATGCTGGGTTCAGCTGAAATGGCAAAGGGGGTTTGAGAGTTTTAGGTGCTGACTCAGTCCTCTGACTTCTGGACCCAGGTTTCTGTCAGGAGTGGCCTGACTGATCCGAGGTAAAGGATGTGTTTTGTCCAAGTTTTTATGCTTATGTGGAAGACCAGAAGAAGTAAGGACTACCAAGTCCAATGTTGATTTTAATTAAGATGTTTTTTCAGGGAAAAAACCCAACAAACCAAGTGATTGAAGTATTTATAAGTCAGTGGTTTATCCAAAGCCATTTCAGTATTTGATGTGCACTTGAGTGTTTCTGCAAATCTTCACTGACATAAATAAAGCATACTGACTAGATGATTGCAAGTTCCTGTCTTTCTGAAACGTTCCTTTTAGTCTGTAGTTTTGTACATTGGAAAATCACTTCAGTTTAATAATGGTAACAATATAATTACACTTTTAACAAACAGAAATTCACAATTTACAGGGAAAACCATCTAAATGAGGAAGTTGTTTGTGTGTGTGCTTGTTGCACCTTGAGAGAAATATACCAGGTGAAAATGAGCAAGGGAAATTTCTCCTGAGCACAGCCCTGCTTTGTGGGGCAGGAAACAGGACCGGAGAAATTAAACCTTGTCTTGATAGCTCTGCCTTAGCCGTTATGAGTCTGGGCTCTGTTTTCATTCCCAGTATTCTGATACAGGGACACTTACTCCTGTTAAATGGTCCAGTGCCTACAGACATGTTTCTGCTTGGCATGTTTGGATGGCAGAGTCCTGAGCATATTGGCCCATATGGTGTAGCCTCTGCTGTTACTTATTTCTAGGAAGCGATGCGGGTGGACAGGCTCTCTGTAGGGGAGCATCAGCATGGGGGGTGACACCACTTTTTCCTGCAAATGCCAAGAACTGAGTCCAAAACTGCTAGGTCTTGCACACAGAGAGAGAGTATGCATGACCAAGTGGCTTGATTATTGTGTCATGTGTAGTTTTGCAAATATGGAGATGTCCCAGGCACAACTCTTGTGTATTCATGTAGTGATTTGTGATTCAAATAGTAGTTTTCTTTAGCTGCAGTCAGTACTGCTTGACAGAGGGAACTGGCTAGCTCAGATGGTGAGCCCAGAAGTCTTGGGATTGATTATTGTATTTTACTGTGAGTCTCTCTTCAGCCCAGCTGCAGCATCGCTGACTGCTTGGAACACTTTTGTTAATTTCTTTTTTTTTTCCTCTCTGTAAGCTGTCAATTTCAAAGCTGCTGTTTAAGATTCTGTCATAGCTACCTCTGTTGAAGATGATACCGAAACTCAAGCTACTAGATAACCACACAATATGTGGGTTTGCGGTTAAAGGAAATGGTTAAGGCTTTTTTTAATAAGAGGAAGTGAGAGATTGAAGTATATGTAGCAGCTGTAGAGATTGCTGTAGATAATGTCTAGAGAGTACAGATTTTCAAGGATTAAGAATTTTCTCAACTGTTAGAAACAAAGATTTCCCAAAGAATCACAGAAGTTGTTAAAAGCAGTTAGAAACATAGTCTGTATACTTCATCTTTATACTTTATACTCTGACGAAGGTTCTGACTTTCATTTTGTTGCTGTTGTGCTTATAGCTTATAATTGTTCATAGTTTCCTGTTTACTGACCTTCTGTGCCACTGTTGTCTTTTGAAACAGTTAAAAGTTTGTTGTTTTTAAGACAGAGTATCTGACTATAAGGATTTTTTGCCTCTGAGAGTGACATGGAAATTAGGAAAAGTGAAGTTACTATGGTAATAGTGGATGATGAGACAGAACTTTTATTTCCACTCTGTAAGGAGGTGGATTTTTTGTTGCTGTTGTTATTTTGAAGGATGGCCCTTTGCTTGCTGCTTTCAGCTGTCTTTTGCATTGGGACAAGTATTAGTGCTGAACTTGGAACTCTTACCATTGTGGTTTCTCTCTTGGTTTGTTCCTTCTATTTTTTAAGAATTTATCCACAGTTATCTAGGTTATTGTCTACCCTGTAACTTTTGTCATTATTTGCGTACAACTGCGTCTCTATAAATCAAAGACAGCAAGGGTTTTTCATGCCGTCCTGGGTCGGGTGAAGCTTGGATTTCGTAGTTACCTTCCAGAGCAGACCGAGTCTTATGTTGGTAAGCCTTGTGTAAATGCTGCCAGTACTGTCAACTGTTTGTTAGAGAGTGGTGGCAGCAGAGAATAATCTTTTCTGTGGACCTGTCTTTTGTTTGTTTATAAAGCCCTTGGATACTAGGATGTGTTTACAGTAAGAGATTTGATCTTGAAATACCTGAAGTAGAGATTTTGCCAGAGCAAATCAAGGGGGTGTGATTTTCATGAGTGTTGAAGTAGTACTACAGTCAACAGACCTGCTAGGGATGAAAGCTAAGGTTTTGAATTATTTAGAGTATATGTTAATCAAACATGATGAGTCTGTTATTTAGCATGAATTGCTTTGCTAGCAGTGTTCTGTTCTTCACAGTATAGGTTTTATGTTTGTTCGCAAGATATTTTTAAAATGTGATTAACAAAAAAAATTCTTTTGAGTTTCCCTACTTGATTACATAGTATCTGAAAAATGAGACTCTTAAACCAATTCTTAGATGTGAACTGCATAACCAAACTGAAGTAATAGATAAGGAACTTAATAACTGTTTGCAGAGGCTTTAGCTGACTTTATATTTTCTTTAAAGACATGATAGTGGAAATACTGGATTTTTACCTGTATTGAGGATGTTACTTAAATTTGTTTTGCTCAGGCACTTGAGTGGTTCTTCGGGAAACAGTGGGAGAGATTTTAGGTGACTGGAAGGCCATGGGGAAGTTTCCAATCTGCAGAGCTCTGAAGTTTGGAATGGTGTAGGATTAGATCACCCTTTGGACACAGAGCTCTGTGCTGGAGTGCAGACCTTTGAGCTGAGAGGAAAAGCTCACCAATAATTTAGTTTTGAATTGTAAGGTTGGTGTTGAACAGATAATGTCAGGTAATGTCTTCAGGTCACTGGGAAGAGTCTCAGGGTGGGGCAGTATTGCTTCCACAGATGTCAGCAGTTCTTTAAAGGTTAAAATGGCAGTATATGTTTGTGTCTGTGATCTTGGAGGAATGGCTTATAATACTGTCTCATTGATAAGCAGAGGAGGAAGCCTGAAACAATTTCACAGTGTTGGCAATTAAAAAAAAAGATTCTGTTGTTCAGGAAGTAAACACTAACTGGTGATACTATATCATACACTGAGAAAAGCAATTACATTTGTAAAGAAACAGTAAGACTTTCCAATAAAATAAATAAGTTTATTTTCCAATAAAATAAATAAATACCATGTCCCATGATATTTTCTAAAATATACAGAGTGGATTTTTCCTTTTGCATCGAGAGTAGATGCCCAGAATTATCTGGCCTTGCTTCTTGGCTTACAAATGCAAGTTACCTTGCCCCCTGCAATCACTGTTCATTTTGTGTTGACACAAAACCAAATCCAGTTTTAGTTGCAAGAGATTTTTAAAGTTGTGTGCAGAGGAGATACACCTGAAAAGTAGTAACAGTTCCCATTTGAGGTTTAGAATAGACAAGGCTTTCCCATTGCCTTGCTTCTTTTAATTAAGATGTTATTTTATAAACTACATTGAGTAGTTTTGTGGCAGTGAAACTTCTCTTAGTTGTTTTTATCTTTTGCGTTTCACCTGCCCCATATTTGATTAATAGAACCAAGTGCTTGAACAGGTGCTACAAACACAAGAAGACAATGTGAATTTATCACTGTACAGATGGTGTCAAACACAGTATATTTCAGTCATCGACAAGGCAGCAAGTCACTCTAGTATGGACAGCTTAGAAGATACTTTACATGTTGACCTTAGCAAGGCTGCTGGCATGACCTCATCTGATTGTTCTCATGAACAATCTAAGGAAGTGCAGTCTGGATGAAGTTGTGATGATAAAAGCAGATGGATCACCATATTAGGGAATGATTGTGAAGATCTCGTTGTCAGATGGGGATCAACAGGGTCTTGTTGGGATGTGTATTACCTCTGGTTCCAATCACTCTTTGCATCAGCAACCTAGATGAGGACTACAGTGTGCTTAATAAATTTATACGTAGAAAATTAGGCCAAGCTACAGAATCTAATTGAAATTCAGCTTGAGCTTAGAAATTGTAGGTGTGGTCTAACAGACTTGGAGGTGGCTGAGCAAGTATTATTGTAAGCTATTTTATGCTTGGTGGAATTTAAAGGACAAAATGAGAAGTAATGGGATATCAAGTCTGGAGAAAATAGCTGGGAAAGGTTAGGGACATCCCAGGGCAAACAAGAGCCAGGTAAGTTTTGCTGCAAAAAATCAGGGATGACATGAGGTTATATAAATGCATGAGCAAGATAATCTGAAAGAAAAGTAAGTAATCCTTTTTCTCTACATCTCCTTCATGGAGATTCATTGAAAACATATCTGGTTGACCACTCTTTTCAAGGAAGATGTGGGTGAAATGGAGAAAGTTCAGAGCAGAATAAAAAGGACAGGTGGTGCAGAAAATTGCACCTATTAAAAAATTGGAATGTTTTTCCAAGTCAGCTTATAAGTAATACAATTTTTAAAATATTTAGGACTGCTACAGAGAGATGGGGAATAGTTTGTGCCATTCAGTATGACCACCAGAGATCAAGAAGTGATGGATTAAATTAAATATTGGAAAACTGAATTTAATATTGGAAAAGATTGTGAGAATGTTTTTGAATGTAGCCTGTTCAAGACCTGCAAGTAAAGATTTGGCAGACATGTCCCAGGAGCAACACAGATACAGTTGATCCTGCCTTGGAACAGGAGAGGTGGCTAAGCAATTTCTCGAGGTCCTTTCTAGCCTTTTCTTCTGATTTCACATGAGTTTCCATTTTACTTGGTTGAATTTCTGAGTAGTGATACACTAGGATTTAAAGTAAGATATGTACGTGGGGTTCAACACTCACCAAATAACGAGTAAATGAAGGGAAGATGTCTTGCTTAGATCTAGGAAACACTAGACTGACTGTAACACCTTTAATTGTAATTTCGAATTGAAATTAAGCTACATTATCTTTCAAATCTTGAACCCTAGTCAATAAAAAGTGCAACAGCTGTTACATTTCTAAAAATTTTGTGCCGTATTTTGGGTATGCCCAAGGCCTTTAGAGACTCTTCATAAAGTAGTTACATAGAGACTTTCTTCAGCTTCCAGATCTTGGTTGAAACTATTAGCATAATTTGTATCAAGATACAGGTTTACCTTTCATCAAGTATCATTTATGTAACTGCAAGCATAAGGGATGTAATTTACTTAGAACAAGATTGCCCTAGCGATGCTGGTGTAGGACAGTTACATTTTAGCCATCAGAAGTATTAAACTATAGTCTAATAATTTGTCCATGTATAACCACCTAATTCTTGCATCTTGTTGGATAGACTTTAAGAGGGACAAGGCTTTATTCACAAAACTTATCTGGGACCAGCCTGTTTAATAATAAACTTAGGCTTTCACAACCTAAAATACAGGCAAGCAGTTGTGGTAGGCTTAATCAGAGATATTAAAGTAAATGTAATGTGAGCCACTATTCAAAGCAGCTCTTTATTGTTTATTCACCTCTCTCTCCTTCTCAATAGTTTTGCTTTTTCAAAATTAGAGATTGTGAATTCATAGGCTTAATTGTTTTAAGTGCATGGCAGAAACAAAGAGTGTGTAATAGGTTCTATCCTACAAAAATATAATTAATGGTGAAAATGTCTCTTTGAATGTTTATTTGACTTTTATATTTAGTATAATTTACAGGATGCACAGCTGGAAACCAGGCATACAAACTTAGAGCTATATCTTAGCATGAAGTCTTTAATGCCAGCAGCTCTTACAAGAGAAGAAGAACAGTTTTACTGTGCCTGCCCCTCTGGTGTATCAAGAGAAAGTGCTATAGTAAACTGCAAGTGGGACATACAGGAGCTTTTCCTGTTTTTGAATGTGAGACATCCTAAAAGTATTTCCATGTACTAATCCAAGTTAGTAATTTGGGGGATGGCATCGTTTTTACTGTCATGGAAAGTCCATAAATTTCCTTGTTAAATTCACTGAGGTTTTTAGTGCAGATTCATTTGTAAATGAAACTTAAAGGTGAAGTGATTTGTTGACTGAGATTATTTCAGTATATTTTGTCACAGTCAAGTGGAATTGTGCTTAGCAGTGTTTTATCTCCACTCTGCAGTAACAGTAAATCAAGATTTCTTGAAGTAATAAACACATTAAATTGTTGCAAAATGTGGTTTATGATAATCTGCTGATGTAGAAGGTTTGGGGGATGAAAATAGGACATTTTTAGTTCAAATGGCCCTGTTTCTCTTTTATTGGGAGACAACCTTGCTGCTAATTTGGAATAGGTTGGGTTTAGCAACAACAAAAGAAAATATATAGTAAGTCTTTCCATAATACAGTGCATGTTTAGGCTTTATTTTTTTACCATCCTCAGCCATTTTTATCATCCTCATCCTCAGGTGATACTTCCCAGTGTTCTTATTCAAGGGCACGTAACAGGTTGATGTTGAGGCATGAGTGAAGTTCAGGGGTTTTAGATGCAAGTTTGGGGCACTGACTACTGACAATGATTGTACCTGAACATAAACTTCCTTTTATTCATGCCACTTCAGCTGCATGTATATAGTAATTTTGTTGATGGATGTTTTTTTCTTCTCCTTCAACATTCTCTGCCCTCAAGTAGGAAGTAAAATGTTAAGCTTAGATTTTTGCAATGATAGCTGTAGCAGTATTAGGGCAAAAGGTCTCTTTGCTGTATATTAATGTTGGCGTATTCTGGGCTAAGGGCAGTTGAACTGGATTCTGTTTTCCTCTTTAGAGGCTACTTATCTTAGATGTAGGCTTAAGCAGATTTTTGCTGTTGAATGTTTTGTTGTTGGCTGCTTCTGAGTGAGTACAACATAGAAAGTATAGATATGTAGTATTCTAAATTTTCAAAGTGCAATTACTATAGAAGAACCTAATAGCATCAAGTGAGGAAGAGAATCTGAATTTTGTTTAATAATAATAATATAATTATTTACTTCACTAAGGTAGGTAGGAAAATGCTGCTTTAATTCAAAACATATGGTCTAGTGAAGCATGTGGAAACAGTGCATGTAGTCTGACCTCTCTGAAGCTTGATAACTGTGCATATGATAGCAAATGAGTGTTGTGAATAGTGAACTTCTTAGCTATAGAAATCATATTGTTCTTGTTGGTAGTTGCACAGAATGACTCTTTGCTTAGTTGAGAGCTTATCATAGCAGGATACTGTTCTAAAGATCTGTGGAAAGAAATGCTGTGTAACTTGCAGGAAATCTAGCATCTGAGTCCATTAAAAATTTTTTTAAATGATGTAGATTAGTTTCTAACCATAGCTTTGCATGATCTTTTTCAGCATAGCTGCTTAACAGCTGTTTAGTAATATATGAAGGAATTCAGAGGTGACTGCTGGGAGATTCTTTCAGTGTAATATTTCAGGAGTGAAGCAGCTGGAATCCCATAGCTCCAGAGCTGTATTCTGTGAATGCTGCACTAGTAAGAACGTTTTTAATTTGTGAATTTCTTTTTAATGGTCAAAATTGTAGTAATTCTGGGTTGTGGGGTTTTTCCTAATAAGAAATGGATTGAGGAATGGTTATTGCAACCCACATGGGGGAAAAAAAGTGGTATCTGAGGCTGAGGAAGGGCAACTGGTTTTGGCTGGTGCTCAGAATTCTATGTGAATACTGGAGAGCTGTATATGGACAAATGGCCTTTGTATGTTCTATCACAATGTTCCTACCCATTACAGTACTCACAGAGGATTTTGTATTGACTAATACAAATATTAAAAGCAAAAACTGTATTTCTTACCTACATTCTAAGACTATTGCCCTCAATATCTTTGTTCTTTTTAGAGCAAAATTCTGTTTATGTGCCTTACTACATTTTCATACTTGTGTAGAAGTGCTACGATTGGGGCTTGTATGTTTGTTCTTTTATTGCTTTATAGAGTAAACTGTAGTGAGTTTGAGGTCTGTTCACCATTTTGGGAGAGGTTTAACTTATGAGACTGTTTTACCTGTGATGCTGAATGCAGGTAACTGTATGAATGAAAACTCTATTGATGCAACAACAGCTAGTAATCTGTTAATACCAGTTCTTAGAAAGGAGCTGAGCTGCTGTGGCACATGGGAGAGTGAAGGAAAAAGCATTGACCCACTCGTTCAGTGACGTCTATTGTCCTCTTTCAATTCAGTCTATTTAGGTAGGCTTGTACAGCTTTCTAGAAGCTGGAATTTTGGTGTGTGTGAGGGATACTTCTAACATCTTGCAGGAATTTTCTTATTTATCAATCAATCTAGTGTAGTTTATTAGTAGGAAGGGTTACAATTGCTTCAAGTATGATGTCAGCTAACAAATGATGGAAAGAAGCAAACAAGGAGCATATTCACATATATTGAGAGGATTGCCAGTTAGACTGGAGATAACACTCATCTTTTCTGGGGCCTGAGTTCCTGAAGCCACAGGAGGATGTGCATGTTGATGTTTCAGATCTCTGTTTCCTTGTGAATGTGTGTGTAAGGGCTTGGGTAGAACCTAAGTTTTAGTAAACATTTTGAAGAGCTGATTTATAGGAAGGAAAACATCTGTTTCTAGGAAAAATAAGGAGTGTATGTGGAAGGAGTGTTTGAATTCAGACTGAAAAGTTTATGAAATCAACAGTGGCAGATATCTTGTCTCCTGTATAACAGCAACAATACTGGAATTTAACAGGGCACAAATATGTGTCTGTTAAGTTGTTTTCTTAGTAATCTTTTTGGTAGAGAAAGTTACATGTTTTGCGGCAGGAGCAACAAAACAAAATCTGACGAAGGTTCTGACACCCACGACACGGAGTTAATTAAAACTTCATAAATTTGAAGCTCTTTGTTTAATATTTCATGCCTATTTACGGTATAGTTTGTACTTTTGAAATTGTATAGACTTTAAGGTGTGTACAGAATAGCTCTTTTTTTGGCATGTGTGGTTTGCTGCTCTAAAGATATTGAAGCAACGATTTAATAGCTAACGTACTGTGGATGTTGCTGAATTTATTTTCATTATAAATTCCTCTTGTATTATAGATACGATACTGTAGTAAAGTTTAGTACCCTTGTGGGAAATTTAGCAAATATCAGAGTTTTGGTATCAGAATAGTACATGAGTATACATTATGATGGTCATGTACTACTGGTAGGTGTTTTAGAAACTTTCAATAATGACTCTTTTGTTTTTTTTTTTCTTGGCTACCGTTTCTTTTTCAGGTATGTAAAACTTCACTGAGTTTCTCTCCTTTTTTTCCCCGTGTAGTTGCATGTGATATTTGTTAACTTTTTTCCCTCTCTACCTGAACTTAGTTTGGAAGTACTATTTGTAGTTACATGTCTCAGTATATTCACAGTGCTTTGCACAATAGTGAAATTCTACTAAGTACATGTAAAGTTTTTTGTGAGTATTAGAATAATCAACATCCAGTAGAAAGTGTGCTGACTAGAGTAACAGATGGTTGTAATGTTCTCTTGGATGTAGGTAATAGTGTCTTAGTTCACATAAATGTAATACTTAAGAATTTAAGAGTAATTTGTTTATATGTAATTTCTCTCTCTTTTTATTACACTGCTTTCCCAGCAAGGACAAGTTTGGAAGGTTTGCAAAGCTTTTCACCTTCCCTTTGCCCGCTTGCCCGCTTTCAGAATCGGTCTCATACTCCATGACTTCTGTCTCTACAGTCCTCAACTCAGTCATAGAAATCAATGTGGAAAAGTTTTTAAATGAGCTGTCATTCGAGTTCACTCTGTTGCGTAGAAATGCCTAGCATGTAATTCAGTTTTGCATGAGATGTGAAATTCCTTTGCAAACCCCTCTGAGGAAAATAAAACTAAATGAATATTTGAGAGAATTACAGTGTGAGCGCATATTTTGTCATGTAAGTAATGCTGCTTTTAGTATGTTACTCCAAATGAAATGGTATCGCATGGCTCGCTAGTCAGAGTAGCAGAGAAGTAGTGTCTGACAGCATGCACTTGTAGCTGGAAACAGTAGGTGCTTCCTGAGGTGTTTGTCTACAGAAGCTGTTCTGATCTGTCTACGTAAGTTTTTTAAGAGACCTAACAGTTGGGACTTCACATCAAAATTTAGAGAAACTTTTTGATTGCTGCTTTTAAAGCTCAGCCTGTGCTGCTGTAGGAATAAAGAACATGAGTAAAACTCGAGTTTCTAGTCTAAGGAAATAGACTATGTTAGGCAAATATTGGTGGTTTGATTGTGGGATGGAAAATTGTCTTGCAGTTAGCAACTGGAAAAAAAAAGCTTAAATGCCGATTGGTGGTGGGGTGTTTAGTTTTGTTTCACAAAGGATAGTTGAATCATTTAATGTGCTCAGCACTGTCCTCCACAGATGATGACATGACTGAATTTTCTAACAGTTTGTTAACTCCAGATGAATACAACACTACCTCAAACCAGAAATAGCATTAAAAGGAAACATTTTTTTTCTTCTTCTTTTAGGATTGAGTTTTTTCCCTCACTGCTGTTCTGCACTAACTGCTTTGATACTTCCATGCATCTTTTTCAGTAGAAGAGCATCTCTGTACTGTTTCCCATTGCATATTTCAGCTGTGACAGTCCCTGCACTTTGCCTTTCATTTTATCACCTGCTCACTAAAACCAAACAAATAAAAAGAGGAATCTTTCTAGTTTATCTTCAGATTTGCTACTATCACTTAGCTTTACAGGGATGATTGTGTTTCTACTTCATTTTGTATTGTATTTTTTTATAGGCATGTGGTGACCCCAAAGCCAAACCATCCTATCTTAT
This sequence comes from Falcunculus frontatus, assembly GCA_013398115.1. Lineage (NCBI taxonomy): Eukaryota > Metazoa > Chordata > Aves > Passeriformes > Falcunculus > Falcunculus frontatus. The sequence continues at coordinate 56,545 of VZRV01010118.1, forward strand.
TGACAAAAACCTGGAATCTGCTGTCAAATTCATAGTCAGGAAGTTTCCGGCAGTAGAAACACGCAACAACAATGTAAGTAATCAAATGGCTGTATAACTATTTTTCTCACTACCCTTTCAGCATAATCTGAGAGGTTTACTGATTCTGACAGTTGCAGTTGGAATATAGTTGTTGATTCAAATGTCTGACAGGATACTTGAGAAGGAACTATCTCTAAGGAGAGAATATTATACTGTAATTCTGGATGGGTTTTGTTAGGATAGAACACTTCCTGGTTTTCTTTTTGCCTGCTCTCTTCTATTCCATTTCAAAGAATTGTAAATGGGAAGAAATCCTTGGAAAAATCATGCCTTACTTTAATAAGAGAAATTCCTGGTGACCGGACTGATTGCAGAAGATGGAAGTTGCATAACTTTATTTGTGATGTGTCCTAATCAGCAGATCAGTAAAAAACACCTGGCTGCAAGGTGGGAAGAAGTATTTGTATTTTATAGGTACCATTGCCTATGCAGTCAGTCCCTGTGGGAATAAAGGATGCTTTAGTACATAAGGAAAAACATTGTGAAATACAAAAGTATGGAAATATAATTGTGTCCTCTTCATATAGTGAGTTCAGCTGCAGAAGTAAATTATGTTTTACCTTTGAATGACTCAGTATTGCTGAATTTGACTTTGAAGCCTTTTTTTAGGTAATTAATATTATTAGCCTAGAGGCAGGCATTTTGGCTGGTGATGGACACTTGTTTCCCTGATTCAATTTGAAAGACAAGGGAAATATGTTTGTTTTACCTGCTTATATTTCTTTCCAAAGGTGGAAAATGGAGGTAGGTATTGGGTTTGCATGTTCCCTGCATGCAACTGCGTGCTTGTGTGCTTGGGAGGTTTACGCTTGCTTTAAGCATTCAGGTTTCTGCAGAATGGTAGTGGTGATAGCAATGAGATTAATTAGTTTCTTTTACGTTGCCATCTCAAATTTGTATGTAATGTCTCCAGTAATACCATTGGGGAAAAAACTCCAAAAAACAGAAAAAAACTTTCCCTTATGGAGGAAACAATTTCATTCACAACGTGCTTTTTTACTGTAAAACTTGTACATGCTTTTTACTCTTTAATATTGCTCATCTTTGTATTGAATTTGATTGTTTTAGTAACAAATATGGAAATTCTTTATCAAATTTATGTAAAAATAGTAAATCCGTTAAACCATGTTTGGTAAATGTATTCTCTAAGCTTGGGTGGCAGATCTACTATTAAAAGATAATGTACATAGAATTTACTTATTGCAGTTGCATGTATGCTCTAAATGTCTTCCAGATGTTGATTATGAATTTGGAGCTTAACTAATGGTAGGTATTTAAGGATTTGGTGCTGTGAAATTTATGGAAAGAGATCAAAGAAAACTTTCTATATTTTGACAATCACAGTTTCTAAAATAGGAGACACTCATAATGTTTTGTCATTGCCATGTATTTATTTACTACGAGGCATCCAGGCCTGTCTTTATTAAGCAGAGTTGACAAAAGCCTACCCTCCTTATGTATGAGCACAGTTTAAAGTAGGATTTTGAGCTCTAGCAATAGGCAGCTGGAGTTTCCATCCTGTGGTCAGAGCTGCCGGCAGTTTGCTTAGTTATTTACAGATGCTTCCCACAGAGTGTTGTAACTCCCAAAAAAGAAAAGGATGATCAGAGATTTAAAAGGGCAAGAAGCTAATTGGAACAGAGACACATTGATCAAAGAAATATCACAAAGGGTTACTGCAGTGGAAATAGCTAAGAAATCATAAGTTGTGTTTCCTCCTTGCAGTGAAAATTCCAGGACACCCTTTCAGGAAGGGGTTTTGGATTTTGTATGTTCAACTGAAACAACTGTCGCTGCCTAGCACTGTGTACGTATGCTGTTAGTAGTATCTTTTAATATGTCAGTAGGTGATGGTGCCAAACAAGCTTGCATTCAGTTTTAGAGAATAGGTAGTGCCAGCTTTTTTGAATTTTTTTTTTTTTTTTTACTTATTTTAGCTGTTTTTTCTCAGGTACTGTCATCTACAGTGTTTTGCGTCTTAGAAATGAATGACAAATTTTATTGAAGAGTATGAGCAATATTTGCTCATACTAATCAGATGGTCTTGAAAAGCATGAATTTTCATTCTGTTGAAACAAGTAATTCTGTTATATTTGCTATTGATATCTTTTACATCTTTATCCATGGAAAATATAGTTCCTGGTTTTGTTCCTCCTTCAGTGTTTGACTTGCTGAGTCACCGGAGCAATGTCTGACAGTTGCTGATTTTTGGTATTGTACTGAGAGTGAAAGTTTGTGGACAGTTCAAACAGTGAAGTGGCTGATGAATCTTTGCTGACCAGGCTGGAAAATGAAATGGAGTAGTTCATCTTCCAAAGGATTAGTTATAGATAACTCTTTACCTTATCAGTTCATAACTCTCTCTCCCATTTTCTGAGGACAGTCCCTGTGATGTCTTACACTTGCCCTTTCTTTTCCAATAACCATTGTGAATCACATAACCTTGAAAATGTGCAGTTTGGAGACCAGGCTCTTAAATAAACTGTAAATGAAATAGGCCACCAGGGTAGTATTGCTGCATAGTGTATGAAATAACCTGCAAGCTAAGGAATGTATATAAGCAAAAACTTGAAGGATTCAGAAAGTGAGAATCAAACAAGATAGATAGAGTCCTGTGTCACGGTTTGACGCTGATTAAGCACCGAGAACTCACGAGAAACTATTCATTTATTTTCCTCTGCTATAGCTGAGCAGAGGAGGGGGAATTAAAACTTCATTTTCATGAGTGAGATAAGGATCAGGGGAAAACCACTTTAAGGCAAAACATGTTCCAAATTTTAAAAGTATAAAGAAGATTTGAAAGGAAAGTTTCTTCTGTGTTTGGGGGAGCTTTACTATTTATAATTATTTTAAATTGACTAAGGCTTTGTTTTGAAAAAGCCTTCTAAGCTGCAGATGGCTTCCGAAAACTTTATAGGACCATTGTTCTCGGTCAGGTCTGTGATCTGATTGTACTTGTATTGACTCAGAGTAGCATTTATTTTTACTGAATTTCCTGGACTAGCTTCAGAAGGAAAGTTCCAAAGTAAGGGATGCAGAAGCAACCTGATTTTTCTGACAGCTGTTTAGACCTCATCCTCTTATAAGGATGTACAGGCAAGGTTCTTCTTGTTACAGAGAAATCGAAAGAGCTGAATTCAAAAAAAGAGTCATAGGACCTAAAAGTTACTCTGTTCTCAGTCAATGCTAATATTTAATGTCTTTTAAAACCAGGGTAAAATACTTCACAATGGGGAACTGGAGATGCAGAGAGAAAGGACATACATTTTTTGTAGATTGTGAGTAGGGTTTGATAAATCTGCTGCCTGCGCAGGTAAAGCTCCATGTCTTTACGTGATGAAGTTGTAGCCCCCTTTCTGTTTTCCCAAACACCACATATGACAAGTAGTGAGAATATCTGCCTTCCTTCTTGAACATCTGTTTTTCTTAGTTTGTTCCTCAGCAATTTCCTTGTAGAAAAACTTATCTTTTTACATGTGTCTTGGAAAAGCTGAGGTTCAGTCATTGCTTAGCACAGAGCAGACCAGTGAAGCATCACTTTGAAGTTTCTAAGTGTATAGTTACAATTCAACTTGTGTTTTGTATTGACTAATTTTCTGCTGTATTTTGTCTGGGGAGACTGGAAATAAGATCACTTGGGAGCAGAGGACAAGCAGTGTGAGATTTCCAGCCTCCCAGGGTTAGGATCTATAGTTTTAAATTAGTTCACTTTACTTTTTAAATTTTTGCCTTTTCCCTTTTAGATTGCCGTGTGTGTGTGCTTGGTTTTTACTACTGTGTCTTTCACAGTTTCACTTCATAATGAGCAGGTAGCGTAGCAAATTAGCTGGATGTGGGAGAGGTGTTGTGGGAACAGAGTGGCTGAACCTCCTTGGGTAAAGTTTATTAGAAGTCATTAATGCATGCTTTTATTAAATGCTTTCTTCTATTAAAAAGATTTAAACCCAGACTTTGTGTTTTTTAATTTGTGATAGGTGCTTCCAGTAATTAGTCTTTTTCGAAACACTAAATACAAATAATAACCTGTTTTTCAAAGTTTTTTCTTTCGGCCCCTGTAAGTTTGCTTGTTTCTAATGAAGCATTTAGTACTGTAATTTTCACAGCACTAGTGAAGATAATTTAGAAACTGTCATCTCTGGAAAAATAACTTCGGGGTCTCAGCTCTGCTGCCTCATGTATTGGTAATCCCTTTTCACTAGTCATTTATTTTTTGAGGAAATTATATGGTCATTAAAGCTATCACAGCTGTTTTCTTAAGTCTAACTTAAATTATCCCCATATTCAGTAAATTTTAATATTTTTCTCCACCTTTCTGGGGTGCTAGATCTCTGGGAGAATTGACTTTTCAGATAACTTCCAGCTTTCTTAATCAAAAAACCCCCAACTCCCCATATTCCACCTTAAAAATTAACTGGCCTTCTGACCATGAGGATTAAAACCTTATCCAAGTAAGGGGCTGCCATACACAGCTGCTTGTTCAGCTCTGTCCCTGCTCAGGGAGCTTATAGTGGTAAAGGACCGCAAAAGAGATAAATTTCCCAGAAGTCACTGAAGCAGCAGTTCAGGTTATGTATGTTCCCCCTGCATGAGTGAAGTTAGATGATGAGCAACTATTCTCTGTTCAGCTTTGTATGAGCACTTAAGATGTCTTATGCTTGAGAAAAGAATATACTAAAAATAGTTTATTTTACAAGAAACTGCAAAAATATCTACAAATAAAAAAAATTTTATTTACATTTTTACTAAAAAGTCATTCAGAATTGAAATTGCTCAGCTAATGCCTTGCTCTGATACAACCATACTTACTGTTCTGGTTTTGTATGCAGTAGTGTATCTGATATCTTGAGTTGTTACAAGTATAAGCCTGACTTAAAATGACATATCCTATATAACAGAATATAGTATGTAAAGTTTTTCAGTCTAACAGTCATTTGTGAGTGAGCATTTTTTCATAGCAATTCCAAGAGGTCATGTGAAATCTTGAAATCTCTTCCAAATGTTTCACCAAACAGAATTGTCATACTAATTTGAAAAAAATGTGTTACAGTAAGTGCTGTCAGCTACAAAGTTTATATTCATGGTTTAACCTTTCGATGGCTTGAATTTGAGATACAATATTTGAATGCTATTCTATTTTTTTATCATTGTTTGTAATAAATCATTGTAGTATGCTGCTGTAAGTCATGTAAGTCCATACAAGTCACTTGTCAAGGTAAATCAATCTTGCTCACTTGTTGCTTCACAGTGTCTGCAATACCTGCAGGGGAGTGACTGTGCGTAATACTTCACCCTCTGCTTCATCCGAAACTCTCTTTACTTTAATGATTGACAATTTAAAAGCTTGGCCCTTAAAAAAAAAGAAAACAAACAAACAAACAAAGACCCCACTGACACGGCATTCAAGAAATTGTATGAATTGTAAAAAAATTGCAAAAATTGTAAATGAAGTTGAGAATATGGGGAAACTGTTTCTTATGGCTGAGAGGTAGATCAGATTTTAAAGTGAAGCCTCCCTGCTCCAGTTGTCTGCCATTATTAATTCTCTGGGAATGGTAACAGTTATGGAGCATTACAGGTGGCTATTTCCTTTTCAAAACAGTTAACTTAGTGCTAGAAACCTGAAAACAAACTAAAATAGATCTTGTGGTAGACAAACATTAGTTAGTAAACACATTAAATATTCTATTTTATCTTTTTATATGCAGCACAGTACTTCAGAAACTGCTTTTAGTTGGAAATAAGAAAACCAAGGACACATCCATCATTCTAGAGTTAATTTACAGAATTTAAAACTAATTTTCTTCATTTTATTAGATGCTTCTAACTTTCCCTGCTGTTCTGCTATGGATTTTGTAGACAAAAAACTTTGTTCAAATTAATTGAGTTTTTCAGATGTTCATCTAAAGACTCTGTAGGTGACAAGCACAGTGAGTGTAACATGACAGTAAGAATACTGGCAGTGATGATTTACCTCTCTCTCCAGAAATTTAACAGTCAGAATTTATAATACTGCTTTTTTGGGGGCTTATATTCCAGCTGGTAGGATTAAGTTGATGGTATTTTCGCTGAGGACATGGTAATATCTTTGGTGTTAGATTGTAGAAAACAAATACAAGTGTTTAATGGTCAGACTTGCAGGAAAAGTATCACACTGATAAAAGAAGCAGAAAATTCCCCTTCCTACTGTCTGCTTCTGGAACATGAGATAAGACATTTTTTCACATACTACTGCTACCAGTCAAATAAATATGATAAAAATTCCAGGACTAGGGATACCCTTTGTTTTTACTCACATAAAACTCTCTGAACAACCTCTTCTAGTTGTCTCATATTTTTCATGAGCCATGGTATTAAACTGGTATTTATTCACATGATTAGTCTGGTGGGGCTGCATCCTTTCTCTCTTTTCTGAGCCACTGTGTTCATATAAGCTTTAAGTGAGGCTGTCTTGCACTTTCTGGTTCGTTTTTTGCTTCTTTTAATGTACTTTCTCTGTTTATATAATCAACTGTGTAAGGATCTTAGGGATTTAATATAAAGAAGGAAAGGCACAAGTTAAAGACCAGTTCCTTCTCCTGTAGGTAATATATTCACAAAGTGTTAGCTTTACTCTTTGTTATTTATGAATAATATTAAAACATGATGGGAGATGCAGTGTTTTCTTAATAGGCAAAAGAAATAATCTCAGATTAATTATTTTAGAGTTTTTTTGATCTTGCCGTATTATGCTGAAATTTCTACAGGTTTTCACAGGTCTTAAATCTAATTCACCTCATTCAACAGAAATACTGTTGGTATAATTTGTACTTCAAATTCTCTAAGACTAAATAAACCATTTAGAGCTAACCAGTCTACAAGGCATAGTCAGCTATAGTAAAAAGAATGATGTTTAAAGAGTTACTTCTTCAGTATATCCTATTTTAGGATATACCTACTTTTGTTGGTTATTGTAAACTTTGAATAATGAATTGCAGGCTAAGGAAAGAAGCCTCAAACCAAATACAAATCAATATAGCACCAGCAACTTCTAACCAGCTGTTAGGAAATTAGTAATGGAAAGTTTTGATGCTGTGCTTTGTGCAAAGAGCTACACCCACATTCCTGAATGATAAAAAAGACACTCCAAGACACTGCATGCTTGTAAGCTGTTCATCTAAACATCACTGATCAGGCTGTTCTCTATAAATTGAACTATTGGCCCCATACTGATATAACAGTCAGTTTATGTATTGTTTTACTTCGATAATACTATTTTAAGTAAAAGTTTACTGACCCCTTCAACACTCAGCATTCAAATAATGATCATCTTAACTCTGTAGGAAAGTTTTAGCATCACTTAAGTATAAATATTTCTGGGAATGTAGGTAACAAGGTAAGAACGCACAATGGTGATTCCATAATCCTTAGCTGAGTGTGGCGAATACCTCCCTATACTCTGTACAGCTTCACAGAATTTCTGAAAATTTATCATTTCTTTTGCAATCATAATTCCCAGCACCATCTCCCTTTTTGCCATATCTCCCCACTTCATGTATTGTGGCTTGAAATTGTGGTGTCCTGCAGGAGTGGACATTCAGTTGCTATTTGTTATACCAAAAATAGGTGTAGTGTACAGCAACCTATAATCTTGAGAGTCTTCTTTAGCATTGCAGTTTGCTTACTATGAGTTAGGATTACAGTGGGAAAAATGTTGTTAAGGCATACGTGCAGTAGTAGTGAGTTTGGTTTTGTCTTCTCTCTGCACTAGAATTAATCTTATTTCTGGATCATGTCCTGTCGTCTCTTCCTGAAAATTCTTGAAAGAACCTTTCAGATTCATCTGGTTCACACTTGTATTAGTTGCACAGAAAAAACCCCTATTTCTGCTTAGTCTCCTACAAACTGGCAAGAAATGCTTGAAGTGCTAGGGCCAGGGTGCAAAATTAAAACCACACATCTTAACTGGATTTTCATTGTGTAAGAACTGTTGACTGATGAAGCAGTCCTTAAAGTACAAAGCAGACTTTCCTCTGGAGTGGCTCCAAGTATAGACACAAGCTGGTCTGAAAGCGTACTGGAGCTGCACAGACCTACTGCAGCTCTGGAGTCTGTGTGTGATGATGCTGGATGCTTCATTTTCTGAGCTCAAGGCAGTTGAAGTTAAAGCTAGGCACTGGGAAAGGTATAGCTTTAATCCTCATGCTGAGGATCAAAATACAAGTCATGTGATTAACAGATTTTTTTACATTGTGTGATTTATCAGGGCAAGTTACAAAATAAACCTATGTACTTTCAATTAAGCCTCAGCTGATGGCTATGTGAAAGAGACTTAATATATAGGCAAGCATTCAAAGTCTGATCCTTGGCAATGGTTTAAGAGTAGGCCGGAGTCTTTTATAATGTAGCCATTCTGATTTGCTCTAACTGTCTGTTCCTGTCTTCCTTGACAATAATGAAAGTTTTATGGCTCAAGGCTTCTAAAAAATCATCATCACCTCTAAAAATTCAAAGGAGAGAAGCGAAACTTACTTTACAAATGATACCTAGTTGTGGTCCAGGCAGTTTGTTTTATGAATTTAGAGGAATTTTGATACTTTACATAAAACTGAGAATACAGAGCACAGCTTTATAGAAGATAGTGAGCTGAAGAAGCATACTCAGTTCTAACCTCTCATGAAAATAAGCTAATTGATTTGAAGCAATTTTTAAATCTTTCTTATAATTGATTGCTCTTGTTGAGAAAAAGATATTATTTAACTTGATCATCTTTAATTTAAAATCTTGCCAATTTTTGGAGGGCACTTTTTCCTATTGTGACTGCTTTAACTCATTTCAATTCCTGTATCAGGAAGGAGATGTAATTTGTGGCTGGATATTTAAAGTTAAATATCTTGCGGTGCTGAGACTGTCATACATAGATAAACAGAATGTCTGTTCACTAACAGCTGCTATTTTGTGTTCTTAATTGTCTAAATGATTGATCTGGTTCCTGCAGAAAATCTTTAAAAATAAATGATATTTCATTGTCTGTTTAAAATATTAAAAATCAAAATAAATCCATGTGAACTATTTTACCTTTGTATTCACATTTGCCTCTTCCATTTTATCCACCAGTGTCTAATGCTAGTGTTTTGCTTCTTTTATGTTTCTTTATTTTGTTGCTTTTGTTTGAATGTATTATTGTGTTTATATGGAACTGGCCAAAGAACCGTTACTGTATTTTATGTTTGTATCTACATTTTATTTTGCATGCTTAACGTGGCTTTGCCTGGATATTCTTTTTGGTAAGTTCAGAATTTAAAAGCATAATGTTTTTCTGTAGTAACGTTTGTAACCTGCCACCTTATGTTCTTCCACCTCAAGTAACATAATTATTTTGATTTTAGCATACTGATTTGTGCTCATGTAGTGTTCTGCTTTTGCAAACTATACATATGGTAACACTTTTCCTAACTACCATTTTCATCTCTAGCTGAGCTAAACAGTATGACTCTGGTACTAATGTGTACTAATGTAACTTTTATCTTCAAAATGTGGCTGGCAGCAGTTAAAATGGCCAGTGCTGGGAACTCTGTGTGTATTTGAGACACACAGAACCTCAGTCTTAGAAAACCGTGTTACAGCTTCTTTGCATAGCCTGGTGGTTACTCTGCACTTCACAGGTATTACTTCTCAGCAGTCTTCTCAAGATCTTCTAAGAACAGAGTGCATATTTGTGTTTCTCTTTTAGCAACAGCTTGCTCAGCTCCAGAAAGAAAAATCAGAGATTTTGAAGAACCTGGCATTATACTACTTCACATTCGTTGATGTTATGGAATTTAAGGTAAGGTATTACAAATGTGTAAGTTGTTCTGTCATCTTAGGTTTCTGTAATTTTATTAATGAAATAACACTATATAATAAAATAGCTAGACTTCCAGCTCTGTTCTTCAAATTTAAAAAGTGAAGCTCCATCACTAATCGTAGTAATGTAATTTAGTTATGTCTTTTTAAACTAAAGTTATTCCTTTGTTTTTCAAGGACCATGTCTGTGAGCTGCTGAACACTATTGACGTTTGCCAAGTCTTCTTCGATATTGTAAGTTTCTAGGTTTAAACTTCCAAAAATGTTTCTATTTGGAGTGCTGTGGGAAGAAGGACTTGCTTTTCTTAGTCCAAGAAACATTACATCTCTAGTTGTAAATGCAAGAGAAATAAAAATGATGTAGGGTTCAGATTTCTAACTTTTATAATAGAGAGATAGACCTTTCTCAGTAGGCTTCTTATGGACAGTAGTAACAGTATTGTTACCAGACATAAAAATCTTCCAGTAATTTTTGATTTATTGCATCTGCAAGTTAATTCCCAGTCATCTGTATGTTTACGCCTTGTGAGACTCACAAGACAAGAATATTACTGGTGTCCACCTAAGGTATGTGAGAAGGTCACTTTTGGAGTTGACAACTACAAAAGCAACTACAAAAGCATCTAAAAGTCTTATATTTAAACCCACCCTGACCCCCCACCCCCCCAAAAAACCAACCTAGGAAAAAACCCCAAAAGAAAACCTCCAACACCTTTTCCTGTTGGTTTCAACTTTCTTAATGTTCATAATGTCACCTTGTTCATTTTTGTCATTATTCTAAATTTGGCCAACTAGATTCATAATATGAAAAAGGAACAGGTATGTGTTCTGTGATAAGATGTTACAAGGCCAGTGGGATATGTGCTAGTCTTTTACGTTAGGGTCTTATTAAACTACAGTTCACAGGCACAGCACTGCTGACTGCTTAGTAACAAGAAAAGTATTCCTATCTGTCAGGTAATCTGTGACACTTAAACCTGGAAGGATTTGTTTGGATACTTTGCTTTCATGAGTACAAGCAATTCTGGGAATCTGAATGAATAAATTAAGGTTATACAAAGTTGTGTGCAACCAGAACAAGAACTTTGTTCAAAAGACAGCCCACTGTATTTAAAAAATGCTGAAAATTGGTGGAAATGTAAGGAAAAAATGTTATATGCTTGTTTCTAAAAGTTTTAGAATGATAATTTACTGGTTTTCATTTCTAGACTGTAAACTTTGATTTAACAAAGAACTACCTAGATTTGATTATAACCTACACAACTCTAATGATACTGCTGTCCCGAATTGAAGAAAGGAAGGCTATCATTGGATTGTATAACTATGCCCATGAAATGACACATGGAGCAAGGTAAAAAATTTATTGTATAAAAGATGGATATAATGTTAATGATAGTAACAGCTACACCTAAGTGAATTGTTTGTTGTTGCTTTTAGTGACAGAGAATATCCACGCCTTGGCCAGATGATTGTGGATTATGAAAATCCTTTAAAGAAAATGATGGAGGAATTTGTACCTCACAGTAAAGTATGTAACTACTTTTTACAGGCATGCAGTAACCTTAATTGTGAGAAATAGAGATAAAAAATAAATAGAGTTTGTTTTGTCGAAGGCCATCTGGTATAAATTTTACATGAGATTTCTGCTTACATTGAATGTCTAGGGCTGGGGATTGATACCGTATTAAAAAGCAGAACCTGCAGAAACACAGGAATGATAAGACCCATTAGTAAGGTGCCATGTTACTCACTAAGGATTAGAAATTAATTAAAAATCAGTTGTGGATCACCTGAGAATAGCTACGTCTGTGTTTTGTGTGGGGTTGTAGCTTGAAATTAAAGAGATTCACAATGTTTCTATGAAGTTGGTTGTTTTGCTGGATTGCCGTCCTAGATGAATGTGATTTTCTATTTTGTCACCTGAGGGATTTTGCTCTGTATTGTCCTTAAACTGGGAATCCTGGAGATAACCACTGCCTCTTTAGCAGTAGCTCCTGTACTCAAAAGCTGACACCCCGCTGCGTTGACTTCACCGAGTTGAAGGAGCTCAATTCTTTTAGTACTTTCTGTACAGATGATTTTAAGTTTCTGTTCTTAGAAACAGTTATGTTTCAGTATGCAACAGTTATGTTGCAGTTCCGTGATGTTTTATCTAGGCTGTATTTTCATGTAAGAATACCTTGGAAAAGTTACAGAAGCCTCACCAAAGTCAATGTATATCCTGTTCGATCACTTCCCATTTCTTCACTAGATTTGCTATTCTGTCAAAGGAAACTAGATTTCTCCGATCAGGACTGACCAACTATTATAAAGATGTTACTTTCTAGGTGCTTGCAAATTAATTGCCTAACAATTACAACTTACTTTGGAATCTCTGGCAGAACCTTAAGTTAAATTCTAAGTTATTACCTAAAGTTTTAAAGGTTTGGGTTTTTCTTTACCTGTTCTGAAGTTTAAGTACTGGTTGTGTTTTCCTTCTCTAGTTTTCTTGAGATTTTTCTCGATTTCCTTAAATGTTTTAGGATTGTCAGTAGAAGTTCAGAGTTTTCCAGCTGTTTTGCTAAGTGCTCTGAAGTGAAATAGTTTCTAATACTTCTAATTTGTCTGTAGTCTTACTGTTGTAACACTTTCCTCTCCATGATTCCTGTCTTGTTAAGACTTACTTAGCTAAGGTTCTCATTTACAAGTAATATTTTCTGGTGCACATTTTAGCAAAGATGCTTTACTTCTCAGTGTTATCTTTCTTTATGCTCTTGTATTTAATAGTGGATCAGTCCTTTCCATTGAAACACTTGTTATAAATGCCTTTCAGTCCAACTTTTGCTCTTGCTCTTATTCTGTGCTAGAAGTATAAATTGGGGTCAGGGATCTCTTCAGGTGCCATGCTATAGAAACATATTCTTGGGTTGCACTCTCTTGGAACTGCACACTTAAGTTCTTGTTCTGTCATCCCACTGCTTTGCAGCAAACCTGGCAGTTGTTTAGTCCTTTATATTAGCTTCTGCAGATGACTTTAGTTTTTTGCCTGAGTGACCTTCTCTGCTCTCACACTGCTCTGATATGTCTCACTGAGGATTCATACAAGCACCAGTATTGGTACAAAAGTCAGGAAAAAGACTTAGGATACACTTGCCTGGATAAGCCTTATTTTATACAAAGATGTTCCTGCAGACAGTATCTGGTCAAAACAATTATAGTTTGCTACCAAAGAGGGAAGGACATAATAAAGGATGTGGCAGGGAAGGGAATAACACAACAATTGGAATGCTTGAATAAATAATGAACAACTTCCAGTTGAATGTAAGAGGGCTTTTGTGCCTTACTGGGTTTTTTCCATGTCCTCTAATTCTGAACTCAGAATTTTGTAACTCTAGCTAAAAATAATAGAAACCAAACTCTCTTGCTTCTTTGCATCCTTCCTCTAGCCTGGAGTAGTCTTGTATATGTTAAATAAACTAGATGCAAAGGGGTTTAACCTCAGGTTTAATTTCAGAACTACTTCACTAAAATGTTTTGATGACTGTTAGTGCTGAGGAAACAGCTCTACTGGTGAAATAATACTAACCATTCAAACTAACCAGTAGCCTGCTTTCTAGTCCCTTTCAGATGCTCTGATTTCACTCCAGATGGTCTATCCTCGACGAAATCTCTCAGCTGACCAGTGGAGAAATGCACAGCTACTGAGCCTCATCAGTGCCCCCAGTACAATGCTTAATCCTGCACAGTCTGACACGGTATGGTCTTTTAATTTATATGATAGAGTTAAGTAAGGTTTTCTGTAAAATAGTTGCCTGTTAGATTACCTCTATGTGACTTCTAATCAGAGAAGTAAATAGGCTGATTAGTACAGGAGAAAAGTTTTCTCTCATTAAGTAAAGCTGCTGTTATGTTAACTCGTGCCTTCAGTTTCAGTATTTGTTGACCAAAAAAAGGAAGGGAAGCAACGTTGACTTCTGCAGTCATAGAGAGAAGGAATCCTGTGTACCCTCTCAGGTGTTTGCAAGCCAGGAGACTGGAAATCAGAACTGGTCCTTCCTTTAAAATTTTTATTTGCACTTGCTGCCTCAGTTGTGATGTGAATAGTTATCTTTCTGAAAAAAATTGAAGCTTTAATGGCTGTCAAGTTGTAATTAGTATTCATCAAAAACTTTTAATTCTTAAATATTGTTAAATACAATGTTTATTGAAAATAAATGTTTGTCAAAATTTTTTTGAGGTGTTGGAGGGTATAGAAGCTCATGTAATCTTCTAATCCTCAGTTTCTGAAGTGCTGAAACACTGAATCACTGTTAGCGGTCAGCAGCCTTCTATGATTCATCAGCATTTAAGGCTTTGTTTGTCCCTTTTCGCTAAGAAGTACTTATAATTAGTGTGCTACAAATAACTGTTTTTTTAACAGATGCCATGTGAATACCTATCTCTGGATGCAATGGAAAAATGGATCATTTGTGAGTAAAATACTGTGAAATGGGTCATGGTTGTATTAAAAAATTGGTTAACATTTCAAAGACTACTTGCTTACTGTACAATACCTGTTGTATTCAAATAAGATTCTGGAGGGCTTGATTAAATCTCATTTGTATGTACATTCAGTGAAGCTAGAATTCAGCACGTGCTGCTGGAATAGAGTTTGTCATCAGTTTGTTCCAGACTTTGACTGGAAGTGAGGGCTTTAGTTATATGGATGGAAATAGTCAAGTAGTATCAGCATGAAGTAATTAATTTTACAAAAATATTGCAAAAATACCTCCATTAGAAATAGGGAGGTATTTTTTATGTATTAGAAAATGTTATCCATTAAAGAGTTTATTAATGATCTATGTGAACTATTTAAGACAAAATACATAATCATCTCACTGTTCTCTTACTGTCTTCGTGCATCTGGTTTGTGACATACATTGATGTGAACTTTTGAAGTTGGATTTATTTTGTGCCATGGAATCCTAAATAGTGATGCTACAGCTTTGAATCTTTGGAAACTTGCACTTCAAAGCAGCTCTTGCTTGGCTCTGTTTCGAGACGAAGTGTTCCATATTCACAAAGCTGCAGAAGATTTGTTTGTAAACATAAGAGGGTAAGTTTTTGTTCTCCTTTCAGAATCTCTGCTAAAAACACCATATTTCTTGAAGAACTGTTTCAAACAGGTTATTTCTGCTTCACACAAGTTCTGCTTAAGTACACAAACATTTTTGCTTGGTATCTTGACTGTTTCTTTAATGTGTAAGTTTTGGGGGCCTGATTTCATAACCACCACACCTTTTTTTATCTCAGTTCTGAAAACCTGGTGAATCAGTCTCTAAAATGGCAACTCTCTAAGATTAATGATCTCACCCACAAATCTGAAGGGAAATGATGTTACAAATCTAGAGTTTGCTTGAAAAATTGCATCTTGCTGCCACTGTTTCTGCAGTACATTCTGTGAAAACTCAGAAACAAAGTTGAGACCTCTACCAGCAAACACCAGGAGCACTTCAGTAGAAAGTATTTTTGGTTTGGGTATCCAGTTTTGGCATTTAGCTCTGCTCTGGAGCTGGTGTGAGTTAACTGGTGTATCCTGCTTGCTGTAACACTGTAGCTCCTCTCAAGTCTTGCTCAGCTCTTGCTAAAATGTGCTACTGGTTCTTATACCATATCTGATTGGTTTTGACTTGTAGCTACAACAAGCGTATTAACGACATCAGGGAGTGCAAAGAAGCTGCTGTTTCACATGCGTAAGTGTCTTAAAAAGTTTTTCTGACAGATTTTATTATTGGTTTTCTTAAAACAGAATTATAAAGATTGTACGAACAGAATTTGTCAAATGCTGAGTTAGTCATGCATTTTCAAATGAGATCATATACTGATTTTCTTTTAAATCTGGATTTGCTTAATGTCATTACCAATTTAACTTCCCAAGTTTTAGATTATTTTTCAAATTATCAGGATGGAAGCATTTAGTTTATTCTTTAGTTACGTTTTGTCTGATTACAAAATGTGAATGCAGATTAAATAGAAACGTTTTAATGTAGTCGAATGCATATCACAGAGAGGGGGCGGAGGACCTGGGGTTTAAATTTAATGATGCTTCAAGAATATACAGTGTTGCTGATGGGGATGCCAATTTTTTGAACCACTTTCTTCAAAATTCTGAACTTTTCAAGTTGGTATAATATAATCTGCCTATGCTTGGTCTTAAATGCTTTTGAAAATAAAGTGTTCTGTGGCTAGCATAGTGGATAATGTTTGTTCTTTTGATGCAGTGGTTCGATGCATAGAGAGAGACGCAAGTTTTTACGTTCTGCACTCAAAGAACTAGCCACTGTCTTGTCTGATCAGCCAGGCCTGTTGGGTCCCAAGGTAATGATGGTTCTTATGGTTTGCATTTGTGCAATCTTCTAGTGTGCTTCTCAGTGGTAAATTCAGTATCTATTTTCTTTGGAGGGAGAAGACTCCTCACTTCACTCTGAGAAAACCTACTTAGTTTTTTAAATTTTTGGGTTTTAGTTGCCTCTTGAGTGCATGAACTGTCCAGCTGTTGTGTATGTTGATAAGCTTGTGAACAACTTTTGTTTTTCAGGCACTTTTTGTATTTATGGCATTATCCTTTGCTCGTGATGAAATTATTTGGCTTCTTCGTCATGCAGATAATATGCCAAAGAAGAGTGCAGATGATTTCATAGATAAGTATGTTCATTTTTTAATGTGATACCTTCAGTACTAGAATTTCACAGACAAAGTAAATTTGAAGGCAATGGAATCTCAGGAAAGGTTGGCTATATGGAGCAGCTGGGAATGTTCAGAAAATTTTTACTTGGGAATATTAAGTGTCCCATCAAAACAAAAAAACTAGAAATACTGTCCTAGAAGTTGGAGCACATCAGTGAAAGTTCATTTATAAAATAAAAGTATTCTATGTAAGTTTTGGTTTTTTAACTTTGAAGAGGCAAAAATAAAGCTTTTTCATGTGTCTTCAATGATTTTGCATTGATCAAATCAATGAAGGAGGCAAGAAAACTTTCAAAAAGTTTTATTTGTTGATTTGTAGAATGTATCATAGCAAAACTGTCTTTTAAATCAGCTAAGCTTTATTTATGTAATATGGCATTAGTGTCTCCATGAACAGATGGTAAAAATGAGAAGTATGATTACAAGATCTTACAAGTGTGGATAGGCAGGAGACTTCTCAAGATTATTGAACACAAGGTTGAACTGAAACATTGCAGGAATTTAAACAAGTAACAATCACAAGGCCATTTATAGAGCTGGAATGGGAAAATCTTGGGGTTTTGCCACTGGATTTAGGTGCTAAGGAAAGATGGAGGTTCCAGAGCCTCTCTGAAACCATGTTAACCATTCTCATGGCTTGAAAAAAACCCCAGAAAAGCAGTTAATAAACTTGTATTTTTCAGATTTAACCACTTTTTGAGAAAAACATTTTTTCAAATTCAGCTGTACAGAAGGGCTTCATATTCAAAAAAAGAACTGAATAGCTATACAAACCTTTGAGGATTACTATGATGGTATCTTGCTAACTTATGTCCTGTTGAGTGGATTTTATCTCGCAGAGAAAATTACCTGTGTAAGCTCCTTTTACAACATTAACAAATATTTTCATACAGGAATTACCTATTGGTAATTGTTTTAAATGCACGGTATAGGAGGAAATCCCCTTGAGAAGCATCCCACTGATAGAAATTTGTTTTAATATTTTGAGTGATATTTGTAAGCTTTTCCTTGTCTTTTTGCCTAGGCACATAGCTGAACTAATATTCTACATGGAAGAGCTCAGGGCACATGTGCGAAAATACGGACCAGTGATGCAGAGATACTATGTACAGTATCTCTCTGGCTTTGATGCAGTGGTCTTAAATGAGCTCGTGCAGGTATGGCAACATCATGGTTCTGGGCTCTCAAATGCAAATTTTAACAAGGGCTTTTTGTCCAAAATGACTTCATAAAAGGCATCCAAGTTTGTGGATTTTGATGAACTTTATGGAATAGGACGGATTAACTTATTGTTTAATTCTGGGATTTGGAGTTGTACTTTTGGTTTCTATATAGAATCACAGAATATCCCAAGTTGGAAGGGACCCACAAGGCTCATTGAAGTCCAATTCCTGGCCCCGCACAGGACTCCCCAACAATCCCACCTCGTGCCTGAGAGTGTTGTCCAAATAATCCTTGAGCTCTGGCAGCCTTCGGGCTGTGACCCAGGCCCAGGGATCCTGCTCAGTGCCCGACCACCCTCTTGGGGAGGAACCTTTTCCTAATATCCAACCTAAACCTCCCCTGACACAGCTTCATACCATTATGAGTGGAATATACTTCAGTATTCGTATATGAATATTATGAAGCACTGTTATATTTAGTGACAATGAAACAGGTACTGTCACTGAAGGAGTGTAGAAACCTTTTCTTATTTAGCCCGACCAAGAAATGATAAACTTTCTTAAATCCTTTGGTTTTATTCCCTAGTGACCCCACTAGATGGAGCCCAAACTGAAACGAGGGGAAAAAATGGGCTTGAATTTCAGTTGTCATTAATTCGTAACAGCTATCAAGCACCAGATTATACAAGTGATAATTTGATAATTTGAGTGGTAATTTGGATTTTTTCAGCCTTTAGGTTTCAATGTCAGTTATTGCTGGAATTATGAGAAACTTCTGTGATGCATTATTTAACAGAAATGTGATCCTATTAGTGGCTGAAACTAAAAATATTGTAGTGGTTTAGTTCACATTTCTTACCTTCTGTGAGATAAGAGGTTTGAAGACAGGCAAAGCACGCTCAAACTTAAAGAATATGAAAGAAAATTTATTACTAACAGAGTTAAGAGTAAAATAAAATAAGAGATTAAAACAAAAACCCCTTTTTCCTCCAACACCCCCCCCCTCCTACTTCCTCCAGCACAAATAATGACAAAACATAGAATTTTGGTCAGCATTCACAATTCTTAAAAGTCTCTCTCTGTTAATTTGAGGAAATAGAGGTCTCTTTTACGTCGCGTGGTTTTTCCCAAACTGCACCAGCTAACAGCCTTTATCTCTCTCGCAGGCTGCACACTGAATTCTCATCCCCCCCTTATGTTAAATGGATTAAAGAGGGAGAAAACAGTTTGATATTACAGTCCATACCACGGTCTGTAAAAAGCAGATTTAAGCTGCGCGCTAAAAAGCACGTCTCCGCCCTCTCTTCCCCGCTGCCATCTTTTCAGCTTCACTCACTTTCTCCTTCTCTCTGACACCGAGGAAGCCATGATGAGGAAACCAATCCTCTTTTTCTCGGGTCTTGCGATGGAGAAAAGCTCGCTCCTGTTATGCTGCTTGCACTTGATGTTATTTTACAGTTCAGTATAGGCTGAGTTGGTTGTAGGAAAGTTCCGTCAGCTCCCGCCGCCTCCTCACGGTCGTGTGGGGGGGTTCCTCAGCAGTAGCTTCAGACGGTCTCGGCTCTGCAGCAGCAGCTGCTGCCCACGGCTCCAAGGGGACCCAGCCGGGGCCCGTGCCAGCCGGGGCCGGGGCCCGTGCCTGCCAGGGCCGGGGGAGGGGAGGCCCAGGGCCGCTCCAAAGAGCCCCGGCCAAAATTCCTCCCCCAAACTCCCCTCCAGGAGGTTTGAGCAGAAGAAAAAGGGACACTTCCTGTGTCTCCACTGGCTTAAATATGGAAATTTCGAGAAGCGTGACTGGTCAAGAGATCTGTCCATCAGACTCAGGGTCAACCCACGACAATATTTATGTTGCATTTTGTAAAATTTGAATGTTTAGTAAAAAAAAAATTTAAATTTTTTGTAAAAAAAAAAATTTAGAGAGAGGGGTTTTTTGGAAGCAAAGTGATGCTGACGTGGGCTCCATTATATCCTGCCATAACCAGGTTTTCTTTGCAGACAGGACAGAAAATGTAGCATGGCTACATTTACTGACAGATTTTCACATTTCGAGCTGATGTTGGTTTGGAAGCAATCTTTTTCTAGGTATTTGTCATCAACCAATGAATTAAAATGTGAAAGCTATTAAATAGCACTGTTTGAAGTATTCCATCGATTAAGTTACCTTGTGTAGGTTTTTGAACATTTCAGAGTATAGCTGATAAATGGGGCATGGGTATTGACATTGTTTCATAAACCAAGTTTAAAGTAATAATAATAATAATAATAACAACATTAATTTTAGAATCTTTCAGTATGCCCAGAGGATGAATCAATCATCATGTCCTCTTTTGTAAACACAATGACTTCACTAAGTGTGAAACAAGGTAAGTTTAAATGATCTTGGAAAATTGATAACAGACTGGCAGATTCCTCTGAAAAGCTTCATCACTTTTGTTTCCTGTAATTAGTAGAAGCAGCTAAACTGTATTTGTTCCTTTGTTTCTCTTTCATTTTTATATCTGCTCCATGTGATGTGTCCCTTTTCCAAAGAATGGTATTGGGTAGTAATCCTACCTTTTAATATAGAAAACATTACACATATTTTCATCTAGATGTTTTAATTTCTTATGGTGCAACTGCGCTGGATCAAAATTCTTGGGTAAAAACATGAGGTTCATTACCCAAATAATTTTTTACTACTTTGGGGTTTTTAGAAGGTCTGATATAGTGTATCTGAATTTGTTACTGTTTTCTAAGGGTTTCTGTTCTGTGTTTTTCCCTGATGCAGTTGAAGATGGAGAGGTATTTGACTTCAGAGGAATGAGATTAGATTGGTTTAGATTGCAGGTAAGAATTGGTAAATATGCGTGAGATTTCACTAACTTAAAACCAAAATATTTCATAGATTACTACTGTTCTAGATTACTCTCACACTGCAAGTGGGTGACAGGCTATCTAAAAATAACCTACTCTTAAAATCAAACAAATACTTTAACAGATAATTTGCTATGTTTTGATATAACTTAATCTGCTTTGGGTACGTTTTGCAAATCATCCCTTGGGGTGTTTATAACAGTTCAGAAATAGAACGTGTTGAGGCTGAGCCATTTGGTGGGTGTGCAGAGTGATTCAGCCTGCCTACACTGGTAAGGGAGAGCTTACAAGTTTGTGTTTTGTCAATACATTTATTCTGCAGTTTATCTGTGAATTAGTGTCATATTCAAAGGATGTTGAAAGACTTCACTGAAAGGCAGTTTGCTTTTTTAAGCTCTAGTGGAAAGAGAAGAATCCCTGCATGGTTTAAATACACAGGTGTCCTGTGTATAACAAACAGTATTTAACATCGGTATTGAGCAATAGCAATGGAATTTGCAAAAAACCAGCTGTTGATATAACATATAAATTGTATTGTGTCTTTCCAGGCCTACACCAGTGTTTCTAAAGCTTCGCTTGGTCTTGCAGACCATAGAGAACTAGGAAAAATGATGAACACAATTATTTTCCACACAAAAATGGTAGATTCTTTGGTGGAGATGTTGGTTGAAACCTCAGATCTTTCTATATTTTGGTATGCTACTAACCTGACTGTACAAGTTTTTTATTATTTATTGTTTGGTTTGTCCTTGCAAGTGTAATTTTTACATAGCACACTTCATAGTGTCTTGGGGATGGTATACTATCCCATACCATTTTTAGGGATTTTGGTCTGTTTTGTTTTGTTTGTGCCTGGGGTGGCTGCTGTCCCTGCCCCACCCCCTATCAGTCCTGGTATAAGGGATGGGATAAGGGGTGGAATATCTTGGGGATGATTTATTATCCCATACCATTTTTGGAGTTTTGGTCTGTTTTGTTTTGATTTGTGCCCAGAGTGGCAGCTGGCTCTGGGGCTATGGTGATGCTTGGGACCCAAGCCAGGGTTCTCAGAGGGAGTTGGTGGCAGGGCGAGTGCCCTCTCTTCCAGTGCAGGCAGTTTGACTGGACACACATGGCCGATATCTCGGACCAGGGGTCCTGCTGTTTCTGTGTGTTTTGCCTGCGTCTTTTTTGTTGGTTTTTTTCCTTTGACACTGCGGATGAGCTTGCAGGCTTGGCTTCTTTTGCTGCTCTGCTGTCAGGAAGCCCAGAGCCAGTGCGTGCCCCACCAGGACCTGGGAACGCCCTCGTTTTCCTGTTGGGGGGCTGCCCCCCCTGCCCCCGAACACCCTCTGCACAGCCTAGGAAGGATGGGGAGTGGAGCAGGAGCAGCAGCCACCCCAGGCACAAACAAAACAAACCAGATCAAAATCCCCAAAAATGGTATGGGATAATATACTATCCCCAAGACACATAGGAAGATAGACCAGTGGAAGAATCAATTGGAATTTCTGGGTTCTAGCAGAATTAGTTTGAAAAAGGTATTTATGAACATCTGTCAGAGATATTCTCCAAGCAGTCATGTAATTGATCAGGAATCATTTGCAGATTCTTCCTTAATACTTTTTTGCAAAAAGTGCAAGTTTTTACAGTCCTTATGTGGCAAATGTCAGAATAAAAATATGATGGTGATAATAATAGCATCAAATAGATGTGCAAATAAAATGCATAAGAAGTGAATGCAGAAAACAAACAAAAGTGATGAAAGCATGGGGCAGTTTTTGGTGTAACTACAAATCTGATGCTAATGGCATTTGATTTGTGTGAAGTAAACCTTATTTGCAGCAAAAATATATATATTGCATTTAAATGTCTGATTGATAACTGATTAATTCTGTTCAGTTTTTATAGTCGTGCTTTTGAAAAGATGTTTCAGCAGTGTTTGGAGCTTCCCTCTCAATCAAGATACTCAATTGCATTCCCACTGCTTTGTACTCACTTTATGAGCTGTACCCATGAGCTATGCCCTGAAGAGGTAATTTTTAAATTTTGGTTATTTTCATCTCTTATTCAATGTAGAGTGAACTAGAGCTGAACACTACAAGAAGGTGTTTGTTATGGCGATTTAAGATTTGAGGGAGGAGAGTGCTAAAAATGTAAAAATGGAAGTAAAACAAGCAGATACCTTGTTACGTGGCTCTTCATGCATAAATCTAAATCCTTTTCTGAAGTGAGAAAGCATTTTGATCTTTACTTTAAAGAGAGATTAGCTAAGGTACAAAAATTAGATGACTTTTCAGGCTTAGATGATAATAAATCCCATATGCCTGTTAAAACTTAGAAGCAACAGTTTTCCTGTCAAATGGTTTGTAAACTCATAGGTAGGAGAAGGAAATAGGAAGTTGGGGGTTCTGTATGGCTTGTTACAGTTTTCTTCAGTAAGAAAAAAAAAAACCCAGTGATACACAGTATAATGCAAGCATTTGCTTTGGTCAGAACTGAGTAATGGAAACCCTGTTGGTTAGAATTAGAAATTTAAAAATACAGTGCTGGTTGAAGAAATGGACCCTTTGTTAAAGGAAGTAGTTTGAATCTGAGGAAATTCTTTCTGGTTTTGTTATAATGGCATAAATCCTTTAGTACATTTCCTGTATGTGCAATGACTTTGGAATTAGTCTGGGAGTTAACTTGGCTGTATTTATGTAGTGTTCATGCAAATGTGTTTTCATTCTTATCAGTGCTCATCTGAAACAATTAGTTCAATAAGATTTATTGTAATATACACAATATGGGATTTTCTTCTTTAAGCACAAAATTATTTTCCGCTAAACTTCATTACAATATATATTTATATAGTTATTTTCCTTGTATGCTTTGCTTTAAATAGCTGCCAATGCTATTTATACTAAACAAGCACTAAAAAGTTTCCAGGAAAGCTTAACCCTTCAGAGCAAGAGGCATCTTTGAGAACAATTGTAGCAACAGTAAGGAATTGGTAGCCAAAGTCCACTGGACGCTAGTTACTGTGCATTCAAGTGCAGCAAGCACATTTTGTCACAGCCAGCAGAACTTGAAATTCAGTTTCTGCATTGTATGCCTTGGTAACTATTATCATTTTGGAAAAATAATCTTTGCTGTGCTGTGTACAATGTGTCATAGTGGGGCTGATAGAAAATAAACATCAGTGGTGAAAGGATTTCAGCAAGACAGAGCCTGTGCTTGTGCAGATCCAGTGACAAAGGAACAGAATCCAGAAATTAATGCAGCAGGGCTTTATTATTGACTTTTTCAGTGGTCTGAAGGACACTGCTTTCTCTGTAGCTTGAATTGCATGCTCTTTTTCCCCTAGACTTAGTATTGGCACAAATTAATGAACAGGACATTCACAGAGACCTTGGAATATTGGACACATTAAAGTAGATTTGCTCCAAAATTAAATGTGAAAACCTACTTCTTCAATTTTTTTTTTTTGCCTCTTTCTACAGAAAATATTTTTAATGGTGACTTTGAAAATTTCACGGTTCAAATTGCTTCCAAAAACAAAAATAGCCTGGAGTCAAGATTATTGAGGACTAATTAATTTATTATTTCCCATATCCTTGCTATATGATTAGTGAACTGTTCTCTGCAGTACTGTACGACTGATGGGAAACTGAAAATCCTGCTTCCTTTTCTCCCTTTTTAACAGCGACATCATATTGGAGATCGTAGTCTTTCCTTGTGTAACATGTTCTTGGATGAAATGGCTAAGCAGGCTCGAAATCTTATCACAGACATTTGCACAGAGCAATGTACACTGAGTGATCAGGTAAGTATGGTTGTGTCTATTTTAATTCTCCTTTGAGATTTTCTCCATTCAACTTTCTGGATTTTTATGGTTCTATTTCCTGTTCACTTTTTTTCTCTCTGCTTTGGGTAAGCTTTCTGTTGTAAAATTGAAAGTGATTTGAGCAAGAATTTTTAATATTAGAATTATATCAAAGGAAGAATGTGTTATTTGTGTGATGAAGTGTGCTAAAAAAAATTGGATTTTAATTTGGAGGAGCTATTTCTTTTTGTTTACTAGTTGTTGCCAAAACATTGTGCCAAAACCATCAGTCAAGCAGTGAACAAGAAGTCAAAAAAACAGACTGGAAAGAAAGGAGAACCTGAAAGGGAGAAACCAGGAGTAGAAAGCATGAGGAAAAACAGATTGGTTGTGACAAAGTAAGCTGCTTCTTCTCTTCCTTTCACCTTGAATCCCAACTCAAAATGTGTTTTTACATATTGAATGCTTCTTGCTTAATTTGTTTGAATAAATTTAATTGGCTGTAAGTTTGACAGCTTTGTGGTTTGTGAGCTTATGAGGCTTCTGTGGCTTGTATAGAGACTGAATTTTGTTACATAGGTAATAGGAATGTTTGTCACTTGAATTTATTCCCTTGGCTCTTTCCTTTCCTGAGCAGAAAGAATCCCTGTGCTGTAGCTAGGCTTCCTGAATAGTCATGTTAATTGTGGGTGTGTGAGTCCATGGAGTGGGTGGCATCTTCGATTCTATGTTGCTTTAGCATTCTTAAGTACAGGCTGGGCAGGAAGTTCTTGCTGCTGTAAGGCTGATAGCTGACACGGAGTCGTGGCTCCAGTGCCTGAGTCAAGTGGGGAATATTTCCTTGTTAGTGGCTGTAGAAAAACTGAGAGCACCAGCAAATCAATAGCAAAACCAAAAACCCAATCTGGAAGAGGTAAGAGGAAAGGTTAATAAATACAGTTTGGGGTGTAAGAGATGATAGGGTAGGAATGGCTATAAGATAGGTGTAAGGAGAGATCAGAGATCAGGATGGTAGTGTGATAAAAGTATGAAGAGGAAGGAAGCTAAAAAAAGGGAAGTGTTGTGATTGGGGGTGCCTAAATTCACACTTCTGAAGGGGGGGGAAGTGGTTTTGCTACAGTTGCAACAACCAAACAGCAGAGAACTGTAAAGATTAGAGAAGTTGATGGAAAATAACTTAGTTTAAGATTAGTTCCCCCAGTACTTTTAGGTTTTTATTACTGCCTACTAGGAAACATTACTTGTATTGTTTAGTTCAGTTAGGGAAAAACCACTTTAACAGTCTAGTCTTTTTTGGGTGGGGGGGGGAAGACGTGTATATATATAAAAAAAATAAATCTCACATCACTGTGTGCAATGCAGATCAGTATGCAATTGTAGGATGTGTTCTTGGCCAAAATATTGGTTTTTAAATATGCTAGAAAAATGCCTCAAAGCAGAATGTGATAATGAATAGTTAGACCTGTACCTGCTTTTGAGGTATTATCCATTCAGCGTGTTCCTTCCATGATAATATACACTTATGTTATATTAAATATTTTTCTTAATTTCTTGTCTATTCTTAAAGCCTGGACAAACTACATACTGCACTTTCTGAACTCTGCTTCTCAATCAATTACGTGCCAAACATGGTGGTTTGGGAACACACGTTTACCCCGAGAGAATATTTGACATCTCACCTGGAAATCCGCTTTACCAAGTAAGAAATATTGTAGAGTTAGAAGTATAGATACACAAGATAAGCTAGTTTATGTTGGAAGTATTGTGTACTTACTACATTAAATTAGATTTTAAAGGTGGATTGTGAAAACCATGAGTAGAATTCCAACTAAATTATTATTAAGTTACATGTGCAGACATACACAATAGTCAGTCCCTATTTTAAAACAAAATATGTTGAAATCCATATAATCTAACAGCCAGATCCTGCATTCCTAATCCTGTGTATTTTGTAGGAGCTGATGATGGCTGTTTTTAGGCATTTATGAAGACATGTATTCCCACCATTCTTTTGCACAGTGCTGGAATGTTTTCAAGTGTTTGGGTCCACTGCCTTCCTGAAAGGAAGTCTAAAAATCAGAAGTCAAGACCTGACAAAGCCAACTGAGAATATGTGCAGTTAGGTTTTTTTTTTAAATAAAAAGTGTTGATGTTTGATATTCCTGTCTGTTCTTACCTTGATCTTCCCATAATTTTTACAGAAATAGGCAAATGGCAACTTCTGGAGGACTTCATATTAAATCAGCCAGCTATCCTACTATTTTATACCAAAAATTCCTAGTTATATATTTCAAGCAGGGTATAAGGCTTAATCAGTTTAATCATCAAGACATAATATTAGGTCACTGGAGCATTCCATCAGTAAGATAAGGTGGCATAATAGTGAAGATAACTTCATGATATTTTAAGAAGTCAGCTCTTCAGGTTTATGGACTTAGACCAGTGTTGGTCACTTGTGCTTATTATTTTAATTTGGGGGAGGTCAGCTTGTGAGTTGGGGTTGAAGCAACAGACATGTTACTTTCAGAGACTGCTTTCCTTTTTCTTTCTTCATAAAAGAAATGAAACTTGTTAGCTGAGCAGAATAGATATTCAATGTATAATTATTGTTCAGACCTTCAAGTGGCATTTCTTTCAGAGGCTTGCAGTGTTCCTTTAAAGACAGTGTTAGTGTCTCACTGTTAGGATTTGTTTACTGTTTTAAACTGCTCTGTGTCACGTGTGATTGGACTGGATCTTATTATTATGCCACTTAACCTTGTTAATGTATCAATTTTGAATTTATATTAAAATAAGAGACTGCCTTAGAAGTAAACTGTTGAAAATACTTATTTACATATGTCCAAGCAACAACAAAATGTTACTTTAAATAATGTGGTGTTCTCCTCCTGAATAACTCATCCCGTTCACCTGTGATGAAGGTCGTGATCTACTGATTTCTTTTTTTTATTGCTGTTCTGCCTTTGAAAAGTACATACTACTTAAAAGCTTAGCTCTTAAAGTCTGAGACCATTATGAGCTTAAAATAAACACTATAACAAGTATTTGTTTACTAAGAAGACTTTGCTTTTAAGGATTCCCTGATACAGTTTGTTTGAGGACCTGGTTGCGGTGACAAACTGGGTATGGTCCATGTCCATGTATGTTAAAATGGAATATACAGTCCCTTGTGCAGTTTTGCTCTAGCTTGAAAGCTAGCCTATGAACCTCTGTTATTAGAAGACTGGTTTTATTTGTAGTGAGAATTTGAACAAATTAAAGTATGTCCTGCAATTTCTTGACTCCTTGATTAAAGATAGAAGCCACTGTATTAGCTAAAGGGAGATGTATTTTACATTAATAGGATTTCTATTCATTTATTTAATGTATATATTGTATATATTTTTCAGTTCATACTACACTATAGCTATATAGTTTTTTAAAAGATATTTCAAACTAAAACTGTAACAGCAGCTTTGGTCAAATAGTTTTTTGTGTTAATGTGCTTTGAACACTTCAATATATGATTGCTCTTGCATTTCCCAGAAGTTCTGCGTTTTAAAAGACTTCAATGTTAATTTATTTGCCAAAGTAGTTGTTACATAAGCCTTGCACAGTGTGGATTGCTCATATATATATATATGGGGGGAAAAAAACTTTCTTTGAAAAGTGCTTGGTGAGTATTCTTAGTCTCATGAAATTTTTGCTGGAACCGCAGCTACAGTTGTCTTTGGAATCCCAAACAGTTTTTAAAAGTGCCGGCGTAGTATGTGCATTGATTAGAGTTTCATACTTGCAGATTTGAGAAGTATTCAAGTAAAATGAATATTTTCCATGCCTGAAAGTGTTTCAGGCCAGGTTGGATGGAGCTCTTGAGCAACCTGGTCTAGTGGAAGGTGTCCCTGCCCATGGCGGGGGGGTGGAACTAGCTGGTCTTTAAGGTCCCTTCCAACCCAGGCCATTCTATGATTCTATGAAAATCTGTGGATATGAAATCATCTTTATAGCTGCATCTTTGTTGAATTTTACTAAGAAATGGATTTGTTTCCAATCCTTTTGTTTCTAAAAGGTCCATTGTTGGAATGACTATGTATAATCAAGCAACACAAGAGATTGCAAAGCCTTCAGAGCTGTTGACCAGTGTAAGAGCTTATATGACAGTCCTCCAGTCAATAGAAAATTATGTACAGATCGACATTACACGAGTGTTTAACAATGTTCTGCTTCAGCAAACCCAGCATTTAGATAGTCATGGTGAGCCAACCATTACCAGTCTGTACACAAATTGGTAAGTAATTATATGAACATGTGTTACTAATTTTTAAGAGATTTTTTGTTGCTGCTGTTTAATGAAGAATCTGGATTTGGAGAAGTGGAGTTATTTTAAATTTTCTTAAGTTTCCAACATCACGTTTACTTTTCTCTATACCTGTTAAAAGCAGCTTAGAGTTTGCCTGTTGGCAAACTTCTGACACTTTTTATAGGGATGAGATACAGAGTAAAATGCAGGGATCAGTTGAACTATGAAAATAAAGCTTTGCTGTCCCTTGTCACACAACTGTACTTCATCTGTATAGAGTATCCATGAACATGTGCCTTTTCATCTAAAACTTTTCCCCTTTCTGATAAGGTATTTGGAAACTTTGCTACGGCAAGTCAGCAACGGTCACATAGCCTATTTCCCGGCTATGAAGGCATTTGTGAATTTGCCCACAGAAAATGAATTGACATTTAATGCTGAGGAATACTCTGATATATCAGGTAAACTTCGATATTTCTACTAAGTATTTGTGAAGGACAGTTACTGTATTGCTTGAGTAACTGGAATAACAGTAACTCTCAGAGCAACTGTTACTGAAATTAACGGCTAACACTTAGAGTTAACATTTGTTAGCCTTCAGTAGTATGTTAAGTACTTTTTATTCATGCTGCCTCTTGTCTCACTTTTCCTATTTTTTGTCAAAGTAGAGTTGCATTTAAGCTAAAGAAATGGGTATATTATGTGTTGGTGACTACTGCTTCAGTCCTACTACT
Organism: Falcunculus frontatus; assembly: GCA_013398115.1. Taxonomy (NCBI): domain Eukaryota; kingdom Metazoa; phylum Chordata; class Aves; order Passeriformes; genus Falcunculus; species Falcunculus frontatus. The sequence continues at coordinate 85,969 of VZRV01010118.1, forward strand.
ATACAAATTCTTGTCTTTAAAATTATACTTCGGGGTAAAATATTTTTGCACTTAAAACACCATGCTAGATACATGATGGGCTGCAAATAAATGAAGACAGAATGTTTGAAGTATAACAGTTTCTTTTCTTTCTCAGAAATGAGAGCCCTTTCTGAACTTCTGGGACCATATGGCATGAAGTTCTTAAGTGAAAGTCTGATGTGGCACATTTCTTCACAGGTTGCTGAGCTTAAGGTAACCTTGGAAACTGGTGGGTTGGGAAAGCAGTAGTTTTCTGGTTAAGCTTCCTTTAGGATTTTTAATACCTGTGTTTCTGCATGCCATCTTTTTAAAATGACTGCGTCAAACAAACCGATGAAGCTGTGAATTTTACTCTTCTTTTGTAGTAAGTTTGCACAGGCAGTATGTGTGTATCCCACATTCTTCAACGGCTGAATGTGCAGGACTTTATGCAGACTGTTCATTTCTGTGTTAGATACCTAGAAATCAAGTCTCTTTTTATCATCAGTGGGAAGAGAAATGTTTTTCAAGATCTCCGGGTTTTCGTGAAGGCCTTACCCAAGACTGTTGACTCTTCAAATGTTGCAGGAAAATCTCAAATCTATCTTAGTAATCTGTAAGGACCTATTTCTTAACGATGTGTGTATGCATCTATTGTTTAGTTTACATGGATGAAAGACTTCAGGTCCTTTTTTCTTTGTTAGTTTTCCTCATTTTTGCACGTCTTTCCCTCTGGCTCCATGTATTATAAATGTCTGTGTTCTGATAAGTAAACCTCACATCTACAGCAACACAAACAAATAATAAAGTTGATGTAATGAAAAAAACTAGAAATGGGGACATGTCAAGGAAATTAGTTTCAAGTTTATTCAAAACAGCAAACAGTGACAGGGGAACCACTTTGTACCTGTGTAACTCTTTCTGGAAAAAGATTTTAATAAATGTAATAATATATACTACTTTCTCCAGATAGTCATACTATTAAAATGTCACTAATTGGCCTAGATTTTTTTTTTTATATGACTTATTCTTTTAGTGTCATTTCCAAATTTAATTCCAAGTTGTTATTACATCTCATAATTTTCAGTTTATTTAACCACTGATTAAACTAAGGAATTTTTTGTAACCATGCATGCTGTATTTTTGAAAAAGTATATGAATACCTAAGAGATCTAAGGAGCTTCCTTTTTTTCTTCAATAACAATTTATTGTTAGCGTTCCAGACCTTCAGAAGTGTGTGGTTTTAATATATCCTGTGTTACACTTTCAAGGATCTTGTTTTCTTTGTAAATGCTTGAATTGCAGTGCTGCTGAAAGGCTGAGATGTATGATAAAGTTTGAAGCCTTTTATTTACTGTCACAGCTTTAGAAGAGGGGCTGCTTTGTGCTTTCCAAGCTGGCTTAAGAGCATGCAGCAACCCTGACCTGAGTGCCCAGCCTGCCAGGGTAATTGATGTCTTATGCCCATTCCAATTTTTGAGTTAGAGCATGAGGCTTTCCAGGTGAGAATGATGTGGTTTTAAGGTTAAATTCTGTAACTCCTCACTATACACAAAGTGACATCTGTCACATTTCAAGTGAAGCACTAAGGCCTTTGGCAAGTCTTTGTTGCTGTACTATTTGTGCACTCACTGAGGAGTCATCATATTTCCTCAAAATCAGCACTGTTTATATTGTAGGTGTGTATATTTTTTAAAAAGTAACTTTAAACTGTGCCTGAAATCTGTTGTTTTCTGATACTGCTGAGGGTAAGCAGAGAATAATGTAGATCCACATGTGCATGACCACATATTTGGAGGGAAAAACAAAGTAATAAAATGTTCATCTCTTTGGCTGAGATAGTTGGCTTAGCAAGAGAGCACTGAGAAGCATCTGTGTTTGGGGGAAGAAAGCAACAAGAGGAGAGAATGGGGAATTTATTACAAGTAGGGTTCAACATGCTTACTTTGCTTCCTGCAAAGTGGGACCAGGTGCCAGGTTTATATCTGCAGGTTAAGACTGGGGCAAGAAGGGGAAGATTGCCTCATTGAAGTCACTATTTGAACTGTATTCCAGCCTACTTCTTTTAAATCTTAAATTAATATGCTGATTATCTTTTGTAAAGTTGAAAACTTGACTGAGGAACAATGTGCATGGGCTATTGCCTTCAGTCTTGCATTCTGGAGGGCTTTGAGGGATTTAAGGTAAAATGCCAAGTCCTGATACATCGGTTGGTTTAAAACTGCCTGTCTTGATTTCAGTGCAAACCAGTCTTGCTTTGGCTTTCAGCATAGAAGTACATCATGTGCATGCACATGTGCGCTCTACTCACGGTCGTTGAACAGTTTGTGTTGGAAGTGTTGCCTATGACCAGAAGAGAAAAAACCCTTGCAACAGTGTTAGAATAGTAAAGTAAAAAGCAGACCTTTATTGGAAGCTTCCAGGTGTCCCAGTGGTGATGGGCACACTCGCCACCAGATTTCTACAATTTTATTAGGTTAATTAATTAGGATATCTAACAGGTACATCCAATAGGAGATTCAGTCGCCCCGGTAATCCACCTCTGGGTCAGACCCTTGGAGTTGATCCAAGGGCTTCTTTGCCCCACTTCTTGTTATGACTTCTCAGATTCTGGTTGGAAAACAAAATGTTGTTGTTGTAGGCCCTTTTCCTGACGATAAGACTAAACAGTATTTTCAGGAATGTATGACAAGGTTAACTTATTGTTCTAAAATCTAGGGGGAAAGGGTAGGAAAAGTACTGGATCTATAACCATGCATTAGCAATCTACAAAGCTACAAATATATGAAAAATATATTAAAAGCTTGGGCATCAGAAGGGAAGTGACCTTAAAGATTCTTGGTTAGTTTGCTGCATTTTGTATAGCTTATTTCTTTCCTTGCTTTTCACTGAAAATAAGAAAGTAGGGAGAGTGGGTGGATTATGGATAGACTTGATCTTATGGGAATAGCACGATCATGAGACAGTGCAGTTGTTGGACAGATCTGCTTTGCATAGGCTACTTACTACAAAGTGGGAGTAAACACAGACCACCATTGATTTCACAGCAGTATTATAGATTATGTTGGTTTTTTCTCCTCCTGTGGTCACAGGAATATTTAGTCTGAAATTTAATCTGCCTGCTTGCCAGATGCTATGTTTTGCCCTGTTCTCAATGTGAGTTGAAGTAAAATAAAACTATTAAAGCAGCTAGCAAAACTATCAAAGGTTAGATCTTTGTGGATCCTTAGCAGTAGGCTTCTGCAGGTATGTCTCTTGGATTTTATGAAATGTATATGATCATGTTCCAAGCTTATAATGGCCTACATGTTTGATGAATATTCATTTTTCCTGCTGCTGCCTCTGGTAATTAAGATGGATTGGAATGTACCTACTTGAAAAATAAAACTATTAATAATCACTTTGGAAGACCACCCCCAATCCAAAATATCTTGCTTTTTCCCTCCATCCTTCAGTTCTTTTTTACCTTGATATCATTTAGTATATAAAACATTAATTGAAGTATTCTTTAAATAGAAGGAAACACTTTCTTCAATGTTCAGAAGAACACAACAGATCTACATTTTCTTAGTTGTTGACTGTCCTCTATCTAGAGAGAATCACTTTTCCCCTTCTGAAATAGGGTACTTAGCATTCTGACTAAAAAAATATTTTTATAAGAATATAAAAATATTTTTATAAGAATAAACTACGTAATTTTTGCTTGAAGAGAGTTTAAAAATACAACTTGGCACGGCTGAAGTTCCTCAGCTAGCAGGAAATTTGGATCTGACATTTTAGAGATATGATTATGCAATCTCTGTAATTTAAATTTTAAACTGATACATATTTGGAGAATGATTTCAGGAAAGTTATTACACTTACTCTAATGTTACAAGTTGCACATATGAGAGCTGTTAAAAATTAGAAACAGACACATTTCCTTTGCTTTGGCCAAACTGGCATGAAAACTACTGCACTTGAGTTTAACTGTTTCAGGCTAAGGTGTTGGGATTTGGAGGTATATATTTGCTTTTATTTTATATTATAGTGGAAGAAAATTTCAAGTAAACTGCACCAAGGCTTAACAATCTGACTTCCACTCTTGATTCCATTTTTCAATTTTACCAGCATTAAATTTCAGCATAATTAGTGAAAGCAGCAATCCAAAAGAATTGATTACTTTGTGAATTTACATTTTTATTGTAATATGTATACCTTTCTTCTAAAAAGCTGAGTGACACGGGGACCTGTTGTCTAATTTTACTGAGTTACATTCCTTTGCTTTAAGATGTGGTACACATTGCTCGGTACAAAAATCATTTTCTAAGAGGTACCTAATCCTCTGCTTTTTGATTCAGAGCTTTTTTGTATAGTAGTGACTCATGATAATATTGATATTGTAGTCCCATTAAGAACACAGTGGGTACATCTGTATTCCATGGGGTTGGTTGCTTTTCTGCCAAGCTGAAATGCCTTAAATCAGGCATTTATCCAGTTAATGTGCTGAAATCTATAGCTGACATGAATCCTTGCTTCTTTATAGAAACTTGTGGTGGAGAACGTTGAAGTTCTAACACAAATGAGGACCAGCTTTGACAAGCCAGACCAGATGGCAGCTCTCTTTAAAAGATTATCATGTGGGTAACTAACAAGATCCTACTAAAGATACAGAGATATTTTTTTATATCTGTCTTTGTAAAGAAAATGAGAAAAATTAATTTCCGTATTGAGTATCCATAAGCAGCAAAATGTACATGAGCTCATATAAACGTATGGATCATTTTAAACTTTTCCAGTCTTCTCATGTACAAAGTGAGATTTCAGTGTTATTTAGTGCACAGGCACTATATTAGTGATGAGTTTTGAGTATCATTTCAGGGATGATAATGCACAGCTGTATCATCAGTAATCTGGAAGCCTGATACATAGCTGTAGAAGGTGAAACAAAAAATAATTAGACTAAAGAGACATTTTTGGCCTCAGGAAAGCACATAACCAGTGCTAGCATTCAATACTGTCAGCCGTGTATACTAGGTTTCATTCCAGGAAGTGGTAAATGTGATAGTGTTCTACTGAAAATCCCGTTGTGCATTCACCTATGAAAATCTGCTTTAGCACTGGTTGTTTTGGCTCTTTTAAGGAATGCCATTTTTTCAGTACCTTGCTGTTTTCAATATTTTGTTAAATATTTTATTTCTCTATTTGAACAATTGAGCTTGTAAACATCAACACTTTGTTCATTGTTCTCTTTTCAGCTGTTGACAGTGTTTTGAAGAGAATGACAATTATTGGTGTTATCTTGTCTTTTCGGTCATTGGCACAGGAAGCACTCAGAGATGTAAGAAAGAACTGAATATGTTCTGAATCATTTTCATTGTATTTAACTTAATGGAATGATAGGATATTTGAAGCTTCACTGTTCGGGATTGCTACCTCTTAAAAGGTTGACAACATGTGGGTAAAATGGCAATACCCAGTTGTAACTGAACTTCGAATTGCGACTTGGGGTGAGGGAATCTATTTTTTGAGTACTGTTCAGAGAACTGTTACATTAAAACATTGCATTTAGTTTAGATCATGCTTTCTCTGTTTACTCATTTTAAAGGCTTTTATTTCACTTTTTTATTGCAAACATTTACTAGGCTTTAATGTCTTAAATCTACAAAGAAATACAAATGTGTAAAATAAAAACCCATTCAAAAAGAAAATAAGCCTAGTAAAATAATGGTAGTGTCTAACTGATGATTAACATAAGATGTAATTTTTCTCATTTTGTATGTGTTTGTGTCTCTTAGGTCTTATCCTACCACATTCCTTTCCTTGTAAGTTCCATTGAGGACTTCAAAGATCACATTCCAAGAGAGACTGACATGAAGGTAATGTTTGGCTGAAAGGGTGATAGAGTCATTTTGGAGTTTACCAAAAATATGTTAGCGGCAAGACTTTCTTGCTTAGTGTTGAACATCCAGACACAAAGAACACCTGTTTTCTTTTTTTTTTTGCGTGTTTTGTTTGTTTCTTTGTTTTGGTTTGGTTGGGTTGGTTTTGTTTTTTTGTTTGCTTGTTTGGGGGGGTTTTTTGTTTTGGTTTTTTGGGGGGGGGGGGTTTGTTTTTTGTTTGGGTGGGTTTTTGGGGTTTTTTTTTTGGGTTTTTTTTTGGTTTGGTTTTGGGGGGGGGGGGGTTTTTTTTTTTTTTTTGTGGGGGGGGGGTTCGTTTTTTTGTTTGGTTGGTTTTTTGGGGTTTTTTTGGTTTTTTTTTTGGGGGGGGGGTTTATTTTTTTGTTTTTTCCCCTTAAGAGCTTAGTAATTGTGGATCTGCAGCCTCCTGATGTTCTGGGGAAAAAATCTCAACCAACTGAGGATAAGCACAAGTCTCTGTGTGCCTGTGATCACATTTGAGAACTTTCATAGACTTAAGAACAAGATTTATCAAGTGTTAAAACATGACAAGGGGAAGAATGCTGAGCTGTTTCATGCTGTGGGCAGTACAACTGGTAAAACTAAGTATTTCAGGGACCCTGTGTATGTGGTTGGAGCTCTGTGCATGTAATAGCGACAAGTCTGATTTTGACCTTAAATTGAAAATTTTTGTGAACCCACTGTATGGAATGCTTGAGAGTATGTTTCCATCCAAAAACCCTTGTTGGCACAGCACATGGCTTCTGAACATGTATACACAGTAGCTGAAGTCTAGCAGGGTTTTTAATTTCTTATTGCAGCCTGGAGGCTGTAAAGGATTTCAGCTGCTTAATGGTATTGTAGCAGTTTGATTTGCAGAGAATGTGCACTGGGGTATACGATGTACATCTCTTTAACTTTTCCAGAAACAACTTTTAGAAATCTGTTCTTGAGAAAAGTATGGATTTAAGGGCCAGAATATGTTGTTGTTATCCCTGAACTTGAAGTTCACATTTTGCTGTTAACTCTTGAGGAAAGTAAGTTCTCTGTGTATGAAAATTCATTAAATAAGAAACATCCTTCTCCTTTTAAAAGTTCGGAGTCCATCATTGTGGGCTTCATAATTTCAGAAGACACAATTCAGCAGTTATATTCTGGCTCATTTTCAGTTAAAATTACTGAAATTTTACATGTATGCTGTTTCATTCCAAAATATAATTACATGCTCTTTGAAACTTGCAATGCTGATAACTAGCCATGAATGTCTGATATTGTTCTGCCAATTGACGGGGGTGATTTAAAGAACATGGACACGAATGGAAAGAATGGTCTTATTTTACTATGAATATAAAGGCAACACAAAAGTAAAACGATACATTCAATAAAACTATGCACTCGGCTTTAGCAACAAGCAAAAATAAGCAAGGTAATGCACCTAATCATTACTATATGAGAGAAAGGATAGTGAAAGATACATCACCAACTGCCTAAATACTATACCATCATCCAGAGTCCACAGTCGGTGGGGAGCCCCGTTTCACAGCGAGGACCTGGAGAACCCTTCCCGGTAATTGGGAAAATCCCTAGGTGAGGTCTCCAGATTCGCCCCAAAAGTTGGTCCAGCTTTTATAGGCCCAAATCACTAAGTTGAAGTGACTTGATATTTTTAGCACAGAAACTCCTGGACCTGATGGCACGTGTCCTGACCAGCAGGGGCCAGGGCTTGGCCAGAGCTCACGCCTTGTCTGGGAGGGTTTTCCCCTAAAATACCCTACAAACAAGTCTCTGTTCATGTCAGTTGGGAAAGTTTCTTAAAATGATACATTTCTTGCAGATAACTAGACAAGGTTATATAGAGCTAGCATAAGTGTCTTTGTCATCTGTTTTCAGCTAACTTATACTGATGGTGTTCACACAGTGCCCAGGATTCATCTTGTAAGTCAGCTCTGGCTGAGGCCTGCTACTCAGGCCTCAGCACATCAGATGTCCCAGAAAACACTGAAATTCATACCACAACAGAGGAATTCTGTGGAAATGCTATGGAAAATTAACTTCAAATGTACAAGCTCATGATAAAAATTATATCAAAATGATGATGCAAGTTGCCTTTGCACTTCTCAAGAAAAGCCTTTCTAATTCCCCTCTGTAGTTGTGGAGAAAATCATTGATCACCAGAGCACCATGTTCAATATATTATTGAACTTGAGGAATCAGCATCCAGAAGAGATGAGATGGGAAGTTCGCTGCTTACTTTGCTTGATCTTTTCAGAAAGCATCTTACACCCTCTGGTATCAAATAACTGCTGAAAAGTAGGGTGGGATAAATGCTGCAACAGTAATCATTGAAGACAGTGTTTTACCATTAACGTTTTTAAGCTGATGATAGCACATCATTTAAAACAGTTTAGTGGATCTCCAAAGACATCACTGAATTCATTAGTAGCAGCAGATTCAAGAAAGTGTAGTAATTGCTGTTTCTTTTCTGGAAGTCAGTGGAGTAATTTACAGTCACTGGAATAATTGCGTGGGAAAAAAAAAAAGCTATCTACTGTGAAATAAAACCCTGCTGAGGGCTGCTGTCTGGCTCTTGCCACATGGCATTACCTAGTTGCCTTCTGCTTCACATAATATTTGGCTGTTGGCCTTCTCTGTCTCTGCTGTAGTTCTCCTGTGATTCTTAAATATACCTATTTTGTTTGTTGGTGTGTGGCTTTTTTAGCTTTAAGTGTCTGAAATAAATTATAACTGCTGTGGGTGTACTCCACCATGCTGGTGTATGCATGATACCAACCATAGATGTCGTGTCTTATGGTATGACATGATGCCATGTAGACTTGTTGGAGAGTTCACAGCTTGTCTGGATAATGTTGGAGGACTGTGCATGGAGGAGCCAGACCTGGGTTATCTTGTCCAGTGCCTGTTGGGAATACTGGAAACTCTTGACATGTACTCCCCCACAACTCTGCCAGAGCTTTGTCTTGAAAACATCTTGTTGGAAGGGCCAGGACTGTTCTTCCAGCCTGCTAACAATTAAGCCCTGTGGACAATTAGCAGCTCGTTGTCTGAGCTTTCTCCTGGCCCAGCTGAGCAACTGTAGGTAGCAAAGTCTTCTTTTGGGACAATAAGGCAAACTTTTTTTTTTTTTTGAAAGGCATATCAAGAGACAGATCTTTACAAGGTTTTGTACAATGAATTTTAACAGTTGCCCAATTGGGCATATTTTAGGACAGAATAACATAGTAATTTCCTGTGTACTGAATTTACTAAGCGAAGTAGAAATAGTTTTAAAGCTGTTGATGAAATGAATACTTGATATGAAATGTTATTTTTATTTTACTGTTCCCAAAACTTATGGTTTGGGGTGACTGTCAAAATGGGGATTTCTTCTCCTTTTATTTGGATATTTTTAGTATTAAAATCTTGAGCTGTCTATACAGGCTTTTAGAAACAGGTTTCCATTTGTTCCACTGTGCATTTATGGAGAGGACAAGGGGGAATGGCTTTAAGATGACAGAGAGTAGTTTAAGATTAGATATTAGGAAAAAATTCTTGACTGTGAGGGTGGGGAGGCCCTGGCACAGGTTGCACAGAGAAGCTGTGGCTGCCCCATCCCTGAAGTGTCCAAGGCCAGGTTGGACAGGGCTTGGAGCAACCTGGTCTAGTGGACAGCGTCCCTGCCCATGGCCGGGGGTTGAATGGGATGGGCTTTAAGGTCACTTTCAATGCAAACCATTCTGGGATTCTATGATTCTTTTGAGCCTGATGGCTGTGAACCACACCCTGTCCATATGCTCTGTAATTGTTTTCATGCAGGACTGTGCAAACAGCATTGTATGCTTTTCATACCAAAGGTTGCCCTCAGGTAGCCAGGCTGGAGCACACAAGGATAGTCTGCACAGTATTCACTACATGGAACTGCTCAACTATACATTTACTATACTATACATGAGAATTTATGGGAAAAGTGTAAAACTTCTCAAATACTTATGTCAGTAAGACGTTGCCAGTGTTTCCTGTATTCATTTGTATTTGGTGTAGATCTGCTTTTGCAGAGAGTCATCTAAACTATGGTTTCAGAAACTTTGTTGAAATAGTTGGAATGGAAATATAAATAAATGGAAAGAGAAAACAACAGTGTTGAATGCTTGTTAATGGTAACAAAAGAGACATCCTGGAATGGGCTGGGAAATGGAATATATTTCAAAATGTTCTTAGTTCCTCCAAGTGCTGTGGCCACTTAGACTATAAATTTTGGTGCCTGGAGTCAATGAACACTAAATCTGGATACATTTGCATCTTGTAAGATTTCTGCATTACTCTCTTTCACTAGATTGTGACTTTTGGCTTTTGTTTAAAAATGCTGTATTTGTAGATGTTAGCTGATACTTTAGATCTGGTAGAGAAATATGTTCGTTTCTTTTGAACATTAAAGAAAGATGTAGAAACAGCTAATTGGAAGTCATGGTGTTGCTTTGGAGGTAATGTAGGAAAGTATATGAGTTTTTCTTGGCTTGACACAATGAAATTACCATCTGGTGCACAAAGTACAGACACAGCTGCTCAGTGGAGGTTAGAAACAAACAAAATCAACAGTCTCTCTCTAGTATTTGCCAAATCTCTGAAATTCCTTAGTGCCTCAAACTCATTTTAAACATGACAGCAAAAACTGTGCTTCATCATCTTTACACGAAAGTATTCAGTGTTGTCTTTCTTCTGGTGTTCAGGTGGCAATGAATGTATATGAACTGTCATCAGCTGCTGGATTGCCATGTGAGATTGATCCTGCCTTGGTTGTAGCACTGTCTTCCCAAAAATCAGGTAAGATGTTTCAATTTCAAAAATAAAAATGTTAAAAAAAGAAAAGAAGTGTTTAAAGTGCTGGGAGGAAACTTGTGTATCTTGACTCCTTTGTATTCCTTCAATAAACTTCATAAATGGTGCAAGAGGATGAATTACTTGTGCCTGCTGTTTATTTGTGTTAGCTTGAGAATCTATTCAAATACACATGAATGGATGTGCTGACCTAGAAAAGGATAACAGGTGGAAGGAATTTAATGGTGAACACTGCTGTAATTTAAGAGCAATGACAATAAGAGTGTCTTGTGAACAACTTGATTGGTTCTGTTACACAGATGTATAACAAATCTGTTACCTAAGTAAGCATTAGGAGCTGAATGCAGCTCATGAATTTCACAATATTTTGTCATCAGTGTGTCCTACAAGTGTTAACATGAAACTTACAAGGGAAAACATAGTAAAATAAACATGTCAGAGAATTAGCATGTATCATGCTTCCTCTTCCTTGCTTTAAGGCACTGCTGTCTAAGCTTTTCAGTTTTGTTTACTCTGGCATGTTCAAAGACATGAATTAAGACTCCTAAGTGTTTTTTGATGGTCTTCAGCTTTTTTCCCTATATCTTCCTTATTGAGCATTTCATTAATTTTTTCCTGAGTGTGTTGAGGATAGTTAATGTTAAAATGAGACCATGAATATTTTAAATGCTACCTAAGTTGTTTTTTCTTCCTTCAATAGTAGTTATTTTGAGAGGGGAAAATACAGAGGGGCGTTTCAATATTTGAATTTAAGTCCCAAGCACAATTTCTTTGTGCACTTAAAAAAAAGCAACCCAAAGCGTATTTGTTCTATCTACGTAATATGTATAATATAGAGAAGTATATCTTTGTAAGGTATCTGATATCTAAAATGGCATTTTAAATAGATTATTTTCTTTGTGGTACATCTATGAAATGTTTAAGCTAGGTCAACAAGACTGAGAATTTCTGTATGTTCTCATAATGGTTTATGATCTTGTATTTTGATTGTTACCTTTGGAGTTTGAAATATTTTGCTTTTATTCCATTTTCATAGAGATAAATTCTGTATGTCACCAGTTGTTGACTTTTTTTTAAACTAATCTTAGGCTAATGTGTGATGGTGCTGCTATTTTTGTAAGCACAAGGTTTTAGTGTGAATTGACATGAGTGCACCATCACCTTCTGCTCACTAGCCAAAGGGAGAGTGCAAGAGAAGCTCTTCTTACCATAGAGCAATAAGTGGATTTATACCAGCATGAAAAGTTTACTGTTCTGCTCATCATATTAAAGACTTAGTAACTAAATTGTTAGAAGTAATAGCATGGCAGCAACTTCTTTTTGTTCTCCTAGGCAACAGACTGGACATTTTGCAGCCCTACTCTGTGTCTTTTGGCAAGACTGAGATTAATATTCCTCTTTTCACAATGCAAACCTTGACTTTGTTGAATTTTACTTTAAATTTCAGTTTGGTCAAACATTTTACATTCTAATCTACCTGCAGCTGAAAGGAAATATTTCAAGATTACTTCTTTAATTAAAGAACTTTATTACTTTTGTTTTTAGAAAACATTAGTCCAGAAGAAGAATATAAAATTGCTTGTCTTCTAATGGTCTTCGTGGCTGTCTCCTTGCCGACTTTGGCTAGTAATGTGATGTCTCAGTATAGCCCCGCTATCGAAGGTAATGTAGAGTCAGCTCAATATTTGCTGGGAATGATGTCTTCACAAAAAATCTGGTAATGTCTTGGAATACATTCCACTTTAATATTCAGTTGCATTTTATAGTGAACAAATTTAAAAATCAGCCTTAATTCAGGAAGTTCTTCTGAAAGTACTTTAAAAAGCATTTACTTAACTCTTATCTGAGATAACTTTCTATGAAAAATTAGTTTGGTACTTGAAATTTCCAGAACAGTTTAGACACTGCAGGGGGCAATCTTTTCCTAACGTGGAATTGTTGGAGCACACATTCTGCATTAATTAGTGTGACACTTATTATCTAATATAATATATTCTAATAAGTATTAATGTTTTAGTAATCTTTACATTGGCCATGGGCCAGTCATACAAGGTGTCTTTTCTATATTTAATATGCTGTTCGTATTGCCAAGCATAAAAGTTTTGAAAACAGAATCTGGAACGTGTGAGTGGCGAACAGAAGTCTTTCCTACACAGTAGTTTAACTTCCTTATTTTAAAAAAATAATCTTCGCCTCAACAAAATTCTTTGCATGTAATCCACAGAAGTTTTCTTTCTCTTTTTAAGTTGAAAAAAGTCACCTTTTGACTGTTCAAGCTATTTCCTTTGTTATGTGTAACATGACTCACATAAAAGACCATGTTTATACTACTTCCATTCAGTGAGATGCATGTTTTCTCTAATTAGTTTTTAAAGTTGCATTATTTTTTATTTGCTCAAAATTGTAACGCACAAAGTAAGTGTAAACTGGCTTCTGAAAATTTAAAGTACCAGGAAAATACCAAAAATTTTGAAAGCTTTCTGTATCACTTAATGCAGTATGCAAATCACGTTTTTTAGAGACCCAGGATTGTTGTTTTACATGGGACTAATCAGTCTTTTCTTCCGTTTTGAATGATTAGGGAGCTGTTGACTCTAGTTTCATTTTTAAAAAGATAGTGTAGACTTCTCCAGTTGTAGAAGATGTTAAATAAATCTGATGTATGAGTAGAACTTGAATATTGATTTGAAAAGTTAAGAATTTTCAAGGTAAAAGTTTTTTCTGATGAATGGGGAGAACAATCTATAACTTGCAGAGTTGTTTCCTGTTATTTGTGCTCTTGTAGTATTTCTATTGCTCTTTGCAAGCTTTTTCCAAGTCACGATGCTTGAATAAAAATCTCAGATTATAGGCAAGAGCAGGGAATATCTTATGTGATTGGTGAGGGGCACAGGTAGAAACTTCCTTGTTTGAAGACAAATCAGGTTGACTGTCTTTACTCAGTTCAAATGAACTTGTTTATGTGTATGAAAGATCACATCTCTTAAAAATTACCTAGTTACAGTTTTGTAAAAGAAATCCTCTGGAAGCACTTCCTGCTACCATTTTCTCCTTCAAAGGATCTTACCAACTGTTGAGTCTCAAAACCTGTATGGCTTGCCAGGGGGCAGTACTGGAAGTTTTACTGGTGATTATATTTTCACATTTACCCTTCTGCAAATAAATCGCTAAGAATATGTCAGTCTAGCTAGAGGTTCTCCAGCAGGTTAGAGCTCAGGTGGGTTTGCCTTCCTCAAACTTCCTCTCTTCCCGAGACCCTCTTAGTCACTGTGTTTGTAGCAGACTGAAACAACAGATAATTCTTATCTTCTGCCTTTTTTTTTTTATCATGTAGCTTAAATGTTCCAGTTTATGTGGTTTCATTTACATTAAGTAACTCTTAAAATGAAGTCAGGCAAAGCCTTGTTTCAAAGTGAGTTCTTATAGTACCGTTACTGAGTCGGCTCTTTTATTGAGAGGAAAACCTAGCAAAAGGTATACATAAAATATGTTCGCTCTACAAAAATAACTGAACAAACAGAATAAACCTTGTCATTTCTGCCTTCCTTGCATAATAGTACTTTTTCTTTTGTTCTACACTTATTGTAGAACATCTGGCTTGAAACACTTAATATAAATGGTATTTCCAGAATGTGAACTTAATAAATTCTGCTTTATGAAGTAAATTCCCTGGACAAATCCTGAATTAATCCATCAACAAGTCACAGATTTGAAGGAGTTTCAGCTTTCTAACCTGGCAAGACATATCTCTCAAATACAGACAGTGCTTGGACAGCTGTAGCAATGTCTGCGTTCCCTCTGCCTACTTCAAGATCAAGTCTGTTTCTTCCACTAGTCCCAGATAGTGGCTCAAAGTCTAACATACCTTTACTTTTGTTTCCAGTACAGAATCTGAACTGCTAGTCAGATACCAGGCTAGAGGTCTAATTTGTCAGCTAGAGGGTAGAATAGAACACTAGTCTGCAAGAGCTGTAGTTCTTTTCTAAATACTTGAAACCTCTTGGAAGATGGAAGTTCCTTTGCTGAATTCCCTTGTTGATGCTTTTCCTACAGCTTGAGACATAAAAATGAAGTCGCTTGAATAAAACAAACCTCTTCAGAGGCAAACACAAATTTGAATCAGAATTAAGCAGAACAGATTTTCTTGGCTGATGATCATGTAAAAATAGGAGACAAAGTTGGGGTATCAAATCTGGGGGCCCTGCTGATGGAGATCCACAGGGATCTTCACTGGGACCTACTAGTCAGCATATTCACGGACCACCTGGATGGGGGGGCTAAAGAGTGAGGCGAGAAAATTTATATATCATGTGAAGTTGTTGAGGGTATTAGAGGAGTGAAGAGCTGCAGAGAGGTATGATATTGAGTAAACTGGCAATAAAATGACGGCTAAAATTAATTTTAAGTAACAATAGGGATATGCATGCAGAAAAAATGTATTTTTCTCATGTGGAGTGATGGGGTCCAGCTGACCTCACTATTCAAGCATGAACTTGGAGTTAGGATGAATGACTGAATGAAAAGATGAGCTCAGTGCTCAACAATAGTCAAAAAATAAGTTAAGAATCAGCATGTTTGCATACTTGAGTACTTGTTAACTCCTTCAAAGACCTTCTCATATGCTCACACTTGCACAAGATACTTCCCCAAATGTATATTAATTTTGTTGTAAAGTGGTATATTTGACTTAGTTTGCCTGGCAGAAATATCAGGCTTACTGAGGAGCAGTTCTTCTGCTCTCCTTGAAAACTGGTGTCATTTAACCACCTTCTAGGGCTCTGAAGCCTGGGTGAATTTTAGGCAAGATGTTACGTATGAAAATCAGAAATGGAACACTTTTGTTCTTGAGTGCCTGTGGATCTCGTTGAGGAATACTGTCTGGACATGAGATGTTCATTTAGACAGGGGGAAAGAAATGGTCAATTAGCTTGTGAAAATTAGCTGTCAATTAGCTGTCTTTTTGGCCTAGTCAAGTGTTAACACTCTTACGTTTTGTAGAAAAGAAATAAACTTCCAATACATCCCTTATTTCTAAAAGCCCCAGGTTTCTTTCTTAGGTTGTTGTGATCATTAGGATTTGGAAGGGACATATGTACTTCTGGTGGCTTTCCTGAGAGCAAGTTCAGTGTGGAAGAGTACCTTGCTCCCATTGTGTAAGATGCTAAAAGTTCTTCTTTCATTGTCACAAGTGTCTTTAGTCTTTGGTGATATTTTCTAAAGAATACTGTCTTTTCCAACATGGTGCTGAGGTGATTTGAGTATATTTTTGTTTAGGGCATTGCAACAACATTCATTGCTTGGCAAAAGCTATCAATCAGATTGCTGCGGCTTTATTTACCATCCACAAAGGAAGCATTGAAGACCGTCTTAAAGAATTTTTGGCTGTATGTATAACTTTATTCCTACTTGTTAAAATGTACTGTTGATTTGGGATGCAATGCAACTGATTTCGTAGAAATCTGCTTTTGATGCACAAGAGAGAAGCATATTTTCTATATGCTTCTATGTACAAGTCTATACATAGATTAAATTTTGCAGTAGTTCTTTTTAGATACTTGTGTGTGAGGTTGGAGAGTTAGAGGAGCAAATCAGTGCAAGTGTCATAATTTTTTTTCAGTACAATCTCTAATATTTTAGCACATAACATTTCTCACATTGTGTGGCCCATGACTGGAAAAAAAAAGTGCAAAGCATGTAAAATCAAAATTCTGTCTAGCTGACTTTTTCCCATGATGTGGTGGATACTTTAGTTAGTTACCTTCTTTGAAAAGGTAAGATAAACTTCAGAGCGGCTTTTGTGTCGTACCTTTTGACATGCCTGCCTTTCTTAAACGTGAACAGCCGGGTAGCAGAATGTTACAGGGCTAGCTGGGAAGATGAAATTTTTTATGGCTCAGAGGAGATTAATGATAAAAGCTACTTAAAATCTTCAGTGATGCTTAGAAAAAAAATCATAAGTCTTTAGGTCATGGTGATGTGTTTTAAGTACATCTTGGTGTGCTGCTTGAGTAGAAATATTTTTTTTTAAATGGCTCTTAATTAGCAGTACTTGAAGGAAACTAAAGGCTAAAACAGCAGCATCACTTTAATTTTTAAAAATTGCTATTGATTTTGAGTGAGTTTTGATTTTTCTGTTTGGCATTAAAATGTGTGGAGAAAAAGCCCCTCCCTCTTTATTTTAGGTAACTTTCTGTAACTAGAAGTTCACATAAACAATTTTTCTTTTTTTTTTTTTTCCTTAAAAGAATCTTTCACTTGTGGAAATTCATTGCATTTTGTAAAACAGAAAAAACCCCTATGGCCATTGACCTTGTCTAATGCAACTGCTGGCTGTAAAACATGAAAGAGAAATGGTTGTATCAAGTTGCATACATTTGACAAGTGAAGGAAACCAGTATAGTTTCATGTGATAAAAACATTTTTGGTATGAGGTTTGCATTCTTTCAGTGTTTACAGACCTCTTACAGACCAGTGCTTTTACTGCACAGACTATGACTTGATGGTTCAGATATTTTGTTAATCTTTCTATTTTAACACTTACTGTTAGTCTGAAAGAAAAACATTTCTCTTGAGAAGAAAATTACTGCTGAAGATGATCTGCTTTCCTGTCCAAGTTAATTAAATATGAAGAGAACTTAGGAGGTTCTTTAATGCTGATGAGTATGTACTATGTATCTTTTGAAGTATACATATTGACTTCATATTAAAAATTGATTCATGACAACTTTTTCAAGAGGAGTGTTGAGTTAGATTTTTAAAGTTAGTATTTTAATTTAAAATCCTTTTCTGGTAAACATGTGGTTTAGGCATGTTGCCATTGCTTGGTGTGAGGGCCTAAATGATGATTGTACATCTGAAAGTTGGAAGGTTTTTTTTTTCAAATTTCTGTAAGTCATGAAAACATGGTGTAAATTAAGTATTTTACTGTATTCTGTGATCCTGAGCTTGTAAATACCTAAGTACATCTTAGAAGTTTCTAGGATCTCTTCTAAAACTAGGATAATAGGGTTGCTTATGGTGATGCCTTTCTCAACCTAGAAATGAAACAACACACATTCTCAAGATAATATTAGTATGGGAGGTAATATAAAAGTGGATCTTTATTGGAGCCCCAGGGGCAGTTATGGAAGAATGTCCACAAAAGCCGACCCACAAGAGGTGAATACAGATTTTATAAGTTTGGCAAATCAGCATAATTGACAAAAATCACCAATTAGGAGGACAAGTGGTAATGCAATTCCCCCCCCCCGGTCAAGCCCCTNAGGAAGAACCACGATAGCATAGGGGCTTTGTACCCCCCAGGGCTTGGAGCTCTGGAATATGTTTTAGCTTTCTGCCTAGGGAAAAGTCATGAAAAAGTACTGGGAAAACTAGCCACTAATACAGTAGGCTACCGAGCTGCAAATATATCTGTAAAGAATACAGAGAATACATAAAAGAAAAATGGACAAAAATCAATAGGCATAATTTCCCCCCTTTTTACAGACTAACAAGACTCTACCTTGTCTAGTCTCTGCTCCATATTTAATCACATCACTGGTTTACACAACCGGCTATCATACAGATGCCAACTATAACTACAGCTACTATGAATATTTTTTATCCGGGCCCAGTTTGGTAACCATGAAGTGAGTGTATACTGAAGGTATATTGATAAAATATTATTAACTCGTAGTTAGGATGACATTTCTTCAATTAAAAACATAGCTTAGTAAGTAAAAAATATTCTGTTACAAAATGGGTAAAATTTCAAATGATAAAAATTTCCATCACTTGAAACCTTACAAAAATGCAGTAAGTTAAAATGTATATTGGGAAGGACGGAGAAGTGAGATCTTGATGCCCTGGGAGTTCTGTCATTGATTTCAGGAGACTTTATAATTGTCAACCAATGATTACAACAAAAAGTTCTCTGCAATAACTTAATTCACTTTTTATAGTAAAATAGCATATGTCGTTTATTAAACATTACTAGGAATAAGCCAATGTGGCACATTGAGACTAAAGCACAGTTATGGTTCATGTGCTCAGGATTACTTGCTTTCCTTTGTCATTATTAGTACAATACAGAGTCCATTGGCTTTGTGTAACAAAACAGCAGAAGCTCATCAATGCTTTATTTATTGCTTTGAAATACTCATTTTATGTAGCTTGCATCGTCTAGTCTACTGAAGATTGGCCAGGAGACAGACAAAACTACTACAAGAAACAGAGAATCTGTTTACCTACTACTAGACATGGTGAGCATTTGCATGTTTTATTTGTGCTACTGACTTAAAGAATAGGCTCTACATTGCATGATTCAGCCAAGGGTTTTTAGGTCTCACCTTGAGTGTTGTAGCTCACAAACCAGTGGAAATTATTTTTTATGTTGTTCTTCCTGGCATTCTAATGTCAGTACTTTTTTTTCATTCCCCCAGCATGTGCACGTTTTTGCCATCGTTCTTTATTGTTTAGAACATTGTATCATGTTCTTCAGATCATTTTCATTGTTCACTTAGTACAAATGATATTGAAATGAAATGTCACATTTAAGAAGCGGTGTTCAGAATGTGTAGGAGAAAATCCTCTCTGCTCAGAGGATTTCCTCTCAGTATTCAGTATCTTTTGGAAGATAACTGTTTATATAGGAAAGCTAAATACTTGCTTTGAGAAACAGTGAGTTTAAATGTAGGGGAAAAACACTACTATAAACTTGGTGCAATTTATTTTTGCTGTGAAATATGTGAGTGGTGGTGTGATGCAGGCTGGAAGGGTCTACGTGAAATAGATTATCAGTAGCAGGCAGTAGAAGATGCTCTGCAAAACCTTGTGTTTCTGGTATTTTTCAGATTGTTCAGGAGTCTCCATTCCTGACAATGGATCTCTTGGAGTCTTGTTTCCCTTACGTCTTGCTGAGAAATGCATACCATGCTGTCTACAAACAAAGTGTTACATCCTCTGCCTAAGTATCTGCTTACCGGAGATAAGACATAGCACGCATCTGTGTGGCCTCAGTTTTATCTGTAAACTGTGGAGCTATTTTACTTTATGGCCTGACGAACAGTTTTGTGAATTATAAACTTTTTCCATAAAGTTGTATTCCTAAACAGTGGTTTCTTAATATGGTTGTACTACAATATAAGCTTGGCTGATTTTAGGTTGCACATTCATCATTCATTGAAAAATTTTTTTCTCCTTCCTTTTTGGTTTTTTTTTAACTTTAGAGCCTCAGTTATGTTTTAAAAATACTACTTCTGCTATATGTTTTTTGATATTGATCATGCAAAACAAAAATTGCTTGTTTATTTCCCAGAAGAAAAATGTATGTAGTGATTATTTTAGATAGAGTAGCTTTCATCTGTGTGTAAATTATTTCATATAGGGAGAGTTATAAACTTGTACTTATTGTTCTTATTGAAAACAAATATTGGATGTGCATTTCTGTGAAGTAATTACAGCATTTCTAGTTTTATTTTGAAATGTTCACTGATCTACGTACTAGACACTATCTAACATTAAAAATGTTATAGGACTGCTTATCCTACAGACAGCGATCCTCTCCCAATACTCTTAAACAACTGCAAGTGGTGGTGTTTGTATAAAGCATAGTGGAAATTTTTTTTAAACTAACTTCTGTGGTGCCCTGTTGGCATTAACACTACCATTGTACCCTGCTGTATAATAAACATTCTTACACATTTATCACATGTTGATAAAATGTTAGCCCTTAACCACTTTTTATATGTTTTAAATTTTTGAAATTCAAGTGTACCTTCCATAACATACAATAAACACTAGACTGTATTATCTGTAGGTGAATTATTTTTAATATAAATGTTATCCTGGTATTTTAAGCTTTAACTGTGCTGTTGTGCATTGATTTACATCTCACAGTTCATTAAAATGACTCTTTAGAGCTTTTATGTGAAAACTTCTTTTAATCCTTCGCCTTTTGGCTTTTGCAATAGCAAATCTTGTAAAAAGTTGGAAGAAGGAATTTAAAACAATGTTAAAAGTGTCAGTTTAGTGCCATTATCCTTTAAATCTTATTTTTACATAATAAAGCAAGAAAAGCATTTATATAGTATGTAGCGATGCCAGTTGTACCCATAGAAATAAGTGTATTGTTAAAATATGGAACTTGAAATAATCCTAGAACAGGCGAATGTTGCTAAAACCGTAACATCAGGCATGACTGAGAAAGATGTATAATAGTCCCTTTTTTATCAGTCATGCAAATTGGCCTTGCAGGATAGCATGGGCTCATTTAGCCTGAAAGCTGACCAGATGGTTGTGCTCTGTAATCCCCAATGTATAAAAGCTGTGTGTTCCTCAACGGGCTCTGGACATTGTATAGAGCCCCTGTTCTTGGTGCAACTTCTGTGCATGCTGGTAACTTTTTCTATTATGAAAGAGCTGTTGTGTGCTCAGTTACAATAGCTTCCTCTGTCCAGAGGAAAAAAGTATTGGAATAAAATTGTCCTAAGAAAGTAAGACAGTACATCTATATTTTTCCTAATTATGCATTTTATGTTTTAGCTATGGAAGTGTTTTTAAATTGATAAGTTAGTACCATAATGAAGAAGTCTGTTCATAAAGTAATTAGGTTGAACCCAAGACTTATGAGTTCTACTTTGTAATATTTACAATCTAATACATTCAAATGTTCTGATTTCAGTTAAGATTTTGATTATGATGTGGCCTTTTGTGGGAAAACAATGCCTATTTTCAATATGGATTCTTGAAAAACTCAAGTTTAAGAAATAACCTATTTTGTGTCTTTAATCTTTTTAAATACAAAACAATTGTATGTGTCCTTTTGTCTCAGATCTCAGATTTCCACTGTCTGTGGTGTTAGTGAACCAAATCTAGAAAATAGGTAATCACTGACAAATAGGTAATGAGAGCAGTATCTCTGCAAGAAGGTGCTTCTGACGGATTAGATTTAGGCATGAAACTTTTAGACTTGGTAGTTTCTGTGGGAGCCCTTACATGCGGTGTCTGGCACACAAATCCCTGAGGTGATGCCTTTTTAACTACACTACTGCTTTTTAACTACTTCCTGCAAGAACTTGGGCAAGCTCAGAACATACCACAGAAGGGGAAAGTTGGGGAAGAATCATGTGGACTCATCCATGTGTTGATTGGGTTTGGGCAGGGCTGGAAGGGTTTCCTTGCATGTTCTTGCTGCATTTCTGTTGTTCCTGGTTTCAGCTGAGCTACCACAGAACTATTTAGGGTTCAGCCTGCTCTTGGAAGGCAGAGCACATCAGGCCTAGTCCTCAAGGCCTGTGTCCATTGCACTACACAAACTGTCAAAAGCCTGGTGAACCAAGTTTGTTGGGAAGGAAGATAGAGAAGGAATTTCTCCTCTGGAACCTGCAACACTATGTCCACAACTTAGTTCAACTCTCACTACTGTATGTCGAGTCATCTCAGGTGGCCTTTTGTGCATTTCCAGATGTGTTTGTAATTCCTGGAGTGTGAAGCACAGATGGCTGGGCTGAGCTGGCCCCATATGGAGCCAGTTTGGATCAAATGTCTAATTCAGGGGGGAGGGTTTTGCCTCATGTGAGAAACAGTGCAGAAGAAGAATGTCCCCTTGCTGCCCAGAGAACTATTTTTATAGTGTAAAAAGATCTGTCTGCCAGGACAAAAGTTTACCGTTGAAAGCAAGGGCTACTCCTAAACCTTTTTTTTGCTGTAGCAATTTGTTTTCTATATAGGAAAAGGAATTGGTAACACTTGGACTATACCACTTTTGTTGCACTGGAGAAAGGCATTCTCCCCAGAAAATGTTGGAACGAGGCCAGCGATTTGAGGAAAGATACGAGCCTTCTTCAGCAGGTCCTCATGGGCTTTGTATTACTTCAGAGCTTATTCATTCCAGATTCAAGAATTTCAGACCATAATTGAATATGCTTGGCCTCTAAACTGCATTTTTTTCCAAAAGCTTCCCTGGTCCTGGGATTCAGCATTGAGATTCATACTAAAGAGTGAACCCTCGTTACTTACTAGTAACTTGTAAATTCTTAAAGTTCAGGTATGTCTGAATTAATACTGTAAATTTTTTTGTATGAATTACTCCTTTGAGCTGAATGAAACTCAGAGCCAGGGGTTTAAGTGTAGCAAGTCATTCTGTTCAATCAGAGAAAGATTTTTTTAGACATAGACTTCAAATTGGTCTCACATCCAAATTCAAGCATTCTATAACACCATAGTGCATTTTGGATACCACAGAAGTAATTTATTGCAGTCGTATTCACTACTAAATGGGGCTGATAAATTAAGGACTGGAAGAATACTGGGAGCTGCTTCCATTTCAGTCCTTGTGGTTAGCCCTGAAACATGGACACAGCTGGCTGTCCAAAGCAAGGTACTTGAAGTGGCAGCTACACACGTACATGATTTGGTTTCATGGACAAGAATGGTTTTCAGTGTTGTCAAATAACCAATTTTCAAAAATACTGAATTTCTACCTGTATTCTTCTGTAAGTACGATTTTTTAATCATTTTAATGGTAAAGCTAAATCTTCCCCTGAAATGACAAAACTTTTTTACTTTAATTGACCACTCCTTGTGTGCTTTTGCTATTTGTCCTGTTACAAAGTCTGTAAATATTTGTACTAACGCATAACAAAATCAAAATGTCCCCCTGACCTGTGTCCAAAACCATATTCATTTGCTATTAGTCATGCTTTTTCTAACACTCCTGGGTCAAAACGACCTGTTCACTGAATATAGTGTCAGTGTGTCTTACACAATTCAGTAAGAGAAACTGTGAGTATTAAATTCAGAATGAAAAGCCTCTATTGAGCTTTGCATATGAAGTAAGGGTATTTTGAATAATTTCTCATGTAGACTTTAAGGTTGTTGCCCTGCTCATGATCATAGTAATCTTATGAAGTACGTTCTCACAAAAAGTGAAGGTAAGCAGTAAAAATTACACTGACACCTGTGTGAAGAGAGATGTGAGCTGCAAAGCTATTACAGCTGTTTTAAACCCCAGTGCTCATGAATCCAGTTCATTTTTCACTAACCACATACTTTCCTATCTTGTCAGTACTCACATCATGTGGCAACCAGGATAAGGGAAAGACCATATTGCAGGTTACCTGCAAACTCTTCTTGCCCTCTCTGCCTTTGTCATTAGCCTTTGAATCTGGCTGAATTTGACTAAATCTCGATGAGCAGCCAGTGTAGAGAACAGAAGTCTTGTGTTTGGCAAAAGCAGTATTACTTCTTAATACAAATTCCACTATCTTTTTAACCATAGTAAGGACACAATCTCAGCAACAATGAAACCATTCCTTGAATAGTCACACAAAGAAAAGAGAAGTATCACAACAAATGCATTGTGAACTAAGAGTATGTTAATTATGGTAATACAGAAGAGGACTGAAAAAAAAAGGGAGGTAAGATGGGAAAGTGCTTATCACAGAGCCGTCAGAGAAGTTGGGAAAGGCATTGCTCTGTGACTGAAATCATTTGACATTTTGTGGATCAAATCTATACTGTATCTCACAGACTTCAGAATTGCATTTAAAAATTTCAGCTGGTGTATCCTCTTTATTCCATACTGCACATAAAGCAGACTTATCCAGCCTTAGGACTGTTTGTAAATACAGGATCCTTGCAAGCGTAAAACTTTGAGGCATCTTGCCATGAGCTTGTGTTTGCTAAGACCGAGTCAGCAGAACTGCATAGGACCATCTCTCATGCCTGTTTGTCATGAAACACTAAAGGTGGTATGTGCTGTTTGGATTTAGTTCCATGTATGTTTGAACTGGAAGATGTCAGGAGTGATGTTGAGTGTTACAGTGAGATCAGGTAAGTGAAAGAGTTCATCTCAGCAATTTCTTACTTTGGATAACAAATCACTTCAAAGGGCTGAGAACATGGGCTGAGCCGGTGGCACTTGCTTTAGAGGTAACTTTATTAGGGGAACAATTGTACCACTGTTTACATAACAATTTTTGTTCAAGTGCTAAGAAAATATGTGAACTTTTATCTAGTAAAAACTCGAAAACGAGCAACAAGGAAGTTACAATGCATTTGAATTTTATCATATAATACTAATTGTTTTCTGGCTAATCCATGGTGCTCCAGGCACCTTGAAGGTGGTCACAGTCCTTTGCTAAGAGGTGTTTGGATCAGAGTTCATTTGTTTCGAATCTCTCTTCAGATGGTAGAAGTGAACACCAGTTTGTGGATTTTGTTGGCAGAGATGACACTTAGCACAGTTCCCATAGGTATCACAGGCCTCTTGAGGAGGGTCCTGGAGCATTTAAAACCAACATCACATCAGAGCTTCTCAAAATCCCAGTTACTAGCAGAAGATGCAAGTAGCAAAAGAATAATTGCATATCAATATTGTAATTTTGCAGGTAGGAGATGGAGATGAAGAACTGTGAGTTAAGGACACAGCCTCTGGCATGACACTGAGATGCCTGGACCTCAGCTTCTAGGTGTACATTATTAAGATCTCAGTGACCCTAGTGTGCATAGGAGAGAGAAATTAAAGGCAGTGATAACCTCTGAGGGCCATCTTAAAACTATCTTGCTTGAACCAAGTGGGATGGGGCTATGAGAGTAGTTTGCAAAAGCATTGTAGCTGAGATGTAAAGCAGATAAAAGCCCCGCTGCTTTCTTCCTAAGGAAAGCTCCCAATAAAAAAGTCCCATGGAACTGGAAAATGGCTTTTTCTAAATTTGTGTTCTAATGATTCCAGCTTGGTTACTGATAGCCCTGCAAACAGAGGATGGGCTCATTGGGTATTTCATTAGTCCTTAGTGAGCAGGTAAAATACACAAGCTTTTCTAAGTCACAGAACGTCGATCAAATTTATTCCTGCCCAGTTAAACTGGTAGATATTTGTGTGTATGCATGTGAGCTACATTGCTAAGAAAGGATTTGTGTTTCCAGTTTTAGTAAGCCTGTGGAGCCCTTCAGGGAGGGGGGAAAAGCAGCATTGTTGTAAGAACAGTCTATAAAGGTGGGGACAAAAAAATCCAAACAACACACCCTCCCCTGAGAAAAGCTTGTTGGAATGTTAGTTTTATGGATCTTGTGAAAGCAATACTAGGGGAGGGACAGCAGAATGGTCACACTTAAAACCTATAAATAATTCCTAGAAAAGTGCCACCAGCTTTTTCCCTTGGTATTAGTTGAGCTATGGAAGTTTGTTGAGTAGAGAACTAAAGCAACTTTAAAACATTTAGTTCTCAACACTGTCACCCTATTATTTACTTCTTAAAAAAATTTCTTAGTTAAAAAAAATACTTAATATCATCACAATATAACTGGAGAAAAATAAGCGTAGTAATAATTTACTGGCTTTGATTTTCTACCACGACTAAAGTGTATGTGGGATAAAGAACTGAAAGTCCCGGAGTTCCCAAAATATCCCCCAAATCACTGTTTTGGGTGGGGCAGGGCTTCAGCATCACCTGGTGCATACTTCGAAGGGGCTGTAAATCATTAGACATGCTGAATGCTGTGGACTGCTGCAAAAGGCTAAAAGATCTGGTGGGCAAGGAAAGACTTCTGCAGAAAAGTAGGATTTTCTAAGAGTCTGGGCACTTATTTTAGATTAGGCTGTGGATTATGTAAATGTATAATGGCTTCACACTGAAATGTTGTGTGGGTTTATGCTCACAGACCACCAGCTCTTCCTTAATTTTGGGGTATCTTTCTATTTCCTACCTTCATTGCTATCTCTCACAGAAGTAAAAATAAAGTAGCAAGACATGGAACACGCTGACAAAGTCACAGCAGCAGCTGCAGCCTCAGCAACTCTCCCCAGTTTTAAAGCATTTCAGTAAATCAGAGATGGGATGAGAACCTGAGCCGAGAAGTTAAAAATAAGCACCCAGGAGCTACTCATATGAAAAGCTGTGCAAGGATCTGACAGAGCATGGAGCAATTGAGGCATACAGGTAAAGCAACCTTGAGAACCTTAATCTGGGAGAATGAAAAACTTCTCTGTGTGTGTATTTAGCTTTTTAACATGAAATTGTTTTTACAGGGCAAGATTTCATAGTTTTCAGCATGCTGGAGTATCTGCTGTTTGTATGGCTCTGCAAGCGTGTTAAAAGCTCTCAGGAGAGGTGATGTTTGTTCTCCCAAATTTGCTGAGGCTACCATTCAGAGCCCTTGGTGATCCCACTGGTAATGGCTAAAAAGATGAGTAAAAATACGCAGAAACTGGGCTGGCCTCTATTTATAGGTGTTACTTGATCCTTGGTGCATCAAACCCAATCAGCTCCCACTGAAATGAGCGGTGAGTCTGAGTTTCAGCACCTGGCGATATTAGGCTGGTACTGCAAAACTCAACTGTTTGTGCAGGGCTTATTTTCAGGCATGGGTGTGATTTTTTACTTAATACTGCTTGGCACTGCTAATAAATCTGGGTAAGCAGCCACAGAGGCAGGTTTAGGCCATGCAACCAGAGAGGCTGTAAATCTGAAATAGTAAATTTATGGTTTAATGAATTTAAATTTTGTGTGGTTATGGCCTTTAAGATAGGCCTCTCAAGTTATTTCTGCAAGGGCCAGACTAGAAATGCTGTGTAATGTGTAGAGTATTACAGAGCTCTGCAGGTTTGGGGTTTTTTGTCTTAAACACTCCATCTGGAAGCAATTATAACTTGGAGAGAGTTCAGTGGATGTGGTTGTGTCTCTGTCGTGGTCCACAGTGGGAGAGAAGGATGTATTTTTCATTATCTGCGTGGTCATTGTAATAGGGTATAACAATTTGTCACATTAGAGTAACAAATTGAATGCATATTGAAATCGAATGTCTGTACATAATGCTACCACGGAAGCTATCTCACAGTCATAAACACTTGAGCAGGAGTTTAAACCAAAAAACTGAAAAAAACCTGTATGCTGGGAAGCAAAGCAGCCGAGCATCCTCCTTTGTGTCCCCTCCCATGCAGGAGCAGGACAACCAGCGGAGCAACAACTGCCTTCAGGACACTAATTACATGTCAATCAGTACTGTTAAGTGACTGTAGATTGTTGTTCATCTTTGCCCTGGGGAATTGGTATATTAACACACACCGATGAGGATCAGCGGAATTAAGTGAAAATGGAGCTACTTTGCTCTGAAACACATGCAAATGCTTTCCCAGTTTGAAGTCCAGGACCTTAGGTACTGACCAGCTAACTGTGCTCTTATTGCCTCTGAATTTAAGATGTGCTCTTCCAAAGAAAAAAATGGCAGTTGCATCCCTTGCTTTAAGTGACTGCACTCTTGATTCGTGCTAAACTAAGGGGTCCGGAAAGTTGTTGACATTGTAATTCAGCTACACAAGGAACAGGAGCATTTCTGTTCCACCAGAATCTCTTGGCTCACATCTGCACAACATTTTACAATGAAAATGAGCTGGGAGGATTTGGGGGAAGGTTGCTAAGACACATCAGGAGGTTCAGCTTTCTGTCTTCTGCTCTAAGTCCCTTCAGCATGGCTTAGTGCTTTGAGAAGAGAGTTGTATGCGAGCATACAACTCACAATAAATCTGGCAGTGATTTCCCACAGAAACACTAATCCAAGTTCCAATGGCCAGGTGGAAAATCAGCATTGCAGGTAGCAAATTTCAGTGTTCAGAAGCTGTAAATTCTGACATGGCCACAAAAATCTAGGGAAAATCCAGGAAAAATCCTGAGCAGCAAACAAAATCACCCTGCAAAATGAGACTGCTATGGAAGAGTTATGCGAGTATGTGTCTCTGTGGATAGATTGAAAGCCTGTAATACAGAATTGGCATAATGTTGTCTTTGAAATGCATGTCAGTTAGGCTTCTTGGTGTTTAAAGATAAAACAGCATATTTTCCTAGTCATACTACTAATTTTATCCATAACATGGATGCAAAGCACTGGGCAAATAGAGGGGGTTTTGCTGCAAATTCAGGAACACTGGCAATTTGAGTAAATATTACTATGAAAAAAATCTAGAAGGCACACAGACCCCAAGAGCAAGGGATAGTTAATAATGAGCTGTCTAATAAAAACAGCCCCAAATATTGCAGTCTGAAAGACTGCATTAAAAGAACCTTTTCTTCTTTGCTACTTCCACACCATCCATGGAGAAGCCTAAAAGATTATTAAAATAAGTTAATAGTCCCCTGTGTCTTATCTACCTGAGGGAGCTATAACAAGATCCTGGCTGAAACAGGAAATATACAATAAATCCCATTTTTATTACTCTGTAAGTCAATGATTTTATAGTTTTAGTAACAGGCATGTAAGAAGTATTTTAGGGTTTAGTTTTCAGTGAGTTGCTTGGTTGTTTTTGGTTTGCGCTTTTGTGTTTGTTTTTCTAAGGCAGTGTATATAAGCAAATCAAATCACATGTAATCCTGAGATTGCCAAAGAATGATAGAGAACAGGAGAACAAGAACCTGTTCTAAAGAAGTATTTTTCTCGGCTAGTTTTATTCTTGGGAACATTCTGAATAGATACAGTCACCTTTTTTCGGTTGGAATGAGCAGGACCAGACCATAAAGAACAGTCCTGGTTTATAAACAGCAGCCCACTGGGTCCATGGGCAGCCTAAACCAGTGGGATGATGGGAAGCCCCCCAAGCACAGAGTGAGCTTGCATCTTCTCTGAACTGCCACAGGTCACTGATCTGAAGAGTCTGGCAGAACATGCAAACAGAAAGTGGAGATGACTCATTATAATGGCACCTAGAGCTTACAGCCTAATGCAGGCTGTTCCCTCCAGTGCTAATGAGGTTTATCGTATCTAAAATACAAATGTGCCTGCGCACAGACCCCTGCATCTTCAGGGCAGTTGTTAGACCAGGAAAAATAACACCCTTGTTCTGCATTTTTACCTGATCTCTGATTTTCTCTGTCTGAAATTCATAGAATCATAGAATGACTTGGGTTAGAAGGGACCTTAAATATCACCTCATTCCACCCCCCTGCCATGGGCAGGGACACCTTCCACCAGACCAGGTTGCTCCAAGCCCCGTCCAACCTGGCCTTGGGCACTTCCAGGGATGGGGCAGCCACAGCTTCTCTGGGCAACCTGTGCTAGGGCCTCATCCCCTCACTGTCAAGAATTTCTTCCAATATCAGTCTAAACCTGCTCTCTTTCAGTTTGAAGCCATTCCCTCTTGTCCTGTCACTGCAAGTTTGTTTTAGACACATACTCATTTCTCAACCACTTGCAGACTATGGAAGTGAATGCATCCGTGTTATGTACCTAGTAACTCTTCGATTAGAAACGTAAATACAGATTTGTTGATCTGCTGACCTCTGCCCCAAGCCAGAGTAGGTGGGACCTGTTTCGAGCTGGTCTTTCATCCTCCCTGTGCCTCCCCTGGCCTATAAGCACTCCTTGCTTATAGAGGTAAGATGCTGGGGTGTGTATATGGGGATGTCTCTTATCTCTACAGGGAGACCATAACACTTCAGGATAGAACTGACACTGACAAATAC
Source organism: Falcunculus frontatus (assembly GCA_013398115.1). Taxonomy (NCBI): domain Eukaryota; kingdom Metazoa; phylum Chordata; class Aves; order Passeriformes; genus Falcunculus; species Falcunculus frontatus. The sequence goes on from VZRV01010118.1 coordinate 116,114, forward strand.
ACTTGGGACTGCCTTGACTGCAACATGTTCATCTTGACCAAACCTGTATATGTTTCTTACTGTTGCAAAGAAAGCTTCAGATTTCAGTTTTATTTTTTAATGAGGTCATGTTTCTATATTTCTGTCCAGTAACAAAGTTGTTCCAGCCTAAATTTGAAATACATGTATTTCTGTATTTTACGCCATTAAGTTTTCGTAATGGACAGTTCTAACAGTGGAGCTGGACATCAAAGCATCTCAGAAAACCAGCTCTTGCTTCTTAAGCCTGCTGCTGAGAAAGAAGCAAGAGAAAAACAAGGTGGGGGGGGGGGGAGAGAGAATAGACACTATGTAAAGGGAAAAACAACAAAGAAATAAATTAATGCCAGGCATCTGGAAGCCATTCCTTACTTAGTTTCCTTATGGGGAAGGGTGCAACAACAAAGCCTACAATCCCTTTTCATCTTCTCTGCAGCCTTCCTCATTCTGCTCTGTTTCTGTATCCCCAAATAAAGTTGGTTGGCCATCCCCAGAGCTGTGAGGGTTATCCTGCCACCTCCTGCTGAAATCCATCCTCACGGCACTCCAAGGCAACTAAGTTGGTTTTTTTAAATGGCGTTACAGATGAGTAAGTTGGACACCAGGCACTGTGCACTGTTGTGGGTTACAGTCGTTCTTGTGGGGAATACTACTACTACTACTACTACTACTACTACTACTACTAAAGAAACAACCTCTTTTTTTGTAATTTTTGTATGAGCTACTTAGAGACAAATCCCTGCCTTAGGCCTCAACCCCACTGAGTTCTTGTTTATTCTAGGAAATGACTTTGTGTGATACTATGGGCTGTATTATTACTCTTTAAATTTATAGGTCTGTACCAACCCGCCAAAGTCTACCACAAAACTCACAGGCATGCAGTGCTGATCTCAGTCTGCTGCCTGGGCATACTTTTATTACAAAATTCTTGCTGGTCATGCATGACATCAAGCTGATAGAATGATGATACCATAGTTTGACTAAGCCCTTTTGGGGTTGTCCAAGATAAGGAATTCTATTGTTGTCACAACCCACCCCCAGAGTTTTAGCACTGCCATTATTGATGGAAGCTGTAGAAAGAGATTTTGTTTCCATCATAAATCTTAAGAAAGTGTTGGGAGAGAAGGGGGTGAAATTCCTGACAGCGCTGGGGTAGCACCCAGAGTAAAAGCTACTTTGTATTTTGAGAGTGGTGGAAAATTTCAGATACCACAGCACATGCTTTCTCAGCTAACATACAAACTCCCTAGTCACCGTTTTCAGTATGCAAACCTATTATAGTTCCAATTAGCAGTTTTGGTGTTGTGCTGCAACTGCATGTGAAGACAGAGAGTAGGTTGGTAGTTCACCAACCAGCCATTTTATTTTCCTGCTTGTGTAACTCCACCTGCAGGGAAAAGCACTGTGGCCACATTTCGATAGCATGAAACCACAGCCCTCCTCTTCACTGTCTCTTTTTCTGCTTTACCAGACTCCTCATCTGTTTAAAAAGGTGTCAAGACTGGCCATAGTGCTTCTATGTTACAGAAAATAACTTGGCAGACATGGGGTTGTAAATGTTTGGTTAAAAGAGCAATGTTTCAGGTCAGTAATCAGATTGCCTAGTTCCAGCCAGAGGTAAATTTTTACCACCTCATATAAAAGCTGATTTATCCTGGAAGCATTAAGAGGTAATGAAGACAGCCCTGTGGGCCAGCAGCCCCCAATCCTGCTGGCAGCTGATCCTCTCCCAGGCACCAGCTGCACCAGGAGCTTGCCAGCAGAGCAGGGCAGTGGGCAATGCTCTGCCAGCTGAATGCATGGGAGGTGTCTTCACACCGACATTGGAAGATGTGAAGCCAGATTGCATAGGAATGTGTTTCAATGTTTGTGAGCTTGTGGGGATGCCAGCATTTGCTGTTCTGAAAGAATTTTCAGTAATTTTACTATTTAAAGAAAGAAGTGCAAGGTCCTCTCATGTCGATCGTGTAGACTTGGGGCTAAAAAATAAAACTTATGGACTTGATAGCCTTATTGCAGGCATAGGAATATTCAGTATTATCAATGCTTTTTCCTGCGAAGCACAGGAAATGTTTTAAAGCTGTTCTGTGTAATTATCAATTATCAATCTGAAAAAAAAATATTCCCAGAAATAAAATACAGAGATGGGAGAATTTCGTATTGAAGTAGAAAAGTACGTTCATTCACGTTAATGGGTACTTTGCATTGCTCTGGCCCATCTCACTGGACTCAGATTCTCAGGGATGTGCCGCTCTCACACTCACCACTGTCAGGTAAGGTCCCAATGTATTCAGTTCCCAACCAGCTGGGTAAGGTTTTTATTACACCACATACTTTTTTAACATGTATTTTTTTATACTGCAAGAGAAAACTCAATCCTGAGGCTTTGCTATGACTAAATTTGAAGAGCTGAGAAGATGAGTAAAAACAGTTCTCTCTCTAATTCCCCCTTCAGATGAGCAAGCTTCCTTTTGCCTGCCTTCCTGGCTATTTTGCAAGCCTGGATGCAGGCTCAGGGTCATGGGCAGCTTGACTGATGGCTCCCAAGGCTGCCATATGCACATGTGTGTGAACATCTCTGCCTCCCTCTGAGGCCCAAATTTTCTTCTAGGAGTACAAGGAACAAGGCATTGGTCCTTGAAATTAGCACCTGCCTGTGGTCAGCAAATAAAAGGTACCTCTACTCCCCTGGCCATATTACAACTTGTTTGCTTGGCACATGCCTTTGCTGGAGCCAGGACACTAGCAGCTGAGTTAAAGGGATCGAGGTTTCATCTGCAGTCATAAAATTAAAAACTGCAAAAAAGCCTTTCCAGGCTTAGGACCCTGTGTTTGTGAGTCTGTATCCATGGTTGCTTTCACAGCCTATTCACATTTTTGGTCTGGTTTCTGAGCATTGGCTTGTGGTAGGTGTGTTTCTACTCACAGGTTTGATTTAGGGGCAGAAACTGGAATAATAAGTGTGTGATCAAGCAGTTGCTCAATACGTTTATAACTGGAAAGAATTTATTCAGCTAATAAATGTCAGCTTGTTTTCTCTGTGCAACCTGGTCTAGTGGAAGGTGTCCCTGTCCACGGCAGGGGGTTGGAACAAGATGATCTTTAAGTTCTCTTCCAACTCAAACTGTTCTGTGATTCAGTGATGATATCAAGGCACTTTTTTTCAGATCAAGTCCGAACTCCCTTTATTGAGCCACTGCTTTGCAAGGTATCTTAAACAGTATCTAGCCTCTTCAATTTTTTTTCACCTTCTGAAAAGAAAACACCCCAGCTGCTCAGCCGAATCTCCCTCATTTTTAAGCCTCTCAACATTATTACTCTCCTCTAAAACTGGTCACCCATCACTGTCTAGGTGATGTGCTTTTCGTGTGCACCTCCTGCTTAAGCATTTGCACCCAGCATCGTGTGGGCAAAAAAACCAGGTCTTTCCTTAAAAAATATATGAATATATGTCCGAGAGATTGGTCTGAAATCGTGTTCATGTTCACAGTAAGGTTTTTACTTCGGGGAGAACTTAAGCGCTCGCTTGCTTTCCGGCGAGGACGAGGCAAATTTCTCGTTCTTCCCAGAAAGCAGAGCCCCCCCTCCCCTGCCCGGGGGCTCTCCTTTGTTCGGGGCCGGGCTGCGGGGCGGAGAGGCGGGACCCCGTGAGCGCCCGGCGGGGGCAGCGCGGAGGGGCCGAGCCAGGGCGGGCGGAGCCGTCCCCGCGCCGCGCTGTGCCCGCTCGGCCCCTCGGTTACCGTCGGGGCGGGCGGCATGTGGCGGGGGTTGCCGGTGCTGGCCCTGGCCGGGCTGCTNGCATCCCGCTGTGCAAGCCGCTGCCCTGGAACATGACCAAGATGCCGAACCACCTGCACCACAGCACGCAGGCCAACGCCGTGCTGGCCATGGAGCAGTTCGAGGGGCTACTGGGCACCAACTGCAGCCCCGACCTTCTCTTCTTCCTCTGCGCCATGTACGCGCCCATCTGCACCATCGACTTCCAGCACGAGCCCATCAAGCCCTGCAAGTCCGTCTGCGAGCGCGCCCGCGCCGGCTGCGAGCCCGTCCTGGTCCGGTACAGCCACGCCTGGCCCGACAGCCTGGCCTGCGACGAGCTGCCGGTCTACGATCGCGGGGTCTGCATCTCCCCCGAGGCCATTGTCACCGCCGAGGGCGCGGGTGAGTGCGCGGGGACCGGCACCGGCACGGGGACAATGGGCGGCGGGCGGGGAGGGCAGCCCAGCCAGCCCGGGAGCCCTGCCTCCCCTCCGACTGTTCTCGGATTCTCTTTGCTTTGCCCTCGGCTCTTTTGCTCTTTTTTTCTCTGCCTTTAGCAGCCGCATCGCTGCTGGAAAAGTTTTGCTGTTGGGCACAGAGTGTGTGTGACAAGTGACAGCCCCGCCACCGCTCTGGGGAACGCGTACGAGTGTGGGAGCGACAGCCCTCGCTCCACATGAACGGGAAACGTTTCCATACCACTCCTCGGTGATCCATCGGCAGCGGTTGCTGGCAGAGAAGGAAGAGCCACCCAAGTGAGGGGCAGCCCCCAGGCTGCCGGCTCCCTCCCTCTCCTCTCTGCTCATCTTCAGCCGCTCTCTCCCAAAGCAGGTTGCTCCCCTTCCACACAAGGCCACCGCTCCACAGACTTCGGGGAAAGAGCTGTGCCCAGAGGAGCCCCAGGCAGGAGCTGGGAGGCTGGGGTCGCCCCAGCCGCCTCCTACGCCGGTGGCGGCACATGCACACCTGAGGGGGAGAAAACATGCTCATCTCAGTGGTTAGCACTGAAGGTACATGCTACAGCACAGGTTCCCCAGCAGGTCCCTGGGCTCTAGATTTATGGCCAGGTGAGGAGTGTAGCAAAGTGCAGCCTTCATTGTGTTTTGTTTCCAACATCTCTGAAGCGAGCCAAATGCTGCCTCCTGCACCTGAGTCAACTCCAGTGCAGCCCTGATGGTGTCTGACCACTGTGGCCTCAGAGGGGCTGTTGGAGCCCCTCAGCTTTCTCACTGCATCCAGTTTCACCAGCTGAGCTCACTGTGATCCCACAGGATAGGTGGTGCTGGGTGTCCAGCTGCCATCCAGTAGTACTGTCAGAGGCAGAAGCATCTCTGCACAGTCAGGTGAGGACTGCTAATGGCTCAGGCCACCACCATGCTACAAACCTGCTGTGGCTCAGGGATCCTGCTCTTGTCACAGCTGCCTTTGGGCTGGAGGAGTTGGCAGGATGCTGCTCCAATGTGGTGAGCTGAGCACCACAGAAATACTGAATACAAGGAGCTATTGAATGAGAAATTAAAGCAAGCCAGTGGGTGGTTATCACGAGTGAGCTCTGACCTTTTACTACAGTTACTACAGTGACTACAGTTCCTTTTACTAAAGTGACTACAGTTCCTGTATGTTTTCAGCAAAGTATTTGCTTCTGGTGGAACCAGGTGACTGTTTTCTTTGATGCAAAGTTGCAGTGCTGGTGGCTCTGCCAGACCTCTCCATCAGAGGAGTGGGAGAGCAGTACTGGGGTGGGAGAGCAGACCAGAGGGGTCAGAGCAGAGCAGCACCCATGCACCCCATGAGCTTGTTGTGCTGCTACCTGGCTCCTTCAGTGCCCACAGCTGCAGTGCTTGGGGAGCTTACTGACGGGCAGCAGATCTCACCTCTCCATCCTCCCCCAGCAGTGGCCTAGGAATGAAAGGGGGATTTTTGATGCTGTGCTCAGCACAGTATTTGACTGTGCTTCTGTCCCACTACCAAATGCAATATGTATCCCACTGCCAGTGGTGCCAAACACTGTAATTCCTGTTTTCTTCTCCTAACAAAATATCATGCTTCAGTTTCCTGACCGTGCTCCCCAGCTCAGCCTTCTCAGGTAAGCGGCTCTCTCCATCTCCATTTATTTACAGGCAGACAAACCCTACTCCTTCTCTGACTCCATTCTCTTACCCTCTGCGCCTCTTGAAACCTCCATACCCTGGTATCTCCAGTCATTACTGCTATTTCTAACTTCTAACTGCTTCCCTCTTGCCTTTTCGTACATTTTTCCCCAGCCCATGAACGCAACCATCTGTTTTTGCCATCATCTGCTGCTCTCTGAGGGCTGCAGTCTTGCTGGGGTAGTTTTGGGGAGATGTGGTTTTGAACACCAAGCAACTTTCTCTGCAGCATTGAGGTACTTGCAAAACCACCTTAAAAATGGCTCCAACATGAGCAAGGTTTGGCAGGTCTGCAGCAATTTGAAAGCAATCACATTCAAATCTGGAGGGAGGAAGCTTGGCTGAAATAGCCCCCGAGTTACCTATTTCTGAGGACCTCAGCAGTACAATAACCTCTTTGAGGAATTCCAGGGCCAGATCTATGAAAACTCTCTTTCAGTGAATGAGAACCTGATGACATTCTCATTTCTGGGCTGAATATTTTGAACTGATGCATTATGTACCAGACTGAAAGAATCCTTCTTGAGGGAATAAAACTGTTCTTTTAGAAGGCAGGGGGAAGGATTCCTGTTCTAGGAAGAGGTAAGGTGAACACTTTCAAATCCAATTCTCCAAATAAAGGATTGCAGCCAAGCAGAAGACACGAATAACCAACTGCCTGATGAGAAGCATGCAGAATATCTGCTCTTATTTGCTTTCATTTATCTCCTAAGCATTCTAGCCCCTTCTGCTGTCTGTAAACTATATCTAATAGAGCAGGCAGAAATATAAATCCATTGTTTCATGGCTTTCTGTTGGAGAAGGGGTTTTTTCTATTCTTCGGTAGTGAAACCTTGGTTTTGCTTTCATTCTTTTGCTACCTGTAACAGGGTTCTACCGTTTCCTCTCCTCTTGAGATGTCTGCATAGTTGCTGGTGAACATTAGTACATTTGTCTAGTCCCTTCCCCAAGGGAGCGGCCTTAAGGATGATGTAGTCAGTGTTTGTCCTTGTCAAAGCAAGGACTGGGCTCACAAGCCCAATTTCCATCAGTTGTATTCCCTGCATCCCAGTAGCCTGTGACTATTGCAAAATATGGAGGAACTGTGGTTGGTAAAATCTGTGATAAATCCCAGTAAGAAGTTCACTTCCAGCTGTTGAGGCACAGTCCACCACAGACATCTTCTAGGACCTCTTTCCATTTGAACCCAGGTGTTGAGAAAGATCTAGACACTTCCTGTCACAGAACCAAGGGGCTGCTGACATGGTGAAGGGATGAAGCAGCTGCTGCTATGTCTGTGATGGAGAAAGCTGACAACAGTGCTGTGTTTTGGGCTCAATTAGAGGAATAGCTGTGCACATACCCCGGGCTTGTGCTGGTCTCCAAAACCTGAGTGGGAGTGGTGATTTGGAGGTCTTAAGTTCCTCAAGTTACAGAGACCACCTTAAAACAAGTGTCATGTGGGAAGTGTATGTTTCTCGATTTTTCATGCTCTTTGGGAAACATCCGGGTTTCTTTACAGCCAAAAAGCAGAGGGATGCTCCAGGCACAGTGTGGGTGTTCTGGAGGCGAGTGTGATGCTGAATGTTTTGGGTTTTTGTGGAGGATCCAATAAATCATCATCCAGGATGGAGGACGAAAGAGCATCTTGACAATACATTAACACCCTAGATGTCAGATTAGTGCATACTAATGTCTGAAGTGTCCTATGGCATTTATCCCACATCCCTGTTCTGTGCTTCTGGAGATGAAAGTGGTTCTGCTTGCAGACATTAGTACAAGCTGTCTTACATCTCTGGGAGGTCCTGTTCACTTGCTCCATATATTTAAGTCTTCACCTGCATATGCTTATTCTTCCTCCGATCTATCAGATTATCTGCTTCCCTCATGCAGGGCCTGTCAAAACTTCTTAGATCTGTGAAGCAGCAGGAACTGCTGAGAGACAAAACTGTCTCGAATCTAGAATTTCAGAGGCAGGACCTGTCTTTAGTTTTACAGGTAATAAGTGACCAGTGCTGGCATTGGGATGCTGGCTAAAAAAACATCTTCAACATGCATCCTTGGCTGCTACTACCTTGCAGAGTGTTTATGTCTCAAGTGAAATGTTTATTCCTGTTTTGAAGAGGGAACTAGCAACAAAACCAGAGTACTATGATGGGTACTGTATGTATTGGAAGACAGATCTGTCAGGCAGGTTGTCTCACCATATCTTATTTAGATAAGAAAATAGCTTGAAGGCATATTGGCCTGTTAATAAGATATTGGAGAAAAGGGAAGCAACATCACAAGGTATCAACCATGTGTAGTTAACACCCAAACTATGATAAGATGTCTGAGGAGAACTTTGAATTTTTTTTTAAAAACCACCATCTCTTAAACATTAAAGAAAATTATAAATTATTCACATGATGGACACCTATTTTTTAAATCATATATGAACTCATGGTTTCTTTATGTTGCCCAAGTCCTCCATGTCTGTGTGCACGAGTTCACAGTAACCCAGTATGTTAATTTGGCATTATAGGCTTAAAAGACAAGTGAACAATCCATTTCCCATGCTTGTTTCTTATATATTATTAAATTATTTTCCAAAACAGTGGTTTCCAAGCTTCAGATCAAATTTTTTCTGACTCAGCTTTTGCCTAGCTCTACTCAGAGCAGTCGATGTGCATGACAGTGCTGGGGGAGTGTTACAGACTGTGTTGAGGATGAGCAGTCATGCCCAGGTTATCGTTTATAAAGTTGAGATTTGTTTAGGTCTTTGCTCAAAACTTGGGAGCAGCCTCATTTATGAGTTAGATAACAAAATTATTACAAGCTTCAAGCCTGAAAGAGGACAGGAGAAGTAAATAAGAGAATTTAAATCTTAGTAATGAAGATACCACCAATGGTGTTAGGCGGTCACTACAGTTTGGCTGCCTTTGTAGGCTGAGTCCCCTGGATTTTACAGTCTAAGCATTTAGTCAATATCTGGGCCATTAAAAGTCATCAAAACCTGGTGGGATTTTTATGAGGAATAATTTGTTATGTGGAGCAGCCATGTTTCCAGCTGCTCTACAACTTGGAGTTTGAGTTCTTTGTATTAAATATTAACTAGAATCTATTTTCCTATCACTTGGCTTTTCTGTGCATGTTTTTGCTACCAGCTTAGCAAAGACCCTCGCTGTACTAAGAGCTGAAGTAAATGACAGTGAATTCGTGCATTGTGGAAGGATTTCTTAATTAATAGGGCTCACAGACGTCTCAATCGGAAGAAGGTACCCAAGCAGCAGCCTCTGGCTGTGGTTTAGTTCTTTGGAGCAGGGTGCCTGGAGTGACTTCAGTAACAGCTGGGCCATATTCTTTAATCATAATGACAATCAGGATCGTTTTACTTTTGGCCTTCCTCTGCCTTTTAAAATTTTTATTTATTTAAACACTGACATATGAAAGATATTTGCTCAAAACTAGGTATTACCAAGTTTTTTCTCTTTTCAAACCTCTCATCCAAATCTGTGGCGCAGGCATTGTTATTTTGTACATTTACTGTGTAAATGGCTTTTATTTAGCTCTCCTTGTTAGTGTTTTGTGGTTTTTTATAGAGAATACCTCTGAAAAGCAATTAATTAAGATGGCTTATTGGAAAAAACAGTTTGGATTTAGTCCCCTGCTCCTGAACAAAATTTAATGGGAAACTATTGTATTGGACTTCTGGATAATATTCCCCTCTTTGGCAATCCTGCTAATCATCACTGACAGGTATTTCTTTCAGAAAGATTGCTTTGCATAGACAGAACTTAGCAGAGGGTTTGCCTGTGAAGAGAAGTGGAACAATAGGAAGTCAGTTTTGGGGAGTTTGATTGGGGGTTTTTAAATAGCTTTTTTTTCCTTTCTCTGTGTTACAGCTGAAGGTCTCAGCACTGCACATCTCCTGATGGAGAGAGGCCTCTGTCCGTCAGGCTGCTAGGGGCAGGGGCTGGGATTTTATGGGTGCTCACACCCACCTAAGATCTGACAAGCATCTGGTGGAGGGCCTGGCCTGGACCCTCTTCCAATCTCCTCTCTGGTAGGTGAGAAGGGACCAGACTGTATGAGCTTAACTGGGGAAAGGGTCAGAGAAATGAGAAGGCTTTCCTGAAAGATGTCATACAGTGGCAGAGGTCTCCTGTCCTCTCCATGAGCCCATGCTCCTGTCCATCTGTAGAAACCAGTCATCCCTAAATAGGCATGAGTGATTTGGAAAAGATAAGCATCAGGGCAAGGTCAATACTTGCCTGGCCCAAGCCCTCGCAAGTCAGGAAATGAACTATGAAGTGATGTATTGGTACCTGTTCACCCTTCCTTTGCTCACCAGTGGGCACCATGCTCTCGCCACAAGGCTGCACTGCTGCCTTTGTGCAGGCATGGAAACAGGAGCCACTTCCATTAATGAGTGCTTTGCACACAGTGTCTGAATTACTCCAGCTGCACACCCAGCTGCTTTGTTGGGTACTACTGGTTTGGGGTAGGACAGGTGACCTGGCAGTGCAGAATTAGGAGGTGGGTTGAGGCTGTGGTGTGTTGTAATTCGGTTAAAAATAATTTGTGTACCTAAGAGTGTATGGGAACATCTGGCGTAAAGCAGGTTAGTTCCATGCTTGTTTGCAGGACCAGGTTTATACTGGCCATATCAAGTGCTCACTGGTCCTCCTTGTGTTGGTGTGAGCTCAAAGGACAGTTCCTCAACAAATACCCATGAGCATCATACTCCACATTGGCCAGGGAAGGCTGTGAACCCTTCACTGGGCTCTGGTTTGAGTTGTAATTTCAATGTGAATTGGACTTGGTTTGCTCGAGCACCATGAAGTCATGCCTGCTCGGATCCATTCTTCGTTTAGGTAGGGACAGTGCACTTCAGGGCTTCTTTTTCCTTCCATGGATGGAAGAGGGTAATTATTTAATCTGATTCTTCTCTTGTCTTCTCTGTGATGAAGATTTTTTCTGCTCTCAGTAACAATTTTGATGGAATGGGGAATGTGCTTTGAAGGTGTGAACAAACTATCCCTGAAATATCTGCTTTGGTAGGAATTTTAGCTTGCTGGGCCACATGAAAAACCAGAAGAGTTGGCTTGGTCGTATGCAGATAGCCTTCAAGAAAACCTGAGAATGTGGCCAAGGTAACTGAGCGAGAGGGGCTGTGAAGCTGGAGAGCTTTCTCTGCAGGGGTTTTGGGTGCCCAGAGTGGTGAAACATCTGAGATCAGTCCTTCCTACACAGAGAAGCCTATATAGCCACCTCTCTGTGGCTGGTGCCTGGAGGGTTCTGCAGACTTTTGTCTGTAGTTAGAGCAGACGGGAGGATTACCAGGCCATAGACCTCAATGCTCTCTATGCTTTTACCACAACACACATCAGAAGGAATTGAAGATTTAAAGCTACGGCTTGGCTAAATGAACAAGACAAAAGACAATTGGCCCAGGAGAGGAAGAATGAGAAGTGTGGTTATCCTTTTGCTTACCGTTTGGAAGAGAGAAGCCATTTTAATTCTTCTTTTGCCACATCCTGGAATACTGGAATGCATTTGATACAGTATAAAATGCATTCTTAATGCATTGAGAATAACTCAGGTGAATAATCAAAATCAAACGTGTGAGTAAGAATCAGCTTGTATAGTTTGACTTGTTACAAGGCAGCATGGTGAAGATTTAGAGGTTCTATGGAAGTACCTGATAAGCAAAGACCAGATTTGCTCCATAAAGATGTTTGGTTTCTTCTGTAAACTAAGATCCTGTGGTAGTTTGGAACTTTCTTTGCAAGAAAATGGATGTGATGTTTTATTAGCAACAAGATATCGAATATAAAAGAGCATCTATTCAATCTTTCGATGCTGTTTTCTATACCCCTTGCTCTTTATGTTGGTTAGAATAATTAGTCCTGAAGTCTCAAATTTTTTTAAAGTTAATTATTATGTGAGGGAATTAGTTGTTTTTCAGTTTTACTCTTGCCCTGACTGTGATTTAGCTGCATCCTCATTTATGTAAATGAAGTTTCATGTTGCTATGAGTAGTGTAAGTATTCACTAAGGTGGAGATTTTAATTTTTTTTTTAAACAAGGATGGCAAAATTAGAAGGTTATCTAAGTAATATTGTTTTTCTTGTAAACAGGTATTTTAGAGAATATATTTACAGGATTTGTGGTTAAATAGCGATCCCATCCCTTAAAATTTAATCCACAAATCTAAAGTTGTCATGAATACTGAGTATCATGAGTGTCCTGGGCTGTCTTAGAGCCAAATGCTTACAGCTCACACTGCAAGAGAGGAGCTTTTGTTAAATTTGTCCTACATTGTAAAGGCAGTGGTGTTGCCTCCATGATTATGTAAGGATCTACAAAAGATGATTGTAGGATGCTAGATTCCAGAATTGGAAGAGCAGCATAAATGACTAAGCATGCAAAATTACAGAAGGGCTTTTTCTTTGAAAGCTCATTTGTCTTTCTGTTTTATGTGCCATTATAATAAAGTATCCTGCCTCTCTCCCAATTCTTGTTCATCTTGCATTTATTTCGTCCTTAGCTCATTCAAGGTTATATGCATTAACATACTTGTTTTTCATTATTAAGTATATGTATAAACCCATTAAATTGTGTGATTTAATAAATAGGTTTGAAATGATACATTTTACTAATGTGGGACACGCTCCGCTTACAAATGTGTCTGAAAGCAGTTCTTTGGGCATAGTGCCTTTTTAAACTTCTGTTCCTTATCTGTCCTTCAAAGTAATCAGTGTGTTTTCAAACTGAGGGGAAGGTCTGAAACATTTATTTTGGCATTTACTTCAACAGTATAATTATGGTTGGTTGATTTGATTTCCTCAGTAACCAAAAAAAACCCCAAAAAACCCCAAAAGTAATTTCTCCTTCATCATCTAATTAAATGCAAACATTACATGTGTTTTTTGTAGGTGATCAAAATTCATTACATAAATGTCAATCCTTGTCTGAAACCTGACAGTCTGTAGAAATGGAAATGGGATATTTAGTATGCTTCAGCATTTAACATGCTGGATTCAGGTGAATTTTGGGTAAGAAACTGTGTCAACTTTACTGGATTGACCTCTAGAACATTACAAACTGTTTATTAATGAAGTTAATACATTTCCATGTACTAAATATTAGAGAAAGAGAAAACATTGTAATGTATGTATAGTGAAATAATCCAGTATTAAAAATACTAACATTTCTTTACATATTTTACAAATCCATGCCAGATTTCCCTATGGATTCTAATAATGGCAACTGTAGAGGTGCCGGTATTGGTAAGTACATTCTTATAAAACTGTGTAATAAGCTGTAGACTTTCAAATCCTTTAAATATTTGATTAAGTAAGAGGGATACTAAGTGATAAATATTTAAATACTTTGTGTTGACTGAGAATACTGTAGATTGTGCTTTTGCATTCCATGGGCAGGTGGGATTTGGGGCTGGTCAGCCTCAAAATGTCCATCAAAGCAAGAGGGCTGTGCCAATTTTATTAAAAGTTTTGTCTTGAACAAAAAGGGTAATCATTAGATTGATTTTTCCCTGGGCAAAACCAGTGAAGATAATGGTTCATTCTGACCTTAAAGTTTGCAAATTAAATTCGGTACTCTTCGCAGATAATGGCAATAGCCTGAGGAGGTTGAGGGTGGGACCTTCTGAAGCTAGTTTTATTCCAGCAGGACCCCTGTTGCTTTTTATTTCTGTTTTGGTTTTGCTGGAACTGAACAAAACTGAATAAAACCCCTTGAGTGTTACCACTACTTGCCAATGCAAAGAAGCAAAGCCCAGGTTGGTAACTAATAATTATAGGAATGTGAATTTTTTGCTCAAGCAAGCCAATGACTGTAGATTTCCTTGAATTTTATTATGATTCCATCCAAAGTTTTCCTCTTAGGTCTTTGTCCAGAAATTGACACTTGGAAGCCTAGCATTGACCACCATGTCTTTCCTTCTGCAGAGGTGTTGATGAGCTACAGTGTGCACTGATGTTCACTTCAATAATATAAGCATGGTTGTTGAACCTAACATTAGATATCTATAATTTCAGCATTAAGCTCTGTGACCAAATTGCAAAAAGGTATTAGTAATGCCCAGTTTATAATACAGTTTTAAAATTTAATCAGCAGGTCCCTATGTGAAAGCAGCTATATAGGTGCAAAATGTTCTTTAAATCACAGTGCATACCCTCTAGAAACCCAGGTACAGTTAGAAAAACTCATAAAAGCAAGCCCCTTAACAAGCTTTGCTTTAAATTGTCTTGAGCATGGGACCATGTCTGGAAGACTTGCTAAAGATATTTGTTACTAACATTAGTATCTTTATGGTTTTAAGCCATTTTCAATTGTGTGGCATTGAAAAAGTGGGGATTTCACGCTCGACACTGACTGTACAAAGAGCTTCACTTTGAGTATGAAAGCAAAGCTGCATGCTCTCAATATCACCTTATATCAAAACTATGAAGCATATCTTTACTGCTGCCTGTCCATAGGCATGTAGAAGGCATGTAATTCCAGTGAGTGACCCTGCAGTGGAAGAGGAAAGTTTCAGTCATATTGTTACTGTTGTGATGTTTTTCGACGACTGAAAGCAAAACCAGATCTAAAAAAATCCCATCTGGAAAATAGGGTAAGGATGCACAGCAAAATTGCTGATGCAATATCTGCTGATATCACTGCCTTTTACTGTACATACCTGATTTCCAGTTCAATGTGCTCCATCTGTTTGAACTGACAAATGCAGTTGGACCATGTTTCAAAAGGCCATGTTTCAAAATTACTTTATTTATATGATCAGTAAAGTAAATTTGTAGTTTTGCCATTGTAAATAGAGACTTTCTGTTTGTTTTGCCAGTAGCAAACTGATGTATTTTTTTAAAAATCCCATTCTCAGCTCTGTGTTTTCTGCAGCTTATTGCTTGTGCTGCTGTGCATGGTCACAGGGAACAGTACTCATGGGTTATCCCCATTTGAGACACCTTTGTTCCCTGGCAGTGTCCGCTGGCAAAACCTTCCCTCTGAGTCTGCATGGGGGTTTTTCGGGAGACCTTTTTTACCTCTATTGGCAGTGAACTACATTGTTTTCTGCTTCACCATATGCTCCTCAAGTCTCTTAGAAAATTTTCTGCAGTATTTTTCTTTATTCTTTGTTTATCAGGGAAGTATTCGGCAGGTTTGAGTGCTTGTATGGGTCAGTGTTACAGCAAAGTTTTCACTCACACATGCACATATATTTAAGATGACACAGATGTTCCTTGGTAGCAATCCATGGGGAAAACCATTTTTCTGTACAGTCCATGTCTTTTGGCATTTACAGAATGAAGTTTTCAAAGACAGAGATTTTGAGCAGTTGTTAGTCCTCTATTGACTTGAAAAGAACATTTAATGGCTAGCTGTGATCTCAGTCGAAGCCAGTGGGAGCCTCTGCTGCTTGTCTCTGTGCTTGGGACATACCATTGTTGTGGAGAACTCTTCTGGTAATTCTGTCAGCTTCTGAGGAGGCTGTCAGGCAGGATGGGATTTTCCCTCAGCATCAGGCAATGCAGTACATTTTTATAGCCACCTTTTGTGGGTGTTCCCACTCCCTGGGGAAAGATCAGCATTTGCCTTCCTTTGAAAATCACTGTACCAGGAATTGGGAGAGAGGAATTAGTTCTGGCTCTAACTTTATGACTGACCGTGGCAAATGACTTTTATATTAGTTTCTGTATCTCTAAATAGTAATTAGGAATAACGCAGCATTTTGTAAAGCTCTTTTAAATGTACATTTAAAAAGCATGAGAGTGACTAAGAAAGTCTTCAATAAAAACATTGGCAGGTCTATAATTTAGAAATAGAACTAGACTAATAGAATATATTCTGAAATTAATAAAGTAAGCTAATACTGTCTTAAAACTGAAGGAAATGTGAGACTGTGTTCTTGTCTTGCAATTCAGTCTATTTTATTTTACCTGGGATAGTGCAAAGTACAGTAGAGCAGGAGAATGTTATAGTGTATGACTTGTTGGACTTGAGGGCTGAGATGCCTGTGAGTGTGGGTCATAGGAGCACATCTTTTATGCTCTGCTTCAAGACAGCTTATAAAAGGAGCTATAATTTGGCCTACAGTATCCATGAGCTCACAGAGGGAGAAGGGAAGCCAAAAATCACTTCCCTTCTCTGCTTTTTTTATTTTAACACAAACTCACAGAAAAGTTAAAGTCTGTAGGACTCTGTATATAGATTCCTGAGGATGTGTTTGAAGTTCAAGGAAATAATATGCTTTTCTTTTGAAATGTTTTCCTCTTTCTGGTATTTTTTTTTGTATTTTCAGCTACCAAAATTCTTCCAGTGGAAAATAAATAATGATTTGAAAAGTCAGTAAGCAAATGATTCCATCTCTTTTTAATTTTTTTAATTTGCAGGAATGTTACATAGCAAATAAAAGTTCTTTTTCAGACTCTTCATGTTGGATTTAAGTAAATCACTAGCTTATATGCATTGATATTTAGAATGATGGTGTATAGAAATAAGTTGCATTAAATCTACTTCCATTTATGCCAAATCAAATGTCAAAAGAGATGGCTACGCATATGTAATACTGGGATCTGCTGTTTGAAATTACTCCACCAAACCACACTTAGACACTAGTGTAAAATAAGTAAATATTTGCATTAGAACAACCAGCCCTGAAATACCAGTGGTGTTAATGAACATGTGGGTCTGGAGCTTCAGTGTTAGCACTCCCTGGACACTAATGAAAATCTTTTTACCTCTGTTAGAGTTCCCAGCTGCCTGACATCTGTGCTTTTGGAAATGCTGCTCTGACAGTGCTCATTTGTGTTGTTTTTTGAAGGCTGTCCTTATGGCCACAAGGGCTAAGAATTTCTCTATTTTCATTAAACTTAGGTTTCTGGGTCATAATAAAATTGTGTAAAATTTACACAATTCTTAATGGTGAATTGGATGGGCCTCTCAGCAACCCGATCTAGTTGAAGATGTCCCTGCTTATTTGCAAGGGGGTTGGCCTAGATGGCCTTTAAAGGTCCCTTCCAATGCCAACTATTCTATGAAAGCCTGCTAGCCAGAATATCCCAGTTTGTTAAACTAACCTGAGATACATAGTATTCAAAAAAATGTTCAATCGTGCACTGCCATAGTATTTTCTGTGTTTCTATTATCATCTGTATGATAAAAGGGACAGAAAGAAAGGCATTCCTTAAGTCTAGTACAGAAGAGAGAACAGCATTGCAAGGATGGAATTACAGCACCTGTGAGCACAGGAGTGACCAAGAGCGAACCTTGAATTGGCTTAAAATGACAATTTTGTCACTTGAGACTCAAAGTCTGTGTGTTTTGTTGTTGTGTTGTAGCTTGGGTTTGGGTTTTTTTTAAATTTCAGTATTTCAGGTTTTCTCCTAGAAACATTTAAGGTCTCATGGACAGTTCCACATCTCCCAGCAGAATAGGCCAGGAATGTGGTTTTTAGTAATTCACTGTAATAAGCAAGTCAATTTAGTGAAATTTTTGTTAGATGTGAGCTCAAGGTTTTGGGAAGATTGTCAGTGAGTACATATTCTTTTCTTTCTAAACAAAGCTTTCTGTTTCTGTAGACCGCTGCAAGTGCAAGCCTGTAAAAGCCACCCAGAAGACCTATCTACGCAACAACTATAACTACGGTAAGAACAGCTGCATGGCCAGCTCCCAACTTTTTTAAGGCTGCAGGAAGGGGAAAGTTTTCATTAAAAAGCCTAAAAAAGCTCACAGTTACTGATGGTAGCCCAATGTTACTTATTACAGAAGGAAGGTGTAGTCAGAAACATTTCCAAATTAGAAGGATGGAGGGGATTAGCTTAATATGTTAGTACAAGAGTGTCTTTGTTGAGTTATTTCAGTTTTAGTGCAGGCATTTGGGGTTCATGTACTTCTCTAGTGCGAACAGGGATGCAACAAAAATGGCATTGTGGGCTGCTGTGCCTGAACTGCCTCTGTGATTTCCAATGTACTCAGCATTGGCAGAAGGGGATGGTTTTAGTAGCTTTCAAGCCCACTAGCTCACCATGAGATCTAACAAGTTCTTTTCCTTCTGGTGTGTCGAAGCCAGCAATGAGCATCTTGCCAGCTGTGTTATGCTGTCAGTAACACCTGTAAAAGTGCACATGTCCTGGTCTTCAGGCATACCACAGATCCAGGCTAATATTTTTCTTCATACTCTTTGTTTCAAGCAAATTAGGCCAATAAAGCCACTGAATACGTATCACAATGAACAATTGGGGCCTTCCTTTTTCCCATTAATCAGGTGAAGAGTCTTAGGTTCAGTGAACTTAAAGTATTTATTTAAATGGTAGCAACTGTATAACATTTATTAGGATTACGCATTCATAAAACCAGAGTCAGACAATCTTTTTTTAAAAATTGTTGCTGTTAAAAGCTAAAAAATTTTAACTGTCAAATCAATCTTAGGTCACTAGTCAGTTTTATGTTGTTTTGGTGGATTTGTTTATAAAAAAATTAGAGTGGCTATTCTCTAGGCAGAAACTGCATATGGGAGAGTCATTGAGCATGCTCCTGCCCATTTTCTCAAGCTTTTGAAATTAAAGAGGTTTCAAAATGCATTTGAAATATCTCCAAACTAAAGCAATATTTTATTTTGAGATCTCAAAAGGTTTTGAGAAAGGGGATCACTTGGGGTAAATTGTGCATACTAGATGCACAAGTTAGTGTTTGTTGGCAACTGTATTTAATGTGCCTGCAATACATGCTGGTTAATGGTTGTTAAGTGCAATGCATGTGAAGTGAGGAAATGTGTAAGTCCATGGTTTTCTTTCTACTGTATTACCTTTTTCACATAGGAGACATTTGGAATTTGGGGTATCTCCTATTTGTAATGGAAAGGGACTCTTGTTTGCAGGCCATGATTGATGTGGCATTCTCTAGAGCATGACCTCTGGGCTGGCTTTGCATTTGCGTGTGGTATCAGTTCACTGGTCACCATGAGAGAATGAAAAGCTTTGCTTTTGAAAGGCAACCTTTCTTCCTTAAGGCAAAAGGAAAGGGCGAGAGAGGAAACAATTAGAAAGGTCACTGGGTCAAGATCAGGAGCATTTGAAGTTCATAAAGAGCAGAGCAGATTAGTGCTGGGTCACTGGAGAGAGTAAAAAAGGTAAGGGCCTGTCATCCAGCAGAAGTAGTGATATGAGAAGTTTTAATGCACATTTGCTTTTTGTGAAAGGTTCAGAGTGATAAGTTTGCTCATCTGTACTGCAGGTAGTCAAAGAGGGAACAGTCACAGCTCAAGGGAGAAGGAGAGCATACAAGAAATAGATTTAATATATTTAACGTGGAAAGGGTGAAAAAGAAAGGAAGGAAGGAAGTGAAAGCCCAACTTAAACAGGACGTAAATCCAACTGGTACATAACTCCTGCTCCTGACCATATTGTTAAGAGACACTGAGCTACCTGGACCTCCTTGGTGGAGGGTGAAGTAATGAAGGGAAGAGATGGGGGCAGAGACATTGCAGGAATTCAGCTAAGCTTCTGATAAAGGACCATGCAAAAGACTAATCCCAGAGGTCACCAAGAACGGCTTGAGGGTGACCTGGATTATCTGCTGCTTCTAACAACACTCTTTGTGACTTTTTCCCAGTCATTCGGGCTAAAGTGAAGGAGGTGAAGACTAAATGTCATGATGTCACTGCAGTAGTGGAAGTAAAGGAGATCCTGAAATCTTCCCTAGTGAACATTCCAAAGGACACTGTAAACCTTCACACGAATTCTGGCTGCCTGTGTCCACCGCTCAGTGCCAATGAAGAGTACATCATTATGGGCTACGAGGACGAGGAGCGCTCCAGGTAACTCTTTCTGTGCTATCCTTGCAGCACATTTGTTGTTATTGTTCCCGTCGTAAAGCTGAACGTCAGAGCCAAAAGGAAGGAAAACTTTGTGTAGGTGTCTGTACATCTCCTTCATGGTATTCAGGGAGGGCAAGGCTCTCCACAGGCAGAGATCTTAGTCTTGTGTGTGTTGGGTTGTATAGACTCTTGATGGAGTAACTGGTTGTCTCTGTTGTGTAGGTTACTCTTGGTGGAAGGCTCCATAGCTGAGAAGTGGAAGGAACGTCTTGGTAAAAAAATAAAGGTAATAAAATACCTCACCAGAAGTAAAACGTTGTGGGTGTTGTAAAACATCTACCTATCTTTTCAAAATAAAGGAAGAAAATGCATATGCTGCCTCCAGTTAATTAATATCATGTATCAAAAACTAACTTGGTGTGTTACTTGCTGTATTACTTAGAACTGCATGCTGAGTAAGCTAAAGGGATACATTGAATTACCCCAGAGTATCCCAGTGTAGCTGCAGTCAAAACCTCTGTCTCAAAAAAGCAAATAGGAGGAGTCTTTTAACTGTAGGCAAGCTGTGCGTTCCACAACACATGCCTGCTTAGTTGGGGTTGTGATATGAATTTAAAAAAACCAAACAGACCAGGGGGCTTTACAAATGTTTTCCAGACTAAGTCAGGATTACGCTTTTAAGATTTAATATTCTTTAAATAGAGTTCTGCTCTCACCAAGTTTTGTGGATTAGCAACTATTTTAAAGTCATCTTCCTCACTTGACTGAGGGGGGAACCTGATAGGGAAGTCATGTCATAGCAAATTGGAAGCAACGAGCTCAAACGCAAGCCACGTACTATAGAATCATGGAACGGTTTGGGGTTGAAAGGGACCTTAAAGCCCACCTCGTCCCACCCCCTGCCATGGGCAGGGACACCTTCTACTAGAGCAGGTTGCTCCAAGCCCCATCCAGCCTCGCCTTGAACACTTCCATGTATGGGGCAGCCACAGCTTCTCTGGGCACCCTGTGCCAGGGCCCCACCACCCTCACAGGGAAGAATTTCTTCTGTATGGCTAATCTAAACCTGCTCTCTATCACTTTAAAGCCATTACCCCTTGTCCTGTCATTACATGCTCTTGTAAAAAGTTCTCCATCTATCTGGTAGCCCCTTCAAGTACTGGAAGGTGTTCTAAGATCTCTCTGAACCTTTCTCCAGGCTGAGCAACGCCAACTCTCTGTATGAAAATATATTCTGGTTTTTTCTTATTTAAATGTTTTCTAATGCCTTCCAAGTTCTGGAAGGATTGCCTTTTTATGTTTCGATGCGCTGCAAAGTATCAGTGGTTTTGACATTGTTTAGGAGTGTCACTTTACACAGAATATTCTTATTTTGACACAATTTCTCAGCCATTGATTTGCCTTAATGGTTGTGCCTGTGCAAACCAGTCTTCTCTTTCACTCAGCACTTTCTTCATCAGTGTAAGGGTCACTGGCAGGAAAACACTGTTGTATTTATAAATGCAAGATTTTCTGTGCACATTTCTTACATCAGTGGAGATTACAGGAGTGAAAAGATACAGGGATCTTATTTCAAGTTGTTTGATTTGGCAGAACCCTAGGAAATCCAGTGCTACAGAGGAAATATGACTTTGCTGCCATGGGCTGACTTCTGCTCAGTTCCAGTTCCTGTGTGGTAACATCATTTGTTGGAATTTTTTTGGGGAACACCCTTTCTCACTTGTTTCCTTGTCGTCTGTGACTTGCTGCCTCTGCCCTTGCACCCGGCCAGGGGGTGTTGAGGACCCTGCCACGTCACCACCCACTTCTCATCATCATCTTCCTTTCCAAGAGCATCAACAGTTGTACCAACTATATTTATTATGCCTTTTTTTTTTTTTTTTTACTGTGGTTGCTATTGCCTGCAAAAATAAAAATAAGTAAATAATAATTTTTAAAAATTAACAAAAGTCACTTGACTGTTTTTTCATCCCACTTCCCCCAAAGACTGCATGAATAGCTTCATTTAAATGTTATTATTTTGAAGGTGAGTCCCCCTTGTCCTGAAGCCTTTGTGCCTTGTATCAGACCCTTTATTCAACAGAGGCTACAAGAAAGCCAGGAAACGGTTTCCCTATTTAAAGTGACTTTTCCCAGTAAGCTCTCATTCCACCCTTGAGCCCAACGCAGGGTAATGTGGTGGAAATAGCAACAGCTTTTCTGCTTTTGCTGCTGTTTGTGAACACATGGTTCTGTCATCTCTCTTGTAATTTCTTTGCCTTTCAATCTGCAGCGCTGGGATCAGAAACTCCGCCACCTTGGGAAGGGGAAGGGAGAGTCCGGACACAGTGACTCGGCTCCGAAGCCTGGCAAACCCAGCAGTGCCCGGCAGGCACGCAGTTAGATGTGGGATGCTGCTCGGTGACATGCAGGGGACTGTCTACCAAGACTTCATTGTTGGAGCAGCAAAGGAGAAATTGCACTATTGCACGTTATATTCTATTGTTTACTAAAAATAATGTTTTAGCTTTTATTAGTTTTTATTCTTCCTCTTGTTTTCCACTTTTTTCTTTTTGGATATGTGCAAGCTCTGGAAATGTGTATTTTTTTTCTGTTACTAAGAACTATAGAAAACTGCCCTTATGACATGAGGAAAGACAAGGACATGTTCAATTTACCTTTTTATCTCCTGAATCTTCTTAGGGAGAAAATTCTGCTGCAAGCAGGAATGAAATCTGGCAAAGACCATTGCTTAAACTCATGACTCGCACTGGCTTCCCCTGTTCACTCTTTCTTGGTCACTGTTTGCTGAAACTTGCTCTGTTTTGGGTAGGTTGTTATCTGGGTTTAAGTGCATTATTTTTTATTCTGAAATATAATTCTGAAATACATAAAAAAATTTTGATAAGAGAACTGTTTGAATCAGTACAGCTTTATTAAGTTTTCTTACAGATAAACCGCTTGTATAAGGCAGAGTCTAACTTAAAATATTACATGCATACAATGTGCATGTACACAGGGAACCTGGGTTTTCCAGTGCTCTGGACCTTGAAGGAAAGATTGTCTCGTTCTGTAACCAGAATTTATAACATGCTTCTTCTCTTATAATGGCAGTTTTTTCCCCTTTTCTCAGCTGAGTTGTAGCAGTAGACAGACTCAGCAGGCCTGCTTTTCAGTGCAGGTCTGCACTTTAGCCTTTTGATTTTGTGATGTTATTCTTAAATCCGTGCCTACATAAACAAGTGTTCAATGCTCACTAACATATGTCCAATAAAGAATTGTAGTTGCCAACAATTCCTTGCCTGACTTCTGAACCAACATCGTAATTCTGATACCACTTTTGAAAATATAAAAACAAAAAAACCTTAATTTTTGTGCTTTAACAGAATTCTTTGCAGATGATGCCAATATATTCAAAATTATCTTTGTTTTTCTACTCTCCCATGCTTAAAAGAAATTAAAATGGGGTACATCAAAGAACAATCCTCTTTGGCATAGTCTGCAGAGGGGAACTGACTCTACTTATAAAGAGCAAATGACTATTGTGTTCTAGCTGTCAGTACTGTCTTTAGTACACTCGGGCTGTCTTTCAGTAAGAAAATGGTGTTGAGTTTTTAGGTGGTTTGAAAATATGAAGATGATAAATAGGACAGAAATATTTGGGAATATTATAATAATGCTGTTTTAAGATTTCAGTTAATAACCAGTGGTCTTGGGACAGGTTTTCCATTGGGCTGGATACCAAGAAAGCTGAAAAGGAACAACATCCTGCAACACTAGAATTTTTATTTATAATTAAAAATAAAGGGATAATTTAGGGGAAAGATTGGTTCTGAAAGCTGGCAGCAGGATATTAATCCTCCAGGTATTAAATACTCAATATTTCCTCAGAATCACACAGATCACATTTAGGTTGGAAAAGACCTCCAGGATCATCAAGTCCAAGCTGTGATTCATCTCCACCATGTCAACTAGACCAGAGCACTAAGTGCCATGTCCAGTCTTTTCTTGAAGACCACCAGGGATGGTGACTTTACCAAGTATTTCTACTGAGTTGGTAAATAACTGGACAATTTGTTAAGTTGGGAATAGCTTGTTAAATAATGTTAAAAACCTCATTATTTACCCCAAAGCACCCACCGAAATCGCGTAGATGAGCGCTGGAATCGCAGGGTCTGCAGTCACCACTCGTCATGTGTTCTGCTATGAAAAGAATTGTGAAATCATAAAACCCTGTTAAAGATGTAGAAAATCCCCAGACAGCTGGAAGTTTATCCTTGTTAGCCACCACTTCTGAAGATGGGCTCTCCCATATCATTTCTCTGTGATTAACAGCCACCTTTATTTAATCCACTTGCAACCCAATACTGACATTAGTCGCATTAAAAATTGCCAGAGCAGAGCACAGTGCTGCACTTTAAAACCTCAATAAGAGAAAAATGAGCAGCATTTATAACAGTCACACACGTCATGATGTTACAGTGAAAATATTTCCCTAATTGTAAGCCACCAGATTGCTTTTTTTTCTAGAGGAATTAAGCGTTTTTCATTAACACATGATGGGCTGCTTGGAAGAGCCACTTTTCACAATCCCTTAATTAACTGAGGAGCCTTTTACATTCTTTGACACTGCTTTTACCCCATCACAGTGATTTTGGTGACTGAACCTCTGCAGCATCACCCAGGCTCACTTGTGCCGGTACAAATGACATCCAGGGACCAATGAGAGACAGATGCCACAATATCAGTTATTTCAGTAACTTTGAGCAGTATCTGTCCCACATCTGTTTTGTGGCCTGGATCACACTGAAATGCTCTTTTGCTCTAAAGCTGCACTTACTGCTTTGCCACATCTATGAGGGCTTTGTGACAAGCTAGACTATTTTCTTGCTTCTTCCCCAGGAAATCCTTTTCTGATCTCTTTGTGCGTATTTTTGATGTGATCCCACATTAAACCTTCAAAAATGCACTATATAGCACATTCTTCTGTAGGAGCATGCAGCCCTCAGGACAGCGTTTTCAGACATCCACTTCGGATGTGACTTTGCTTCCATTTCTAATGTTTTTTGTTCCTCCAGTTTTATTAATTTATGTAAACACGAAGTCAAGTATGTTCTGAAAGTTTGGTTTGTCCAAAGTCATGTTGCTCAGCTGCAAAGGAAATGGAGTGTCAACCACCATGTTTGTCTGTTGGAAGAGCCCCCAGGAACCATCATACGGGTACAGCAAGGGGAAAGCGTAGTGCAAGGGAGGAAAAACACCCAAAGCAGACAGATTTGACACTGAACTTTACAGTTTCTGAAGCAGCTTCACCTGCCGGCTGCATGCCAGGCTGAGCTGTGGGTCCAGCGCTGACTCCACTCCCTGTGCCCTCAAAGTGGCCATTTTACCCCACTGTGGCCGAGCTGGTCCGGGCGCTCCTCTGTCCTAATTCCCGGTCTCTCCTGCATCCTGCACCCAGGCTCTCCTCTGTCCCAACCCCCAGGCTCTCCTCCATCTTGCCCCCAGCCCTCCTGCCCGCGCAGAGAGTGGGAAGAGCTCTTCTCCATGACCCCCCAGGCACAGCACAATGCGACAGAGCTGTGAATGCAGCCTCTCAGCCCACACCAGGTGTACATCGGGTCCCGCCACCATCCCACCCACCTGCTGTATGCAAGGTACTGCAGAAGCTGGTGTGGAGCTGCAAAGGGACTTTCAAAGAGGACGCTGAATTAGAAGAATAAGAATTACTTAAACAACAACTGTCGCAGGGGATCCAGGCGCTAGCCAGCACTGGTATGCTTGCGACCTTGCTAGAGAGAGCGTCCCACGGGGAACAACCCTTCCAGGGGTGCAAGCAAGTCTCCCTGGTGACAAGTGATTTCAGCAAATGTGTAAGAATTCCCTGCTACAAGTGATTTCAGCTCTTGTGATCCAGCTCTTTGTGAAATTGCCCCAGGCAAACTTGGGGACAGAGAGAGACAGGAGCCTCGTATGGCAGTTCCACGGAGGGAGCCTTTATCATCCAACCGCCCTGCAAAGAGGGGGCCAGGGACGAGGGCTCCCGGGTCAGTGCCAGAGGAGGGGGCTTTTTATGGGGAAGGTAGGGGGAGGGAGAGAAACCAGTACAGGCTATTACCATGAAGGCATTTTGGGATCTTGCCATAGCCAGAATAAGCTGCTTATCTCTGACCCCTCCAGGGGAATGAGAGCTGCCAGCCTTCCACAATCAACAAAGTGAAAACGTCACTATGATGCATTTTGGACATTTTAGCTTGGCGCTTCCTTTCTCATCCACACCATTGCCTGGTTCCCGTGTTTTCAAGACATTCTACCAGCATAGACAGCTCTGCCTGTGATGGTCACAGCAGGTACAGCAAGGTGAGCATCATCACTGAATCAGCAAATCCTATGAAGCATATTGTCAATCCTATTTAATTGCTGGGCTTTGGATTTTTGTTTGTTTGTTTGTTTGTTTAAGAACTCAGTGAATATCAGTTAATGTGAGAAGGAAAATTTGCTGCATAAAAAGCCAAGAAAACCAAATTTCTGAGTAATCATGTTTACTACTGCCCTCCTGTCCTCACTCTCAGAGTCTTTGGAAGAAAGCAAGGTTATGTTATTTTACATCTTGCCTAATTAGATCTCTGTTTGAGATTCCCTGTGTCAGGAAAATTAATCCAAAAACACCAGAGGTTTATGTCCAAAAAAGAGACAGAGGAGTCCTGTAGCATTATTCAAATAAAGGGAGAGGCCATGGGGCATTCCCCTGGGTCTCTCGAATTGCTGGAGGACGCAGCCTCCTTTTTATCCCAATTTCCCAGCTGCATTACTCTCTCTCTTTCCCCATTGGCTGAGGTACTTGAGAGGTACAGACTTCCCTAATGGCCTCATACAGACCCCCTTTTCCTTTGTATCTCTGTTCTTTTTCTCTAAGTCCAGGAATTTAGCATGGCCTTGGGTGAACAACAGTCTGTGTCAATTACTGGAATTTCTCTGGAATTTATGGTTCCTCCCATTGCTTCTTTCACCTATCAGTATCTGGCTTTATCTACCAGCAGGCCCACAGTTTGTTTGTAAAAACATATCCCTCTCATTCCTTTCACCTGAACATCCCATGCAATCTAGAATTATGGGCTATGGTGTGAAAATGTGATGCTTTTTTAATCTTCCCTAAGTTAGGTGGAGCTTTGCCTTGTGTTCCCAAGTCCTGCACTCAAACTGGGTCAGTGTATGCTAACAGGTAGTGTTTTACGCAATTAATTTGTTCGTAAAAGTCCTGCTTCCCATCCAGCATCTACTTCATTCCTCCCTTAAAGTAAGATCCTCCTACTTCATCTTTCAATCCCCATAGCTAGAGCCAAAGGAAAAATAATGCTGTGTGAGGATGAAGAAAAGTAAAGGTGTACAGTCTGGGAGCAAACCTGCCTCTGTCACTGCAGAGAGAACAGCACCTGACCTCAGGTGTCACCAGGAACAAGAAGCAGCTGTTTTTGTCATATCCTGTGCTGTTCAGTGCAGTGCTGGTAAGTGATTCTTCAGTTTGTGCAGGGCTCTGTCCTCCCTGGAGCCTAGGTCTGTCACTTGTTTCAGGAAAAAAATACCTTGAATTGCTTTAGAGCACTGGCTGCACCGAGGCTTCTAGTGTGGACTCTGATAGTGTGTGCCTTTTAAACGACTTTCCATATGCTGGAAGGAAGGCTGATTTCACTCTGTTTCCCAAGGTCTTATTGAACTGTATAGAGAGAGTATATAGCTTTTAATCTTGCCTTTTGACCTGGAGTGAAACTACTTGAGGGTCATGGTCAGTCTGTTACTTCTGTAAAAAATTTTGTAGCTATGAAAAAAGTGCTTTGTAGTCATTAAGAGTATTTCCTTGTTTCATTCCAGAACTGGTTTGTTTGGATGCAGCACTAAAATCCTATAAAAAGAGGGCAAACAGAACAGCATGTGATAGCCAGCTTGTTAATGGTGTACAATGTGCTTACTTTACTGGGTGATGCCCATGATGCATATACCTACGCGTGCACATGTGACCAAGTGTCATGGGATGTAGGGAAGGATTAATTAAAAACATGCTTTTCCCACATCTGGGTTAGATCAGTCCAGAGAGAAAATATGAAGCTTAAAATCTCTGTGAATAATTAGCCTGACAAGTTGCTTCCCTAGTGCAGCTCAGCAGATGAGGAGACAGGAGGAACAAACACCAAAGTTGCTTATTCACAAGCAATGTCTCTAATTTCTGGCAGGGGTTGACTCATGGCTTTAATAAATCTGCTCTGAACGTTAGCAATGGCATGAAAATAACAGAGCTGGATTTCAGCCTGGGAATTATTATTTTGGAGTATATTTCCTTCCACTGAAGCCAATAATTATCAGAGTCTATAGGGTGAGAACAACTTGCACATTTTGAGAAGAGCACAGTTGAAGAGCACAGAGAGAAGACCCAGTCAGAAGAGCACAGTTCAGTTGATCGGGGTTGCAGGACTAAACTGGAATCAGGGTGGGTTTTTTTCATAATATTCTAGTGTATAGAGTCTGAAAGAAATATCAGTTCAGTGTAGTATTGAAGATGGGATGAAATATATCTATTGTGAGTGACACCCTAGACTTGCTCCCCCATTCTCTGGCAGAGCAGCATACTGTGTAACTTTAAAAAAAAAGTCCTGTCTGTTGGACAGTCCAACAACTCCCTGTCCTGCAGGAGAAATCTTAGTAAGTCATTCTGTCATGCATGGAGGGGTATTTGCATTGCCTCTATAACATGGTACAGGATATTTGATTATTATTCACTTTGGACAGTGCTGTTGGAGCATGGGTAGATAAAGGCTCAGGTGATGGTTGCTGTCTTGCTGCATGTGAGCTGTGCAGTTGCCCTTTCCTTAGAGTAAACAGCAGAGCCTTATGCATAAGATGCATTTCTGAATGGCCACTGTGCCACAGCACTAGGGAAGGTGACACCAAAACACAGCATGGACAGAAAACTGTAAGTTCAGCATCACTGACAGTACCACTAGCATGGAGGTCAGCTGCAAAACTGCTTGGGCTTGACCCTCTTTGTCAAAATGTTCTTGTTCTCTGTGTTTTGTGGGAAGAGAGCGAAAAAGCATAGCTTTTTTCCCTGTAGGGTTGTTGGGTGAGATGTATTTGACTGCCCCTCTGACCTGCCACCCCGGGGATTGCAGTCTGCTACCCTGAGTACCAGATTATTTAGTGCCCGCTTCTTCCCACACTTCTCAGCCTCTGGAAAGCATCTGCCTGCGTTCCAAACCTGGAGCTGCCTCACAAAAGGCTTCCTGGACATTTGCTACACCTCAATTTTTCAGGAGAAATGTGTGTAGATGCAGAATTAGCTGAAGCCACCTTAGGAGCAGCAGCTGTTTTGGTGGGCAGCTTCTCTTTGGTTACAAAGTAGGGCGGATGAGGACATAGGAAATCCTGAGGCTGAACCAGTCCCTCAGTAATTTTTTACAAATGAGCCTAGGTTATGTTTTGAAACCCATGGGAAAGACTCCACATCAGCGCTGACCGAGCCCACTGCTACAATCCAGGTTGGGAGTGGCAAACCAGGTCACCACTTCTGTCGCGGAGCAGTTTAAATGCCTATATGGAGCCCAGACAAGACTTGTCATGCAGGAGAGATTACTGGCTCTGAAGTAAACACACTCTGGTAGGTAGGGTGCTCTGCGCCAGCCAACTGCCCCTCATCTACTTCAGGGCTTGGAAGGTTTAATGAGTGATGATGAAGGGAGATGGGGGAGGGATAGAAAAGGAGTTTCAGGACAAGAGCAGCAGAAAGAAATTACTTGTGACTCTGCTCTTGTGCCCCTTTGCCAGGCAGTGCGTTGTGAAAAGCACAGATATGTTACTGTATAACTAAAAGCAGCATCAGACTATCACAGGTGAATAGAGGGACTGAATGCATGTGTCATCAGCAGACCTAATATTAGGACTTGCTGAATTTTGAGTGCTGAACACTGCAAATCTGACCTTCCTGCGCAGTTATCTAAGGTTTGAAATCGGACAGAAGATTTTGATCACTTTATCCTGTATGATCCATTTGGAAAATTGGTCATCTTTGTCCTCCACATGGACCTGTTTCTGTCCCAGGTGGTGTGGCTCCTTCTGGCCCTGCCTTTGCATTGCTGAGGCAGGGAAACCTGCACCGCCTTTTTTTGGCCCCAGACTGAGTATCTGAAAGTGGACATTGGTCACCAGGTTTTACATGCACAATCCCAGCTTTTTCCAGCATTTCCCTCTGGGAGATTGTTTGTCTGAGTGACAGGATAACCAGGCTCTTCCATCCCATGCACCACTCTCCATTGCCCCCCAGACTTCATGAAGAGGTTCATAGTATCTCTGCTCCCCTTTGTCAGTGTGGTTTTCCTGCTGCCCCTGGCCTCATGGAACCTTTACCACTTGCACTCTCACTCTGACATGCCACCTAACATTTCCGAGGGCTTCCTTTTTCATACAGGCATCCCTCCTGTTCAACACTGGATGCTGGTTTGCTTTTTGCCTTGCAGCTCTCCCTCTCTGCTTTCTTGTGGCTTTCTGCTCCACTGTGCCCTGTGTTTTTCCTGGCTGCTTATCTCCCTTTCTTCCACTCATTGTTCCCCATTCCCGCAGCTAGAGCCAAGCCTTCTGCCACTGGCTGATGACTACCAGGGTCATTTGGGACATTTGCTTCCTCCCATTGCTTTGCATCCCCTTTCAAGGGATCTTTGGATATCAGTTACAGGGAAATGTGGCCTATCTGTGGAGAATTTAAACTGAAATGCCCAAGAGTTCTTGGTACATTTTTGACCCTGTGGCAGCCCTCATGATTTAATGTAAAATTTCTCACACCATCCCAGAGTGCCAAGAAATTAAAGTGCTGGAGCTGCTGAGACAAAGGTCTGGCTTTTCCTTGCCTGTGTGGGTGGATGAAGTACTCCTCCTTAGCTTTGCCCCAGGAATTGACTGTGTCTGAAATCAGAGCTGAACAAAACAACTCCAGCTCCCAAACAGCTGATATTTAATACTTCAGGCTGTGCAACTATGCATTTCCTAAATATTTTGGTGCAGAATTACGGATTGGCAATGGAAAGCTGAGTCTTATTATAAGTATTGGGCAGACTTAAATCCCTTGCTTTGAGGAACCCTTTGGCTGACACCTAAATACTGAGTACTGGGTAACCCATTGCCCAGCGTGGACAGTTTCTTCTTGAGCACAAAACACGGCACAGGATGTTCTCAACACACTACTTGAGGAAAAGCAGGAAAAAAAAAGGTCGTGTTTGCCAGCTGCATTTTAGTCCATGATTTTAGCACATTTTTTCTTGTGAGAGGCTGAAAAGTGGTGGGAGTCTGGAGGGGAGGTAAAGACCTGAAAAGAGTGCAAGCTGAAATGGGATGAGAGGCCAAAGAAGTGTGGAAGACTGGAGGGCAAAAAGTGGAGGCTGAAACTTGCGGGGGGAGGCTAAAGTACTGTGGGACACTAATGAAATCTTTTCATGAAATGGAGTCTGAGAGTCTGATGAAGAGTGGGAGAATAAGGAGAAAACATTAAATACAGTGGAGGCTTAATATAAAGGTGAGGCCTTAAAGCAGTAGAGGGACAAAGAAGAGTGGGAGACTGAAAAAGAACAGAAGGCTCAGTGTAGAAGGTAGAGGGAAAAAAAGTGTGCAAATGGAGTAAATAAGGAAGGCTGAAAAAAAGGTGGAGACTAAATGTGAGAAGGAGGCCAAAAAGGAAGTGCAGCAACAAAGAAAACTGGAGAGAAAAAAAGTAGAGGCTGAAAAAGAGTAAAAGACAAAAAAAAGGTCAGTGAGAAGAAAAAATGAGTCAAGAGAAAACAGAGGCTGCAAAAGGCTAGAGGGCCAAGAAAGGGTGGGAGAGAGAAAGAAATGCAGAAGCTGAAAGGACAGGAGGACACAATTACGTGGGAGGCAAAAAAACCCCTCTAAGTATAGACCAAAAATGTGGAAGGTGAAAAGCCAGGGGAGAGTGTGGGGAGGAAAAGAGGGGCAAAAAAAGGTGGGAGGCCAAGAAGGGGGAAACAGGAGATCAAGCAGAGGCCAGAAAAATGTAAAGGCCGAAATGGGGCGGAAGGCTGAATAGAGGGTAGAGGCCAGAAAAAAGTGAAGTCTGTGAAGTGGTGGGAGGTTAAACTGGAGTGGGAGGGTGAAAAGGGGTAGAAGTCTGGAAAGGGATGCTAAGCTGGAGTGAAACTTTAGGAGAGAAAAAAGTGGAAGCTGATATGTGGTAGAAAGCCAAACAGGGTCAAAGGTCTGAGGAAAAGTTTAGGCCAGAAAACAGTGGAGGTCAAATTTTGTGGGAGATGGAAAAGTTGTGGGTGGCTGGAGCATAAGTGGAAGCCAGGAAAAAGTGAAGGCTAAAAAGGAGTGGAGGCTGAAATGGTGTGAGAGTCCAAAGGGAGGTGGGAGGTTGGAAAGCAGGAAGTAGCTAGAAAAAAGTGGAGCCCTAAAAGTGATGGGAGGCTAAATTAGAGCGGGAGAGTGAAAAGGGTTGGAAGTCTGGAGGGGAGGGAAAGGAAAGGGGATAGGAGAGGCCAAAAAGATGTGGAAATTTTAAAAGGGATGGGAGGCTGGAAAGCAAGATGTGGTGATAAATGTGAAGCCCTAAAAGTGGTGGGAGGCTGGAGGGAAGTAGAGGCCAGGAAGTAGTGGAGGCTGAAAAGAGGGCAGAAGCCACAGAAAAGGGCAAGGTGAGGCTGAGGAAGGGCAGGGCAGGGTCGAGGCAAGGTAATGGTGTGCAAGGCAGTGTAAGTCAGGCATGAGCAAGACAACACAAGGCAAGGCAGAATTTAAAGTATGGTCAAGGTATTACCACCTCACCCCTTCCTCTGAAGCATAATAGGGTAATGAGAGAGCATTCTATTGAAATACCAGTAAATCAGATACCTTTTCTGGGTGAATATTACTTTCCGGTTGACAAACTTAACTGGTGTTCTCCCAGATGGCCTGAAACAGGTATTTCAGACAGTGGCTTCCCAGGTGTCAATTTAGGAACCTCTGTGTTCAATGCTATTTATTAACAATTTGCTTTTTAAGGGAAAAAGTTTGCTTTTTCAGCTTGAATGTATTAAAAACACCATGACACCAGTTTGCTAAAATATTAATGTTATATTTTCATTATAGTTTGGACTTAATGAGATATGCTAGCTTATGTGCCAACATTGTGCTGTTAACCTGTGACCCCTAACAGCTGCCATAAAATACAGGTAATTTAGTCATTCAGTCTGAAGAGTTTCATTTGTCCATGCCACGCACAGGGCTTTGTACCTTCAATGTAGGAAGTGATGTCTTCTCCTCCATCCACACAAGCCAGAGCTTTAACAAAGGTGGGAGGTTCGCCTGTATACTGATGTAGTCACAGAAGGCAGTCACAGCTCTGCCAGGAAGGAAGGGGTTAGATTTTAATATCTTGACCATACTTCAAATTCTTAATTAAACAGCAAATTGTTGTGAATGGTGAGGGTTATTCAGTGTGAGAAGTATTTTCCATGCCTGTGCAATGATAACAGAGCCACTGAAATACTATTTTTCCATATTTTCAGGCTGTCCTAACAATTACTAGCAGGGTATTTTAAAAGCGATGTTTTGCCTGTGGGTTTAGATGGCTGGTGCTCTGCATTTCCCTGCCTCGCAAGCCAATAAAGCAGAGGGGTATGGAAAACTCCTACTCTGGATTTACATTCTAGACCTCCAGTCTTGTGGCCCACTGCCTGCACCATTCCTGGAGGACGGGGTGAGCCCTGGTGACCTTGCTGAGGGTATTTCCCTGTGCAGCATTGTACAATGATGAGCAGCAAGAGTTGAGCTGTCTGACCAGGAACCTGCAAACTCTTTACATCGACTCCCAGGCCATAAAAATTCTCTCAAACCTAGATGCTAAAAACTGTAATCTTCCTGAAACATAGGCTTTCTTTAGGTTACCTGTCTACTTTTTTTAGCATTTCAACTGCGATTTCACAGCCATTTTTAAACTGAGAGACAAAGAATGTGCCTGTCAACAATTCTTAAAAAAATATCAACTTCTAGCTATATTTGCCTCCAAAGTATCATGGCTAATTAAAGCTGTGCCCAAAAGCGAAGGCAGGATTCCAGCTGCTGGGGGCAGTGTAACATCAAATGCCACCAACTGTGGCCCATTACTGGCCCTCCTAGTAGTCAAGGAAACAAAAGGAGTAATTAGAGGAGTTTGGTAAAATGAAATGATACGGCACAACTGGGCTTTACCTGCTGCAATAACACAAAAGCTATTGTCTTACTTTGGGATGGAATATACTGATTTAGTTTCTGTTTGTTTGCCTTTTGATGGTGTGTTTGGGCCATATGCTTTAATCGGGGTAAAGAACTGTAGGAATTAGAATCCTCTGCTAGAGAAATTACATTTCATCAACCTTGCAAACGTAAGTCCCGAAAATTACCCAGAAATAAGTGCCAGTTCTAGTCTCACTAAAAGGCAGCAGGTTTGGCTAACA
This sequence comes from Falcunculus frontatus, assembly GCA_013398115.1. Taxonomy (NCBI): domain Eukaryota; kingdom Metazoa; phylum Chordata; class Aves; order Passeriformes; genus Falcunculus; species Falcunculus frontatus. The sequence continues at coordinate 150,289 of VZRV01010118.1, forward strand.
GCTGTGTGATGCCTTGATTTTTCTTTTTAGAAATTATTTAGTTTTGTGATTCTCACTTCTGGTGAGAGCTGTATTCAGTGTCAAAGGGTCTGTGTGTGAGCACCAGAGCTGGGCCACCTTAACAGGGTCAGCTGAAGGTTTTGCTCCAATTTCATGCTGCTGCTTATGTTTGTGACTGAATTACTGAATATGCTGAATTTTCACTTGGAAAATAGTTCTTGTACCTTTTCCAGGCCAAATCTCTGCTTAGGGCAGGGGTCTTCAGGTTAGTAATGCAAGCAGATATTCTTCATGGAAGAAAAGGTATTCCCTAGGGTATACAGATCTCCCTGATTCCCCTCAGCTTCAGAGCACCAAAGAGCAACTTTCTTCTGACGCTTTTAAACAAGGTTCTTTATGTGCCCTTCTCTGAGTGCAAACACACTTTTTCCAGCAAATGCCACATGAAATTGTAAAGTGTACCCTTAGGGACTTTCAAACCCAACTCTGCATTAACACATACCAACAAAATCACACTGCAGTCCTGGTTTTAACTTTGCAGGCATCATTGGGGAGCTTTAGATGTTATTGGGACAGTGGATCTTTGTTTCCAGATGTTTTTTGGGTGGGAATCTTAGGAACAATATACAGTTCTCGGATGGGAATGTGTTGATGGTAGAGAGTAGTGCTGGATGTTTTCATGTAGGAGTTTGCTATAAGTAGATTGCTGGTTGTGTAAGTCTTATTGTAAGCGGAACAATGAGTTTTAAGCTGCAGGATGCAAAAAAGGGATGTTAATTTAGTGTGGATTGATGAAACCTGGGTGCTTTGTAAGGTGCAGCATGAGGGACAAAGTTGAGGTTGTCTGTGCAGTGAAACTGGTACAAAAAATTAGTGCAAAGTAGTCCAAGGAGGACTATGTCATCCTGGTGTGTTTCCCAGTATGTCAGATGATTATAAGCTTAAACTTTAAAAAATTCAGGACTATTTGAAATAATTTTAGAAAAATTTGGTCTTTGGCCATAGCTTCTCTTAAGCAGTAACAAATTGTCTTCTCCCTCCAGAGAAAACTTGAGTAAAAGTGGGTCAACAGGGATAGGTAGCATTGAAACTGGTAAATTAATGTGAGGATTTATTTTGGGATCTGATGGGCATTAAATTCTCTAACATGTTTGGCATTGCACGACTACAACTCGTACCAACACTGCGCTCCAGAGGATGCAGTTTAAGGTGTTTTAAGGCTCATACTACTTAGGTGAGTTTCAGACCAGGTCTCATGGAACTAAATGAATGCCAGGAGCTCTTATTATAATCATAGCTTAGTTAATAACTGTTCTCTATTTAATTTTGAAGTAGTACATCCTAGTGATGTGATAAATACAGTGGCAGGACTGTGATAAAATAAGTTGTTGGGAAAAGTAAAGTGGGTAAGGAGCCAAGCGAAAACAGATGATAATCTTTGGTAAAATTAAAAACCTTTAAGTTCACACTTATGTCTGTAAAGCCCAAAAAAAAGTCTTTAGGGAGTCTGTAAGCTCTTTAAAATTCAGAGCAGAGTAGGAAATGATAATATGAGGTAGTTAAGAATGCCATGGGTCATATGGGTCTGTTTCATAGGCCTTGGGTGCCTAGAGCTGAGAATCGAATTTTATGTGTTTAATGCAAAGCGTCAATAACATCCATTATTTATTACTGAAAGAGAGGGGGCAACACAAGGTCTCTAATTTTATCCAAAGCCACCTTGTTAACTTTTCTCAGGATACCAAATCTCTGTGCTACAGATTGTGAGCTACAAGGTGAATAAGTTTCATATGAGCCAAGTAAAATGATGTTTTATAATATACTGTTAGTATATATTCTTCCTCTATCTTCTTGATTACAGTTGTCACTTGTTGATGTTCATGATACTCTAGGAATAGTGGGGTTGAGTTTTCCAGGCTGTTTTTCACAGTAAAAGTTTTTTTAATGCTGTGCCCCATTTGTGTTCTGTGGGGTTTTTCTGTGTGTTTTTGTTTGGTTGGTTTGTTTCATTTTAAATAAAGTTGGTCATATTGAGAATATTATGACTGCTAGATGTATAGAAAGGACATGGGTTTCTTCTTCCTTAACTCCCAGAAACATCAATGGATTTCTCCTACTCGGTATTTGTCAACAGGATACATAAAAGAAATGCAACTTTTAAACAAACTGAGTAATATATTGGTTAAGAATGCATTTAAACTATTTGTTCCGGGTTGTATTATCTTCAGCGGGGAAATTAGCATATAAAGCAGAAGTGCATCACATTTGCCAAGGTCTTACAAGATACTGTTTATCTTGCTTCTTATAGTTATATTTTGAAAGATTATGTGGGCCTTGATGTAACTTGCGTGGAGACTCTCCCTGACTCAAAGTTGTTTTGAAGACAAGTTGGTCTTTGTGGTTATAGCATGTCAGGTTGATGTTAAGCACTTGTTAAGAAAACACATCTACTTTTTGGCACAGAGATTAAAAACATGCTAACCGTACATTCCCAAATAACCTCATTAAAAGATCTGCCCTTTAGATATGAGGGGAAGATTGTGGGTTATGCTACAAATTAAGGGCTTACTTGGGAAGCAAATTTCTTTTTCTCTATTTTTCAAGGAGAATGCCTGCTTTTGTGTTTCCTTCTACACATCTGAATGGCTGCTTGTTCCTACATGTGTGATTCATTCTCCAGAGAAGATGTCAGAGCTGTATTATTTGACTAACTCAGTGGGAGTACAGCCATCTTGCTTGAGTCATCCAGATGGTAATATTTCATCAGGCCTACAGACCTCTGGCTCATGACCTGCAGGGATTGAAAGAGGTAGGGAAGGGAGAAGAAAAACCCACGTTGAGTCCTCTTCCCCCTGCTGGCCCTGTTAGGAGCCCATTCCAGGTAGGTTTTCCCTGCCTTGATGTTTGTCATGAGAAAAAAGGTTGCAAAAGGGATTTGTCCCAACAGTGAAAGGGGGAATTTTTGTAGTCTTGAAGAAATTTATTGGCTAACAGAAGTGTTTCCTACCAAGCTCTAGAATTGTAACATTGCTGATACATTATTGATGGGGACAGAGCAAACCACAAAATATTCTTTCTGAAAGGAATTATAAGTCTGGTAGAGTGGATCAGTGTTTCAGAGCAAAAGTAGCTTTTAACTTGAAGTTAATTTTTAAATTTATTGTTGTTCTTGTTGTCATTAAGTTTGTACAAGAAATGGATTAACTTTTTAAATTTCACTTTCTTGATTTGACCACAAGAGCAGGAGTTGACTGGAAGCCAAGGACTTCTGAATAGTTCCATGAATTGGGAAATTCCAAACCCCAAAAGCTTCTCATTCTTCATTCCTTCCATTCTTTCAAAAATAGTGCAGATATGTCCCCAGTGGCAGCTTGTAAAGAATGTAGAAACCCCACTCTTGAGTACAGAAACAGGATGACTTCAGAAATTTGCAAACACCTTGCCACAAAAAGCACCCTATTTTTTTACAACCTGCTCTACTAGGTAGGGTCAGGAAGGTATCCAAAACAGCAGTTCTAACCTCTTTCATGCATAATTATCCTGTTACCTAGTTTAGTAGAAGTGTTAAGGTGATGGTGTCCAAACAGAAATGCAGGAACTATCCATGGATGGGCATGAGAAGATCTAGGGTGACTTTGGCTTGTTTACCTGCAGGAGATGGAAAATGTAAAGGACTAACTACCAGCACTTAGTAAGTGCTTCTAAAGGAGAGGAGCCTGCAAGAAACTAAAATTTGTAGATTAATGCTCTATGTGTTTCACAGAATATGCCAGGTTGGAAGGGACCCATAAGGATCATTGAGTCCAATGGCTGGCCCTGCACAGGACCACCCCCAAGAGTCACACTGTATGCGTGAGAGTATTGTCCAAATGGTCCTTGAGTTCTGTCAGGACTGGTGCTGTGACCACTTCTCTGGGGAGCCTGTTCCAGTGCCCCGCCACCCACTGGGAGAAGAACCTTTTTCTAATATCCAACCTAAACCTCCCCTGACACAGCTTCAGGCCATTCCTTTGGGTCCTGTCACTAGTCACCACAGAGGAGAGATCAGTGTCTCCTCCTCCTCTTCCCCTCACGAGGAAGTTGCAGACCCCGATGAGGTCTCCCCTCAGTCTCCTCCAGGCTGAACAAACCGAGTGCTCCTCATACACTCCTCATACAGCTTTGTAAGTGCCCTCAAGGTGCTTCTTTTTTGCCCTCCCTTGAACATTCTTCAATAGCTTAATATCTTTCATATATTGTGCTGACCAAAGCTGCACACAATATTCAAGGCAAGGCTGCCCCAGTGCAGAGCAGAGCAGGACAATCTCCTCCATCACCTGGCCAGCAATGCTGGGCCCGATGACCCTAGGAAACAGTTGGCCCTTCTGGCTGCCAGGGCACTGCTGACTCATCTTCAACTTTCCTTCAACCTGGACCCCCAGGTCCTGTCCTGTGGCACTGCTTTCCAGTATCAAATTCCCCAATCTGTCCATACATCCAGGGTTGCCCTATCCCAGGTACAGATTCCAGCATTCTCCCGTCTTGAACTTCATCTGACTGGGGATGGCCCAGTCCTCTAATTTGTTGAGGTCTCTCTGCAGGGCCTCCCCGCCTTTGAGGGAGCCAACAGCTCCTCCCAGTTTTGTATTGTCTGTGAACTTGCTTAGTATCCCTTCCAGTCCTGTGTCCAAGGAATTTATGAAGATGTTGAAGAGCACAGGACTGAGGATGGAGCCCTGCAGAACCCCACTAGTGAGAGGTCACCAATCTGATATCACCCCATTCACTATCACCCTTTGTTCCTGACCCGTGAGCCAGCTGTTCATCCAGCCCATGATGTGTTTATCCAGCTGAATGCTGGACATTTTATCCAGAAGGAACCTGGCAGAGACAAAAAGATTTACTTAAAATCCAAAAAGATTTCATCAACTGGCTTCCTTTGATCAACCAGGTGGGTTACCTTGTCATAAAAGGGAATCAGGTTTGATAAGCGGGACTCACCTGTCATGAAGCTGTGCTGGCTGTGATCAATGACTGCTCTGTCTTTCAGGTGTTTTTCAATACCTCCCAGAATAATCTTCTCCGTAATTTTACCAGGCACTGATTTGATATCTATTACACTCCAGCAAAGGCTCTAGATCTCATTTGTAGTAGGCAGTGCTGTAGAGTGAGGGTAGAGCAAACCAGCTGCTTTCTAATAGCATCTGGACAATTTTTTTTCTCCTTCAGTTTTTGTCACGCTTACTGAAATTCCATATATGTATGGGTAATTTAAATTTGTAGCAAACCCCTTATAATTGCAAAAATCTCTTGTAGGAAATATGAGAGGGACTAAACAATGCCTCCTAAGTAAGTATCTGTTTCTCATACCCATCCATCCCTCTTTTCATCATCCCTCTCTCTCTAAACATAAGGCATCTCCATCTCCATTGTTCTTAAAAGTACAAAATACAGAAAAGAGTCAGATTGTGTAGGTGTTGTCTTCTGAGGATGCTTCAAAACCTAGTTTACAACTTGTATTTTGAAGTTCAACCTATCTTATGGAGGTGTTCAAGGCCACGTTGGATGTGGCTTTCAGCAACCTGGTCTAGTAGAAGATGTTCCCACCCACAGCAGGGCAACTGGAACTGAATGATCTTTCAGGTCCTTTCCAACCTAAACCATTCTTTGATTCTGGGATTTTGGCCTTTTCTCATTCTCAGAACCTTAATAGCTCCATTAGCTGCTACAGTCTTACCAGATGCAGTATTGCTGTACAGATACCTAACAGGAAACAACAGATTTGGCCAACCAGAACAACAGCAATTTTGTGAATTACTTTCTGGAAGAAGAGCCCCTTTGTTTGTTGTGTAACACTTCTATCAAAAATGGAACAGTTCTATGAGTGTGGCTCCGGTAACTGCTCTGAAGCTGCTGGTGCTGGTGGTCTGCAGCCTGTGGATCACTGGCTGGACAGATGACAACTACTTACTGTTACGGTTTTTGGAATTTCTACAAATGTCTGAGATGAACAGAAATACAGAATAATAGAATAGAAACACAGAGTAATTCATATAAATCTTCTTAAATCAGGCTGCTCAGGAACTTCTCCACTGAGTTTTACATATCTTCAAGGATGGAGATGCTGTAGTCTTCTCCAGTGTTTGACCATCCTTGTGATGGAAATAGTTTTCCTTATATCTGATGTATATATTACTATCTTCTGAGGCCTACCAAAGGCTATGTCTCACCTTAATGCTGCAGTTTAACTGCATCTGAAGCAACCAGTGAATGAATTAAAATATATTTGTGAATATCTTTCTATGGCAAGTGAAATTAAAAGGAATACTTTCTTCCAGGCTAAGAGTCACATAGAAAAAAGTTTTTCTCGAGTTTCTGACATTTTATGCAAGCTTTGAAGCTTCCCTCTCCCCCAAAAGTAAAGAAAACACAAAACCGGATTGATCTTTTAAAGCAGTGGAGTGATGGAGTCCATCACTATGATTCGATGTAAGTGATTACATTCAATGCACTGGAGAGCTGTGAAAGCAGTATGCTTCCCTCCTGCTTTATCCAAAAATACAGCCTGAGACAACGTTGTGATGGCTCAAGGGCAGCAGCAGTTAATGGAGCTTTACTGGATTTTTCCCTTAGTTTTGAGGAATGATACGTGGCAGGAGGAATTTGACACTGACCAGTTGCTGAAGATCTACAGCTTTCCTTATTTATCCAGGCAAGAAAGCGGTATTTTTTTTTTATTGTGACTATTGTTTGGAATTTCAGCTATTTAAATGGATCTAGAAGATATAATGGACACATTAATACTTTTAGGGTAACTTAAGATGAAATTATGCAGACAAATAACAGGAGCTAAGGAGGACGAGGAAAACCAGTACTTCCAGTCTAAGACTTCCCTCCAGCATGTTCCAGATGAATTCTGCATTGAGCTGCTGGAATAGCTTCACCCTCAAAGCATGATACAGATACATGAAAAACAGAAATATACTGGGCACAGGCTCTTCAGAATTTTGCTTGAAATATTTACTTCTAAAAATCTGATGTTAATGTTTCAAATTTCCTTCACTTGCTTGCCTGTAGCTACATCTACAGTTTAAAGTGATGGATCTAAATGAAGAGACATAGGTATGAATATGTTACAACATGTAATTAACAACTTCCTAATAGCTTTCAATGTGAATATTTCCTGAACCTCCACAAACCTGACTCTTTCTCAAGTACTCTGTCTTCACTGGTGTGCTAATGCTCCAAATGCCCTTGTTTATGGATCTCCTAAATGTGCTAAAACAGGCCTTCAGTTCCTGCCTAGTATGGAAGTTGGAGCAGTAGAGTTTTACAGCTATTTTGTCCTCTTCTGAGATACTCTCTCTTTGTAGTGTGCCATGGATCCTTTTCCCTGATGTTATTCTCACAGCCCAGGAGATGTCCCTGCTTTCCTCTGCAAGGTTATGCTTTCCTGTCGCCCAGAAAGATGGTTTAGGGAAACTTCCAGCTCCACTGCAGCTTATCTATAACAAACAAATGCTAAAGTCTGCGCGCATAAGTGGTAATTTTCTTGTCTGTTTTAGTGCAAGATTGTTTCATTAAGTTGAAACATTGAAATATGTGGAGGTATGGAGCGAGGAGCGGACCCCGGACAGGTGCAAAGGAGGAACTTAATTGACAAAAACCCCGGCCTTTTTATGCCATTAGTCGGTTGTCAGTTCACATAGTTTTAAGGCACAACAAACCCAATTTTAACCAACCACCACACACCACAGTGCAGGCAAGAGGCATTCACGCAGCATGCCTCACTTCCTCTATTCTAGCTGAGTCACTCTCCCACAGTCCCTTTCTACTTAGGCTAAGTAACAGGCCGGAGCCGTGATTTTACCACGCCTTTCCTTTACAAAGCTTTACCTATCAGCCACAGAAATATTTATTCATTGGGGTTTGGTGACATTTGCATGGTTGGTTTCCTGTAAAGTTCAACAGGACTCCAAAGGGTTGATGTATGTATCTTCTTAATGTGACTCTTGGTCTAATTCCCGTCCTATGAAGGATGTCAGGTACTGAATCTGAGGAAGATACAACTCAGAATTCTGCATCATCCCAATGTGAGCATCATTCCACTGGGGATGCACAGCTGCAAGCTCCATCTCCTAGAGTACTTTTTCCCCCCATGTTTTTAAATATGCCTTTTGTAAAAAGACTTCTCTAAACTCTTTAACACTTCTCGAACCCTCTTCAGAACTAAAAAAAAGTAAGCTTTGGAAAGTGTTTTTTCCTCCCCAATACAATTAGCATTTTAACCCACTTTAATCCCAACAGTTTACTGAGTTTTAGGAAATATCAAACTCATTTTAGAAGACAGGACAACGGATTTTATTTGACCTGAATGAGGAAATGCAGAACAGCTCAGGAAGCTTCCTTGGGTGCTTATTAAACTTTCTAATTACTGTTTAGCCCATATAAACCTCTCAGCTAGAGTACAAATATTTTGAGGGTTGAGCTGATAGTGGGAGATTAACTGGAACAAGTGTGTTATTAAATGTGGTTCAGACCTTGCATATTTAATAATGCATAGAAATAATGAAACTAATGTCATAGATCCCTAATTCAGTTCTACAAGAAAAACTCTCTAGGAGCCCTCTTACTTCACTGTTGAATGCTGTGAAGAGGTGGGGATGGAGGTTGGACATTCATGGAGAGGAGGAATGTGGTAGCCAGTGAGCCCATTGCACTAGGGACTGTAAAAACCCCCTGGAAAAAAGATGCCCTAAGTAGAGAAATGCTCCCCAGATTAAAGTAACTAAAAAGGCCTCTCTCAGAATACCCTGTTCTGTTATGGAAATGTACCCTGGTTCTGTTTCCCCTATTGGCCCGTTGGCCTCCCCTGCCCCTTTCTACCCTATATGGCCCTAATCCAGAATGTTCTCCCCTCCTTGTTTCCCCATTCACCCTTCTTCCTTAGTCCCTCCCTCACTGGTTCCCTATTGGTTCCCATACCCCAGCTCCATCTATGTGCCTCCCTGTGCCCTCAGACCATTGGTCCCTGAGGCTTTCCCCACCCTCATATTTAACTCGGGACTCTCCATTGTTCTGGGTCTTTTGTCACTGGTTGCCTTCACGTGTGGGGCTGAAATAAATCTCTGCAGTGGAATTCCACACAAGGACCCTTCCTGCCTCTTTGCCGTCGACCTGTTGGAGAAGCTATCCGCAGCATGTGTGTGCGCATGTGTGTGCAGTGGCTGCTGAGCGACTTTCTGTTAAGAGTCGGTTTCGGAAGATCATAGCACCCCACCCAGAACACCCCTGGAACTGACAGAGGAAGAGGAAGGGTTGAAATTTGTAGGGTCCAGCTGGCAGGTGGGGCTCTACCAGCTGTCACTGCATTATGCTGATCCCAAGGAAAAGCTCAGAGGGAAGCTCTTGGCACTGACCAGAATGAAGTGTGTATGAATCCAGTGAGAAGGATAGGAAGACAGTGACAGTTTCTTTGGCCAGAGCATGGCCCTGACCTTCCAAGGCAGTGGCGGTGTCACAGTATGGGGAAGCCAATGGTGCCTCTGCCACGGGCAAGGGCTGCACCTGCACTGATGTGGCTGGGGGTGCTCAAGGGGAGACTCTGCAAGGAGAGACAGCAGGTGCTGAGGACCTGACCACGGGCTGTGCCTGTTTTCCAGACTTTACTCTGGACTAGCTCTGGTCTGTGCCTGCAGCCTGAGTTCCCCTGGATGACAGGAGCAGACCACCAGTTTAGTATGATCCCAGAGCAGTCCAGCTTTTGTGCTTTGAGGATGCTCTGCCATGTGAATCAAAGTGTGGATGTTCAGGATGATTGGAGGGTTTTCTTCAAAACTGGAAGCAAAAGAGGTGGTTGCTCCATGAACACCTGGCATTGCTGCTTTGTCTCCTCCGGGGCTTTTTTAGCCTCATAGACTGAGCTTCTCACTCTTCAAGCTGTCTCTCTGTACTACAGTTTCTCTAAATAACCAGTGGAGAGAAGATGTTTGTATTTGTTTAATCCACACATGGAGAATGAAGAAAATCTCTCCTGGTCACAGTTACATTTTACAAAATCTTGTGTCTTAGTTTGTAATGTTCTTCTCCCAGCCCTGGTTGTCCCTTGTTTCCCCTTTCTCCCAAGCAGGCATTCTCACCAGACATTATCACAATGCACTTTCTAGAGGAGTCCCAAATGTGAAGCTAATCCAGCAGGTCAGAGCCTGGTTTCAGACAATCACTGATGTTACTAGCCCTAACATGAAAAAATTGTGGTAAATTCATGTGATCACATTTGCTCTTTAAGTATCAGGTATATGAGTAGGTGTGAGAGAGATGCAGAGAACATTACAATGAGTCAGTAGGAAGGTTTTTTTGGTACAGGTTAGTCACAGAATCACAGAATGCTTTGGCATGGAAGGGACCTTAAATATCATCTCATTCCACAACCCCTGCCATGGGCAGGGACAACTTCCACTAGATTAGGTTGTCCAAAGCCCCATCCAGCCTGGCCTGGAACACTTCCAATTAGGAGTGAAGAAGATGATACTTGTTCAAAAAAACCATTGAAATTTTTCTTACTGTTGCTCTATAAATTGTTGTGTGTCTCTGCAAACTTCATTCCCCAGTCTTCTCACTGATGTGCTTTGAATGCCTTTTTCACTCCATGCGCTTCATTCTATTTATGTGGTTGTCCCCCTTCTACCTGTTCTTTGAGGATGTCATCTCGTCCAGAGGCTGCCTTGCCAGCTGACCATCCCCAGCTAGGACCAGAGCGGTGCTTGGGTCAAATGGAAATTTACCACTGCAGTTATTGCACTTGCCAGTGCTGTGTAAATATTTACTGTATTTACCAAAGCAGCTTTACTATTAGAAAAAATTCTCTGCAGCTGGTGTTCTGGGACCCAGGAAACTGGAAATTAACTCTCCAGTATTGCTGCGGTGCCGCCTGCCAGCTAGCAATGACCACTAGGCACCGGGCAACCACCAGCGTCGGAGGAGGGGATGGAGGCTGCTCAGGCGCAGGAGGGCAGGCAAAGTCCCAGCTCGGGTTCGCCTTGCCCACCGATGCAGAGGGTGCACTGAGGAGGAAGGACGAGGTGGATGGAGCTCTTTGTGGAAAAGGAGAGGGTTTATTGAGGCAGAGGGTCCAACATAAATCGGGGACGGGCAGGAAGAACTCCCCGAAATGGCTGTGACAAGGGGTTTTACACCCCTCCAGAAAGGGCGGGGAAAACACCGAACAACCTATGGGGTGACAACAAAGGGGAGTTACAAAGGCGGGGAAAGGGATACACAACCAATAAGAATACAGGGAAGCAGGGAGAATTAGCATGGGCCGATGGGGGAATCGAACAACGCAGAAGTTTCCAGAAGGGGAACCAAATATGGGGAAAGGGGGAGGAGAAGACAGTGGCCAATTATGGGCCCAGGATCTGCCTGCCACACAGTTCCACGGCAATCTCATGGTTCCTGGGCTGTGTGGGCATCAAACCACTGGACCTGGTCTTGTTGGCTGTGATGTCGGCTATAGCATACTGCGAACTTAGTGTGTTACCTGCAACCACCTCCTCTTGCTCCTACCCTTCAGCTCTTGGCTAAGGGTGGGCACAACTTGCAACTCTAAGGGAGATTTGCCCAGAGAGCTGAATCACAGAGAATATACCCTTTGCTGTCTTGCAACATCTCAAGAAATTGTTCTCCTGAGCTTTATTTCTAATATAATATTTATGATGTGTAAGAAGTAATTAAAATACTGACACTGCTCAAGTGCAGTTTGTGTGTAAGGAAATGTAATGTTAAATATTTAATGTAATTATTTAAAAACCAAACTCATATTTACGTTGCGCCATCTGTCACCAAGCCTCTGCAGCTGCACAGGACAAGGGCATTTTATTTTTATTGAACTAACATAACTCTTGGCAGTACTTAAAAATAACCTTTCTAGGGGGAAAGAAAAAAAGAAAAGAATAAGTTTTCATAGCTCTTATTTTACAGAGTGTTTTGTAATACTGCATCCAGCTGTGTGCACAGTGAGTTTGGTGAAGTTTATCTGTGCATGTACATGGAAACCAGACTCAGTAAGGCTGTGGGGGCTCAGCAAAGAAACCTGAGACTTATTTTGGCTTGCTTAGGGTGTGGGATCTCTTCACTTTGTTTTACCAGTCTCAGGCTGAGATGGATGAAGACGGGCAACACATACCAAGCAGTCCTCAAGACTTCAGTATAGTGCCATTGTCCCAGTATCCACAGAACAAAAGAACCCTTTGGCATGAGTGCAACAAAGGCTTTCCTGCTCCTTATACCTTTTTAATCTACATGTTTGCCAGCCTCAGGTTTGTTCTTATTTTTCTAAGTTTTTCTCCAGTTGACTGTTGGGCTGTGAGCATGTCTCTCATAGTTGGGGAGGCATAGCCTGGTTCACAGCACAGCACTTGCCTGCAGGTATGTGCTTCCTGACTTTCAGGTGGCTCAGATCAATTCCCAATGACTTTCCAACGAGATTTTCGAAGCAACTACATGGGAGGCTTGTTCTCTGCTAGGTGTTCATAATTGCATGCTTAGTAAATGATTGGCATAGAGAAGTCATGGGTGAAGTATTAACTCTCTGCTGTTAGTAATTTGGTGAATACAACTAGCAGTTCCAAATATTATATCCCCTGATTCTACTGCTGAAATGTTTTCATCAAATCCACTGCAACATAAAAATTTAGTAGTGTTTTTTTCTGAAACACTTCAGGTAATTTTGCCTACGTAATCATTATCTGCCAGAAGTCATGTGAAATTGCAGTTGTATTGGCTTGAACTCAAAACTGGAGCACAACTGGCAATTTTTATCTTGTTTCGTTTCTATCACACTTGAAGACATAAAGAAAACAGATGAACCTAAGTGTGTTGGTTTTGCATGGCCTGGCTTTTGGTAGTGGGGGGGCCACAGATGTGGCTTCTGTGAGAAGCTGCTAGAAGCTTCCACCATGTCCAGCAGAGCCAATCCACTGGCCAAAGCTGGGTCAATTAGAGATGACAGTAACACCTCTGTGATAACATATTTAAGAGGAAAATCAAATCAAAGGGTACACAGTTTTTCTTCTAGCCAGAGAAGAAGAGGAGGTGAGAACATGTGAGAGAAAGCAACATGGAGACACCAAGGTCAAGGAGGTGTGAAGAAGGAGGGGGAGGAGGTGCTGCAAGTGCTTAAGCCGAGATTCCTCTGCGGGCTGGGGTGAAGACCATGGTGGAGCAGCTGTGCCCCTGCAGCCCATGGGGATCCATGGGGGATGCAGAAATCCACTGGCAGCCTGTGGGGAAGGTGCCCATGCCAGAGCGGGTGGATGCCTTGAGGAGGCTGTGCTCCAGTGGGGACCCAGTGCAGAGAGAGGGCCCTTGCTTCCAGGCTAGAGCAGCTTGTCCTTGGAGGACTGCACCCCATGGAAGAGTGACCCACGCCGCAGCAATTTTGGGAGGACTGTTTGCCTGTGGGAGGAATTCACATTGCAGCAGTTTTGGGAGGACTGCTGCTCGTGAGATTGGACCCACACTGGAGAAGTTCATGGAGAACTGTCTCCCATGGGAGGGACCCCATGGTTTCATAGGGGAAGGACTCCTCTCCCCGGAGCAGCAGAAGAAAACCTGAGGTGATGAACTGACCAAACTCCCCACGCCCTGTCTCCCTGCACTGTTGGTAGGAAGGAAAGAGGGACTGGGGGAAGAAGGGCTTATTTTACTTCTCGTTATCCTCCTCTGACTCAGTTAGTAATAAATTCACTTTGCAACTTTAAGTTGAGCCTTTTTTTGCCTTTGAAGTGTTTTCTCCCAGTCCTTAGCTCATGAGCCCTTCATTAATTTTTTTTCTCTCCTCTGCCCAGCTGTGGCAGGGGAGGGTGAGCAAGCAGCTTTCATGGGTGCCTGGCGTTGGGCCAGTGTTACACCATGACAGTAAGCAAACTGGGCTGAAACCCCTCTTTGAAACAAGAAAGCTAAAAGGTGGATCTCAGGAGCTGCTCAAGGGTGGAAGCACATCTTCAATCCCATGTGTGTGTTCTTACAGCTTGTTGAGATCCTATCATTACTGAAAGCATTTTCTGCTCTTCTGCGGTGACATGGACACCGGACTCAGTAGCATGGCTGGAAGAACTGCATCCTTCATGTGTTCTCCTACTGGAGACTTCCATGCTGTAAGCTTTGCATGTGACAAAGTTGGTAAAGTAAGCCTGGCCTCAAGAAGTTTATTTGGATTATTTGAGTTATTGTGGAAGGCCAGGAGAAGAAAGGGGTATTGATATTTGCTTACCAAGAACTTTGCATATTGGTTTATATGTATGCACAGACTGGGAAGCAATGAAGTTGCAGAGTATTCTCTGCTGTATCTGATGGTGGTTGTGTTACTTCAATTCCTTGCAGCACATGAAACCTGGAACGAGATGGAGAAAGTAGCAGGATTTCCTTGTTGTGTTGCAGCATCCCCACTGGCAGATATGGCCTCACTGAATGGAGATGGCTCCTTGTGTAATCTTTAGGGCTAATTTCCTCTAGATTATTTGGGGACATGTGAGTCTATGTGTGAGCTGCCTGGCACAGGTCCAGATGTGGGGAATCGCATTGGGTTTGCATGGCCTTGTTTTGGAAGCAGGAGCACTACATGGGTGGCTTCTGTGAGAAGCTGCTGGAAGCTGCCTTCATGTCTGGAAGAGCCAATCTCTGGTGGCTCCAAAGATGGACGTGCTGCTGGTGAAGGCTGGACCAATTACGAATAGTGGTAACGCCTCTGGGATAACAGATTTAAGAAGAAAGAAAAAAAAGTTATGGCACAGTTGTAATTGCAGCCAGAGAAGAGTGGAGTGAGAACATATGAGAACAACTCTGCAGACACCAAGGTCAGTGCAGAAGGAGGGGAGGAGGTACTCCAGGCACCAGAGCTGAGATTCCTTTGCAGCCTATGGTAAAGACCACGGTGAAGCAGCTGTACCCTGGCAGCCCATGGAGATCCACAGGGATGCAGAGATCCACCCACAGCCTATGAAGGAGCCCAACACCAGAGCAGGGGGCTGCCTGAGAGGATGCCGTATCCTTCTGGGAGACACATGGGGAGAGGATCCCACTCTGGAGTAGCCTGTCCTTGAAGGACTGCACCCCATGGGAGAATGACCCCAGTTTGAAGAGGACTGTTGCCCATGGGATAGACTAGTGTTGGAGAACTTCACAGAGAACTGTCTCCCATGGGGTGGAACCCCATGGTAGAGCAGGGGAACGACTCTTCTCCCTGAGCAGTGGGAGAAACCATGGGTAATAAACTGACCATAACCCCCATTCCTGTCTCCCTGCACCACTGGGGTAGGAGGTAGAGCTCGGAAGGAGGGAAGAGTTGGGGGGAGGTGTTTTTAAGGGTTTATTTTACTTCTCATTATCCTGCTCTGATTTTATTGGTAATAAATTCAATTCATATCTCTAATTAGAGCCTATTTGCCCATAACAGTATTTGCTGAGTGATCTCTCCCAGTTCCTTATCTCAACCCATGAAGCCTTTGTTAAATTTTCTCTCCCCTGTCCAGCTCTGGAGGGGAGTGAGTGAGTGGCTTTGGTGGGTGCCTGGCATCCAGCCATGGCTAACCCACTACAGGAACCTGCCCCTTCAGGATCAGTTTATCACCACATTGCTCTGGTGCACAAAGCCGAGCTGTTTCTTTCCTCACGTTGTTCGTCCCTTCTTCCTCTTCAGTGTAACTCCTTGGGTCTGGGAAATGGGAAGCTCTACGCAGAGCTCCCTGCTTTGCCTTTGCAGGGCGCAGAGGTATCCTAATCGCTGTGGTCAGCATTCTCCATCAGAGGCAACACCTGTCCCAGGTATGGGCAAGGAAGTGTCACGTTTTGAAAAAAGGCAGCAAAGCTTTTGAAAACCCACCCGTATGACACGGGTGCTAAATGTGTCACATATCTCTCAACCAAGAAATGCTTTTAAATACACACTCGGTTTAAGCATGTTACTCCCTAATGTGCGTGGCAGAGTAGAAATGCACTTCTGTGTATAAATATATTTAAATGTGCTCTTGAATGCTTCTCTCTGTGAGTACTTTATATATTATTGTAAGGCCCGCAGATAGCATGATGGCATTGGCTAACAAGAACTAGAACTGAAAAAAATGGCTTAGAAACCAGTAGTAACCGTGACTATGTCAGAAAAATTAATCCACAAACGCCGGAAGTTTATGTCCAAAAAGGAGACAGAGGAGACCTGTTACTTTATTCGAATAAAGGGAGAGGCCATGGGGCATTCCCCTGGGGTCTCTCAAATTGTTAGAGGATGCAGCCTCCTTTTTATCCTAATTTCCTGGCTGCATTTCCCTCTCTCTTTCCCCATTGGCTGAGGTACATGAGAGGTACAGACTTCCTGAATCTCTTAATACAGACCCCCTTCTAATGTAAACCCCCTTTTTTCTTTTTTTTCTTTTCCTGTGGAATTTATGGTTCTCCCCTTTGCTTCTTTCTTTTCTCAGTATCTATCTTCACCTATCAGCAGACCCACAGTTTGTTTGTAAAGACTAAACCCTCTCACTCCTTTCATCATTCAGTAGAATTTCTCCCATTGTTTCTTTTATCTTTCAGTATCTAGCCTTTACCTATCAGCAGACCCACACTTAGTAAAGACAAATCTCTCATTCCTTTCAATTATTATCCCTGGTAGTGAATAAATAAGGTGGGCTTTACTACCATAGGCTTCCTTTTTTCCTGTCCAGCTGAATGCATGTCTCGGTTTAAGACAGTTTAAGGGGGACACTTCTAAAATGAGTTACCTCCCCTTAGTTTTAAGTTTTACCTCCCTTTCCACCAATGAGGAGAGATGAATATGAGTAGATATAAGTGAAAAAAACCCAGTTTCTTGAAAAACCGAAATAGCAACAGGCTAAAAAATAACAGTAAATAATCACTAGTTACAAAGTTGCTGAAATCTCAGGGCCTCCCCCACGAACAAAGAGAAACTCAAAATGGCAGAGTGAAACATTCCCCAAGATGGCGCCCAGCACAGGCGACTGCGCGAGGGCAGACAAAGGCAAAATGGCAGCAGCCCTCCCTGCTTCTTATCATTCTGATGGCACCAGCTCCGCCAGCGCATGCAGCTTGGCACACTTCGGCGGCTGGAGCTCAGACAAGGGCTGGAACCTGTGGAGGAACTTAGCCTTCCTCTTGGCAGCAGACAGCAAGCAGGGGGCCGGGGTGTCCCAGACTCCACGCGCCTTCGCCTCAGTCGGGCGCTGCTGGTGGGCTGGGGTCACTGCACAGAGCGCAGCCGCTCTCGGTGCAACGCCGCAGCTACAGACAGGTGCTGCAAAATTCACTCTGAAAGAGTTCTTGATTGTGAAATGCAGCTTCTTGAGTTGCTACTCTTGTAAGTAGAGACAAGAAAAAGCCAAGAGGCAAAGGCTAGAGAGTGACTCTGCCTGAATGCTTCGACTTCTAAAGAGCCCAGGGCACTCCCAGCCCCTGCCCCTCCATTCCGTTTTCTGCCTGCAGGGTCTTAAGTAGACAGTAACAAGTTTGAGCACAGATAGATATGGAATAGAATTAACATTTTGAGTTACCCTGGACGATGCACCCTTAAATGAAATGAGGAATTTCTTAACCTTGCTGCTGAGGGATAGTCCTGAGGGATGACTGGTGGCCCTTGCAGTGGTTTGGGCATTCTGGCTTGGGTGCTCACTGCAGTCCTGTCCTTCAGCAGCAGCTTGCAGGATCTCCTCCCAGAGCTGTACAACAGGCTGTGATTTTTCTTTTCCCTCTGGGAAAGGGCTTCTGAACATGTGCACACAGATTTATTATGCAGACATGCACAGAATAAGAATAAACTAAATCCCCACATCACCAAACAATGTACCATTTGAGATTTAATGAAGATTTCTCACCACACCACACACCAAGTGGATGCTATATAGTTTAAATTATGTATAAGTCTATTACAGAATAATCAGTGCTAAACACATATGCATACACAGAGCACAATAAATTATGTATCTTGCCTTAATATTTCATGAAGAAGAGCCATGGCATGTACTGATTTCATTTGGACCTGAGTTCAAGAGAGCATTTAAACATATTTCTATTTTTAAATCCATGAATCATCATAAAAGGACTGTTCAGGTGCTTTCAGTTAGATGTATACTTAATAACCATGCTGAATTTGAGCCATAATGTTAATCAGATTAATATTTTGAACCAGTGCCCGAGGAAGGCAATGGGAGCCATTTAATCTATTTTACTAGGCTCTTGCAGTAAGATTCATTTTTTAATATATTTGTATGCATATATATATATTTAATGAGGGAAATGGAAGGTAGACCTTTACTGAGAAATTGGAGTCTGTCTGAGCCTGGAATCACCTCATATAATCATGAATTCCCGTAGCAATCTGAGAAATCAAGGCAAGCTATCTCAACGTGCCACTGGCAGCCACTCACTCATTCCTCCAGTGCCCAGGACATGCCACACCGAAGGCTGAACACTCCCCTGCCCATGTGAGTGAGCCAGCATCCTTTGGGTAACAGGAACTCATTTTTACCTAATAAAATTATTTGGATTATTTTTCTGTCCTGAAAGATATGGGGGGAAAAAGGGTTTATGGACAAAATGTTCAAAAGCACTTCCATAGCACAAGAACTTAAATCTCACTGGCAGACTTGGAGCTCTGACCAAACTGGGGAGAGGGAAGGGTTAGCCTGAACAACTTGGGGAGGAAGAACTTTCAGCTGTTTTTCTGCACATATGTCCGTGCTGCTGGTGAATTAGCTCGTTTTGGGCATTTTTCTTATCTTGAATCTGCAGCTTTCAACTACATGCTTGGTCTTCTCTAAGACAACCGTTGAGATACATTAATTGAGAGGTCAGAAAGGACCAATATATCTGATCAAGAAAACAGTTGCATTAAATAGAACGTTTAATTTGGTCCTGATAGCAACACTCAGATAACTGCACATTCTAGAATGAATCTGTCATACAAACATGCGCACACACATTATTTTCTTGTTTTTGTAGAAAAAATCAGGTCACAACACCTGTGACTCTGCTTTGAGCCTCGCATTTCTTCTCTTGGACTTAGCCAAAATTTCTCTTTGGAGAATGTGGCTACAAGTAATACCATCATCTACAGGAAGACACAAAAGAAGCCCAAGCATAACCTGAAAGCCTAGTGAACTGATTTCCACTAAATTACCTTTTCCTTTTTTGCCCATTTTACTTCTCTTTCTCCCTCCAGGACACAGGCAAAGCTGATGGTTTTATCTTTAATATTTGCAAACTACAAGGTGACTAGGCTTTTCTCTTTAGGTTTTTGTCAAAAAGTAGAAATAATGGTTAATGTTTCCCTCTGAAAACATCCTATGGGAACTGGCTCTTACAAAAGCAAATTAAATAGCCTGTGTTTTATCTCTTTATTGTTATTACCATTATTTATTAATAGCACACTGTATTGGGCTTTTGTTTATTTTTAAAGCACAGTGTAGACGAATCTGTATGTTGGCTCATACATTAATATGGATGCAAATATTGAGCCATTCTGTGTAAAAAATATCACCTCTCATGGATCTTTAATACTGCTGTGCTTTGCTTCCACAAGGTATTCTTTCAGTGAACTGAGAAAATCAGTCCAGACCTTACCTATGGTACTAAAGTCTAGGAGCTGATAGTTTTTTCTGGCTGCTGTAAGAACCAAGTTATGTTGGGGTGTTTTGTTGTGTGTTAGGAAAAGAGTAATTTTCAAATTGCAGCCATCAAATTCTGAACCTCTGATGGGTCCCAAACATTTTGTCTCAAACTGCCCTCATATTGCTCAGCTATAACTTCTGAATCCAGAATCAAACCACTGAGACTACAGGAAATGCAGTGGGGTTTTTTTTTCAGTTGGATAGGCCATATTAATGGGATTTAAATTATGATATAGCGATATTTAAACCATTTCCACTTCCGCAGTCTTTTTATTTCCTAAGAAAACCCATATAGTGTTATTTATTGTCTCATCTGAAAATCGCAGAAAGTGTAAATGAATTATTTTTCACTTACCTGGAAGGGTTTAAAATTTGTGGAGCTCACAGAATAACAAACATTTAGTAGGTTCCCATATCAAGATGCAACTTTCTTCAGTTTGCTTCTGCAGATTAAAAGGTTTTGGTTTAGATTTTAAGGATTTATTTCATATGTCAGTAACTGTTAAATATCCTGTAGAAGAAAATCTCAGAAGACATCCATTTGTAGATACAGTCTTTTTTATCTGGGGCAAAATACAAAGACCTGCAAGCAAGCCAATATTTAATTTCATTATCTAATGGCATAAAAATTTAGTTATGGCTCTCTTTAATAAAATAAATTTGGAGTCTTAGATGATAATTCTAAAATTAGATCACGTCACACCTTATGGCTGTCAGCTCACTTTGTGAGATGAGCCAAGAGTCTTCCACACTCACCCGCCCTTTTGTTTCTGCTCAGGGCCTCTGAGTTGAAAAGACTTTTTGAGAAATGGCTAAACTTGATGCATTGTTTAAATTACTTTTTTTACAGTCTTCTTCCTAACAAAAGAATTACTGTGGCTGTTTTAGACCAGGAGATAGAAAATATAATGGAAAGTACTGAGTGCTTAGGGAAAGAGTATGAGAACAGAGAGAACTTACAGAGGTCCTGTTCATGGCACTCCAGGCTCAGAGATGCCAGGGAGTGAATGGTCTGACCTGGTGCCTTCAGCAGGTGCCAGTGCCCATGAATTTGTCTCTGCTTTCTTTTAGTCCATGTAAGTTTTTCACCTTCACAGAGTCCTCTGCTAGTGAGTTCTGCAGATCAGCTGCATCGGTTTCCATAAAGATGCCTCCTGCTAGGCAGAAAATAGCCTGAGGCTAGTGTCCCTGGTAGATCCTGTGTAAATTCCGACTGAAAGCGGGGAGCGCTGCCCAGTCATCGATGATAATGCCGGTTCCTGAATTTGGGCTTAAAACCTGAGGTTTAACTTTTTTCCTATAATGGGAAGATGTTGTGATTTCCACAGCAAGAATTAACTATGAAATTAATGCCTGAGAAGGTGAAAGAAACAAAAATGAATTCTAGAAAGTGGTGAAATATGATGTCAGATCAGAATCCTCTCTGTTTCTGCATCTGCCATCAAGTTTCTGTGCAATCCTGATGTGCCCATCTGAAAAGGAGATAGAAATGTTATTATTGACCAAGAAAGAACACAGCTCCCAGCAGGTGGGCACAGGCTGCCTGACACACTTTGAAGTCTTTTTTGGTCTCACAGCAGCTTTGGAGGACAAGATGGTGGCTCAGTGCCCCTTGCTTCCAGCCTGGCATCTTAGTACTGAGCTGTTCTGCTGTGCCCCTCCAGCCAGCCATTTCCTATGACACTAGTGTGGCATTGATTCACAAATGTCTGCAAGTGTTTTTTAAGAGCAGAGTGAAGATGCTTTAGAAGAGAGGCACACTTGCCTGTTGGGCAGCAGCAGCTCAAATACCTCAGTGCTGCAGTTATATTTGATGGTGCATGTACTTTGCTTCAGGAAAGTTGCCAAATGGCATTTTATTCCTACCTCAGAGCTCTATGCAATGAAAAAAAGCATTTCCATGCTTTTTTTGGCCACAAAAGTGCCTGCAGGTCTTTACATAGCTTTACCAGGCTGGGATCAAAGCCTGGCTCAGACCAAAAAGCACCATTGGGGCTGATGTTGTTTGTGCTTAGAATCAGGGCTTTATCAAGTGGCTCAGACTAGGATGAAGGTAGCCAATTTCCCCAGAACCAAATGACAGAATTACAGTCTGATCCTCAGCCCAGGGTCCCTGGAACAGGCAGCTCTCTCCTAAATGTTTATGTTAATAGAGGGTTTTTATTAATTCTTTGTCATGATTCCTCTTTAGCCTCCAAGCCAGGTGTGGCAGTCCTAGGACCAGCTGTGGCTTTATCAGGATTTTGCCCCAATTTGAGTGTCAGAAAAACTTAGCCAGATATACTTCTTTAATCTTCCTGATGCTCCTCTACTTTTCTTTCTGCAGCAAATGGAAGGGCATGAATTTCCTGCCATGCAGATAATTTTTCTAGGTTTCTCAGTCGCAGTGAGTGCAGACCTGTTGTCCTAATGTCACTGGCAGATTTTGAGTCCTTTTGACATTGATCTGAAGCCCACTGAAGGCCGTAGAGGTTCTCCCAAGCTTCAAAGTATTACTTTCATTCTGAATTGCCCCATTTCTGCAGGATGGCTTGCCTTTGCCACATCATTTGGACTGCCCATCTGTTGCTTAGCTACAAAACTAATAATAAGAGCCCAAATGATAGCAGTGTGGGCACTGAAGCACTTAAAACATGACAAGACCAAAGGATACTCATCAGTGTATGTGCAGGAATATTACACACCCCGAATTCCGAGGTTTTAGTGACCATGACTATTAGCTTTTAGCTTACACAGCTCTGGTTGCTATTAGCTTGGCTTTTGCTGGATCTGGCTTGTTTGCAAGCTGTGGCCAGAGACACTGATTTTAAGGAAGGTGTGTGCTTGGGGAGAAATTGCTAAATGAAGGTCCTTGAAAGAAGGAAATATGATAGGAGAGGAGCTGCTTGGGGGTTTCTGTAAAGGAAAACTGTGATTGTCAGAGTTAAGTCCTAGTTGCTGGAGTCAGGTTATGCAGTGCAGTATCAATGTGAACTGCAGAACAAGCCACAGCTGCTATGTATTATTACTGATCTGTGTCCACAGCAGCAATACCTTTCAGCTCTTCCCTGACAGTTTGTGTAAGGGACTTACTTTATAACTTCACTAACTGGGATCGCATTTTTACAACCTCGTGAAAATGAGTGGCACCAATTGTCCAGGACACATCTTTGATTCCCACAGCAGCTACATGTGAAAGACAGTTCTATGCTTCCAGCAACATTAATTAATAGTCTGGAGGTGAGTGCTCAGCTCAACAGCTGAATTTAGTAAGTTCATCTGAATGCAAGAGAAGGTTTCTCTGAACCTCCAGCAGCATGTAGTAAGACTCAAGCTTCAGCTTTGTGGTGACTGTGGCTGGGGCTGGTATGGAGAGGTAGCCTGGGGAAAGATTTTCTTGAGGTTTAGCTGCCTTCAGTGTGAGTTAGCAACAGGAAATAGAGATAAGAGCCATCAGCTGGACAGTGCTGGACCATCCCCAGAGCAAGGTCTCAAGGAGAGGCTGGAATGGCTTTGTGATTAAGAGCTTCCTTGGAGTAACTGGTTGTGTTGGTCTGTAGCTCCAGAGCAAACAAGTTCCTGCCTACACCTCCAGTGTGATGCCAGACCAAGGGGACTTGTGGGAAGGGCAAGGATTGCAGTTTTGGTTTTCTTTTTATCTTGTCTCCAAAGATTGCTCTAGGTGTTTGCATTGCAGATATGAGCTTGAGGAGACACCATAACTGACCATGAAGGGATCAACACTTTTTCCCATGTTTTAAGACACAGAAATGACATGAACAAAACCTGATCAGTTAAGAGGAGAGGAGTTCATTATAAAATATTGTGTGCTGGATTTCTGGTTAATATATGGTGACACAGTGCTACTGGGAAAACGTGAGCCAAGGATGATTTCACATTGTTATTATTTCATGTTAACAGCTTAAGCATGTATGTAAGTAGTGAGGAACAAACCCCTCCTGTGAAAGTGTTAGTGCTTTTCGACCCCTAAACTCAAAAGCAAGAAAAGCTCTTGGTGAAATACATGGTGATGTGATCCCTTTAGAATAGCAGGGCAAAACCCCAAAACTTGTAATCAAGTGGGACCATGTTGTGTTGTTGCCTAATAAGATACTGTATTAATGTATGGAAATTCAGCTCATGGGGACTTGAGCCATATACACGTGCAATTTATGGAGTTGTTCTAACACAAGAAAAGAGTCAGAGTGTGGAACACCGCCCAGGTTTTTTCTTGGTTTCCTGTGTACTCACTTGCCCGTCACTTCTAAACCTGTTTTGCCTCTCACTTAGCAGTGGAGTTGTGCCCAGGTAAAGGCATTACTTGAACACCAGCTAAATATTAGTTTCATAATGCATATCCATTGCTTGGTCCCAGAGTTTCACTCAAAGCAAATTATTCTGCTGTGTTACGCTGTCTGTTGATCGCTTCTTTTTGTCTTTTATCCTTGTGCTTTTTCCTGTCTTGCAGAAAGCCAAGGTGCCATGCCATTAGGAAACTGAATTATTAAAACTTCATATTGATTTTTCTTGGCCATATAGCTGATGTTATCATGCAAGGACCTTGCCTTGAGCTATGCAGAAGGGGTTTTGCTAAACACTTGACAGCTCTCCTCACTCCTTTTCTTCATTACCTTCCATCTCTTTCCTAACCCATCATTTCCAAGAGGAGGAGGTTCTGAAAACCATTATGTGGAGTCATTTCACTTCACTGTCAGGCTCCCTTTGCTAGCAGCCACACAAATGATGAGATTTTTCTTTCTTTTCACTCTGGAGGTACACAAACAGATCAGCCCATTTGCTAAAAGCTGCGGCACACCACGGTATCCATGGCAACACACCAGCCTGCGCAAGCATCTGCAGACGCTTCAAAAATCGGAAATACCAAGTGATGACAAGGAGTTGCTTCATACAATGGATGTTTATAGGTGTCACAGCCATCTGAAATACTTCCCTCTCCACCCATCAGCTTCTTGATTATCATGTGCGTTACATTTTTCTTGCAGCTCCTTTGTCAGAATCCAAGATTCAAGGCAGAAGTAATCCTTCTTTCAATGTTTATTTGGTTTGAGTTTTTTCATTTAGATCACTGGCTGAGGTACCTTATGGGAATGAGCACCCCAAGCACCACTGTTAACTTTCCTATTTGAATTGAGTTGGAGTACAGGCTTTTCAAATGATAAAATCCACAGATGTAATTGAAAAAGAAATTATCTATGTCAATCCAACTAACAGAAGTAATTGTGTGAGTGCTAGGCTGAGTGGTGAATTGACCCATCATGTTGCACGAATTACTGGTTACATATAGTGATTACAGATTTAATAAGATAAATCAACCATTTTTTGGAAATATTTTTATTTAAGTTTATCCACCTGCTGGCATGGAAGAGACTATGCTACTGTGTTTACAGCCACTGGTCTTCACTGAACCTGTGAGTTGTTCAGATCTGCTTTCAGGAGATAACATTCAGGTGCTCAGGCTGCATTGCAGCTAAGCTGGTTGCAGAACATGTATCAGTTTACCAGACCAAGAATTTACCTGCAAAAACATCTGTAATTCAGAATGGGTAACTCATGTGAGCACTGACAGACACTGTTAGAGTCTCATGCTGGTGATGACCCTGGCTAAGGAGCAGTTTTATAACATAGGAAACCAACAGGCAGTCTTCAGGCATTCAGGAGCACCTTCTTCAACGCAGGAAAGTATTGCTGCCCCATTAAGATGTGGTGGGTGTGCCTCTCCATCAGGCTAGGGCCATTCTCAAACCTAGACTGGACAACTGTGCTGCTCACACAAAGGCTGAGTACAAGGCTGAGTTTGAAGTTTGGTAATGGGAAAGAGCCCAAGTACATACATGCTTAACCTCCAGCCACGGTTAGGGTGGGAAAATAGCCCCTCATTCTGTCTATAATGACTTCTCTTAAGAAGTAACATCAGTATTTTATTCATAGAAAGGCAAAAAGAAATGCAAAGCCCAAACCCAAGATGAATTATGTTGCCCCATATTGTGGTGTTAACTTGATTAGGCTAATCTGTTTTCAACTGATGATTTAAGCTGCAGGCTTGGAAAATGCAATAACATTTACATGTTTGAATGTAACAAGAGGATTATATTAAAAATCCTTATCAAAATTCCACCTTAATAAAACAAGCTATCAGTGCATCAGAGCACTGATGAGCTTCCATGTGCAAGCATGTGAGCATCTCACAGATTCTTTCAAAGGTCTTTAATCCTCAGTAGCTACTGTTGGAACAATTCAGACTTTCCCGTATATCATGGTTTGATACTGGTTAAAATATCAGGTACTCACAAAAACCGTAACGAAGGGTTCATGAGTTGAGGTAAGGATTAGGAGAAAACACTCTAAGGGCGAAATAGGCTCAAACTTAAAGGTATAAAGTAAATTTATTAATAACAGAGTCAGAGGAGGATAATAAGGAATAAAATAAGCCTTTAAAACACCTTTTTCCCCCCCAGCCTTCCCTCCTTCCCACCGACAGCGCAGGAAGACAGAGTGTGAGGGTTTTGGTCAGTTCTTTACTCAAAATCTTTCTTCAGTTTGCTTAGGGACAGGAGTCTTTCTTCTGCTATACTGTGGGGTCCTGCCTATGGGAGATAGTTCTCTGTGAACTTCTCCAGCTTGGTTCTAATTTCACGAGCAGCAGTCCCGTCTGACCTGCTGTAACGTGAGTCCCTCCCACAGGCAAAACAGTCTTCCCAAAACTGTATGGCGTGGTTCATTTAGTCCATGGGGTGTAGTTTTTTAAGGACAAGCTGCTCTTGGAAGCAAGGACCCTGTATCTCTAAAAGCAAGGGCCCTCTCTCTCTGTTCAGATCTTTCACTGGATTACAGCTTTTTTAGCATCTACACACTCTGGCGTGAGCACTTTTCCCATGAGCTGTGAGTAGATCTCTGCATCCCCTGTAGATTTCATGTATTATAGGGAAATAGTTTGTTTTATTATAGTGCTCAGCATGATTTGCAGAGAAATCTCGACTCTGATGCTTGGAGCATCTCCTCCTCCTCTTTCTTTCCACTGACCTTGGTGTCGCCATGTTGTTTTTCTCCACATCTCCTCACTTCCTTCTCTTTCTCTGACTAGGAAGAAAAAAACTGCTGCTCGTAAGTACCATTGCCAACAAATTCCACCAGCTCAAAGATTTCTGCAGGATTTCGCAGTGCTAAGAAGTTGATCTCATCTAGGTTCCATGTTGAGGAATTGCTTGCCATGTTTTTGCTCTTGGCCACTTGGCCCCCACTGCCACTGTGCTGGTGGCTGCGGCCGCCGTGGCGCTGGCACCATTCAATGCCTCTCTTTGTGCGGGGCACCAAAAAGGAGAAGCTGCTGCTGCCGCCCCTGCCCTTCTGCTCGCAGCGTGGCTGGCTAAAATCTGCCAAACAGGCAAAGTTCACTGTGGGGCAGGCCGTGTCGACATGGTGGCAGCTGTGCAGTGGCAGCAGCCACATGGTTGTGCCCGGCACTGGGATAGTCCCAGTCACAGTGCCTCACCACCTCTGGGGAAAAACTGGGCGTGGTTTTGATTTCCTCCTTAAATATGTCATCACAGAGGCGTTACCAACTTCTCTAACTGTGCCAGCAACATCTCCATCTTCAGAGCCATCAGAGATTGGCTCTGTTGGACACAGTGGAAGTTTCTAGCAGCTTTTCACAGAAGCCACCTCTGTGGCTTCCCCCCCCACCAAAAACATCAGACTATGTTAAACCAACACACCCTAGAACAGGAAATTAAATCTCAAAAATACTGTATTCCTTGTATTCTGACCAGTTTGACTATTCAGTAACTTACACATCATATTTATTTTGAAAAGCAAATTTTTCATGTAGTTTAGCTAGAGATTCAATGTACAAAGAGATTTCACTACAAAAGCCTCACTGTGTGTTCTGTTCATATTCTGTTTGGTCCTGTAAGTAGGCAGTGGGTTTTAAATTTTTTTCATTAGAAGACCTGGTAAGGCTGAATGGTGCATTAGTTTTATTCCCACAACTCTCAAGACAGATAAAGAAGGCAACACTTATAGTAGTGAGAAGCTAGAGATGGCAAAACAAATAACCTAACCTGAAACTTCCTTGCAATCATCATTCTTTAACTAGAAAATGTCAAGAGCAACAAAACTTATTTTCCTAGAGTTTGGGTTTTTTCTTCTTGTTCAGATGGAAATTTAATAGATGAACTGTTTTTCTGTGCCCCTGTCTTGGTTTGAAAGACAGGTGTCTGTTAAGGAAGGCAGGAGCATCCCTTGGGATGGAAAACGCAGCCCCCTTCCCTCCAAATTATTATAATTTTGAAATTAAGGGCCTTTCAGGCAAAGATATGAGGAATAGGAATAACAGTTCATTACTAATATATATATAT